>PVIA01001500.1:0-274867 GCA_004024845.1 Tonatia bakeri
TCCTGCCCTGGCTGGCGTAGCTCAGTGGATTGAGCGCGGGCTGCGAACCAGGCATCGCAGGTTCGATTCCCAGTCAGGGCACATGCCTAGGTTGCAGGCCATGTCCCCCAGCAACCGCACATTGATGTTTCTCTCTCTCTCCCTCTCCCTTCCCTCTCTAAAAATAAATAAATAAAATCTTAAAAAAAAAAAAAAAAAAGAAATGTTCATCCTTCAAACTCATGTACCAGGTCCTTTCAACTACTCATATTCCACTCAAACTGCATCCAGTACAACCAACAAAATCTAGTTCCGTGTAGATCTTTGAACTATTAAACCTAAATTATATTGACTACTGTCTCCTTTAGACAGGAGAATTTTAAAGCATACTTTGGGGACAGTGTTCATTTTTAAGAGGAGGGAATGCACTGACTTTTCAGACAGGAAGCATGAATTTGAAAGTGAGCAGAAGGGCCCAGAAACTGAAGGAGGAAATGGCACCAGTTGTTTTAAGCATAGAATTTTGTCAACTTTTTCACAGTGAAGAGTTTTGATAATTTATGTCCTTTGATTTAGTGTTTCATTTTAAATCTCAGAGTCCATATCGTAGGGCAGTTTTTTAACTGTCAAAACTTCACTCTTCTATTTATAGTCCCCAAAATGCAAAACCATGGAACTTGGATAATCTTTTTATTTCCTCTATTCAAATGGCACAGTAGGGCCATGGTCCAGAAGAGGACCAAAAAAAAGTCATCACAGGGATGAAGTTGCTTCCTAATGAAGAGCACCCGGCTCCTCTACAGTTTGGAAAGATTATGTACACAGATACCTCTCTGTGTCCTAACTGGAGGAAGGAGGGTCTTCCCCGATAAGCTCCACTCATGGGCTGGCTTTCCTCTGATATCATGGGACAGCCCACACAATGCCCCAGTGGGTCTCCGAGGGACACAATGTGATGGAGCAAAGAGGAGAGAATTTGAAGCCAGATAAACTTAGGGATTTTTGTCTTTTTGTTTTGTTTTTGGGGTTTTGCTTGTCTCTTTTTTCTGTGCCTCAGAATCCTGGTCTGTAAACTAGAAATGTTTACAGACCAGGCACTGGTCATCGGGTGCCCCCTCATCTGGTCATTGTGAGGATTAAATGAGATGCTATATAGAGCCCATGTCAGGCACTAAAGTCTTGTTTCTCTTTCTCATGACTTCCAAAATGCAGAGAGATCACTCAGTTTTGGAAAGTCAGACAAGCCCACAGAGGATAAGGATCCAGTCACTGCACCGAAACAGAGGTTAGTAGAACAGGGCATCTTATCCCCTAAGACAACCCATAGTGTATCCAATGTGATCAACTTGGGGCAATGGCAACTGGTGTCAAACAAGGTGATCAATTAGCTGTGCAGCTTTGCTGAGGATTTAGAGGCATCCTAGGACTTGGGACTTACAGCGAGAAAACCAGGAGAGTCCCAGGCCAACCAGGGCCATTGGTCACTCTGCTTACCCAGGAGGAACTAGACAGTCAAAAATTTTGGACTGTCCTCTATCTCAGTGAGAAAAATTTCCCCTAGATGCACAACAAAAGGTTCAGATGTGATTTTTTTATGCCCTTAGGCTGTAATTACCTTTCTATATATGTGTGTGTAAAATTTCTCTAGAGTCCTGTCTACTCCCTGTGTCTTTTTGCTCTGCACATGTCCTCTCTCAAAGTCACTGATCTGGAATAGCTCCAGAGTCTGGAAGAATATCTTTAAATAGCAGCGTTAAAAAATAGCAGCATCTTTGTTGTCTGCATGCATTGTTTTGCTTCTCTCTCAAAGGGATATCTTAAAAAACCATATTTTGCTGTGTATAATGCACACCCACATTTTATACACACTATACACAGAATTATTATACCCTTGGTATACAATTATTATACCCAGGTGTAATGTGCATCCTTATTTTTCCCTCAAAAAGTTAGGCAAAAAAAGTGTGCATTATACACGGTAAAATACAGTAACTTCAAATAGATGGGGAGCAATAAGGCTCCACCATAATTATTTCCTGCTTCAGTAACACTGTTTTTAAGGATCATACTTTATAACGCTCAATGATAAGAAATGAATGCGCTTCAAGTTCATCACCACTGTCCCACCAGCCAGACACATCTCTGCTACTGGGGCAGGGTTCTTACTACACACACAGAGCACAGAGCTAGCCAAACCTGCTTGTCCCTTCCCAGAAACTGGGTTCAACTTTGTGACAGAACCAGGCAGACAAACACAAAGGTGGACATTTCTGGTGCTGGCAGCTTTTTTACATAGTCGTATTCCATTTGTGCCTGCCCCTTCTTTGCTGCCTAAAACCCAGCAGGGGACTCTGACTCATCCAGGCTCCATTTTATTAATTATATCTTTTATGAATAGAAAGCAGATGGTCACATTCACCCAGCCAGGGCACAGGATCTGGGGACACGGGAGTGTGTGCTTAATGGCTTTCCCTTCCCCTCCCAGCAAACACTGCCTTTCGAATGGCCGAGGATCCCACAGCACAGCTGAAATGCCACATTAGCTCTGGCAGGAATTCCGCATTGTCATCGTTGTTCTTAACCTCACGGCAGCACTGGAGGCTGTGGCTCACCCTTTCTTTTTCTTGTATCTGGGTCACACAGTGTTGACTCTTTCAACTGTCTGGTCTCTTCTTCTCTGGCTCTACTTCTTCCTATTGCCCCCAAAGTGGTTACATTCAGTTACGTACTTCCAAGCCCAGATTTCTGTTTTGTGCTATTCCTCAGTATGGCTTCCTCTCTCAGTTGTAAGTGGGTAATTCTCAAAACTGCATCTCCACAATCTAACACTTGCATTAAACGTGCTGGATCTACCTTTCCCCCCCAAACAATTTCATCTTCGGAATTCTTTTTCTCAGAATTATACCCTCTATTCTCTCTCCTTAGTTCAAAATCTTGGCCTCAACTTTGATTCCTTTCTTTTCCCATGTCCAGTCAGAAACAAGAGTGTTAGTTGATTTTCCTTTTTAATGTCTCCCGCCTGCCTTATCTTACCTGTTTCTGCTGTCATCAGCCTTCCCGTCCAAGCTTCCCTCACATTCCCGCACAGAAGTTTCGACCTCTAGGTCCTCCCACTCCATCCCTCCAGTGCTACTAGTTGACACACAAATTATACTGTTCAATGGCTCCTTGCAAAACATTTTATTACATAATATATCAAAATAAAAATTCCAAATTTAAGTTCCAAATAATTCCAGATGCTTTAGCCTAAAATTTATGAATTTCCATAAGTCCATAAGTCCACAATGGACATTCACCCCCAGAAGTGGTCTGGATGTTAAATTGTATTTTAAAAGCTCCAGTAGCTAGACTCTTGAATCCTAAAGACATCCTCTGCCCAATCTTATTCTGCTCCATCTCCCTCTCTGGCTTTAACACCTTGATTTATCTCCTGTTGGGTCCTGACCCCATTTAATGCTCTGGCTTACGACTTCTCATCTGCCTCCTGATTCAGACTGACCGTTAGGGGTATAGAGCACTCTGGCATGACCTTCCTTCACCCTCAGCAGCCCCAGTGCATATAAAACAGATGGGGAATGTGTTAAGAATTTAAATTCCACCTGGAAGGTGTGGCTCAGTGGATTGAGCACCAGCCTGTGAACCAAAGGGTCACTGGTTCGATTCCTAATCAGGGCACATGCCTGGGTTACAGACCAGGTCCCCAGATGGGGGTGTGCAAGATGCAGCCACACATTGATGTTTCTCTCCTCCTCTTTCTCCCTGCCTTCCCCTCTGTCTAAAATGAATAAATGAAATCTTAAAAAAAAGAGAGAATTTAAATTCCAGGACAGCTCTCAATCAGGTCAGGGCTGCAGCCAGCGTCCACAGCAGTGTTGTTATAGAACTCCCTATAAAGGTGGAAATGTTGTATTCTATGTTGTCTAATAGAGTGGCTACTAACATATGTGGCTACTGAGCACTTGAAATGTAGCCAGTATACCTGAGAAACTAAATTATTGATTTTATTTAATTTTGATTAATTTAAATTTAAATAGCCACATGTGGCTGGTGGGTACCACATTGAACAGTGCAGATTTATAGTTTCACAAGCATCACAGCTAATGCTGATGAAAAATACTGTTTAAGAACCACTTTTAACAAGTAGTCCAGGAGACTCTTCTGCTCACTTACTGGCACATAGTAGGGAATCAACAAATGCTTGTTAAAGAAATGGATGAACAAATGAATATAGAAGTGAACCAGAACATAATTTTCACTGAAATTCAAGTCTGTACCTTCTGAAAAAGAAAAGTTCAGGGAGGCTTTCCAAGATTAAAGGGGCTAAAAACACCAACCAAAGAATTCTTTCTTCCAAAAAAGAAAGAAAGAAAAAGTGATTTTCCTCTTTAAAAAGCAAACAAATGAAATCCACTTACCAACCAAATGTAATAAATTGATGTTAAAGGGATCCTGCTTCAAAAATTTAAAAAACATATATGACATTTGAGGAATATTTGGACAAATTTAAATATAGATAACATGTTACATGATATTAGAAAGTTATTTTAAGTTTTCTTAGGTAAAATAATGTCATTGTAATTATGAAATAAAATGTCTTTATTCTTAGAAAATACATGTTGAAATACTTAGGGATGATATCACAATATCAGCAACTTATTTTCAAGAGTTTCAACCAAAACTTGTGTGAATTTGTGTGTGTGGAGAGGGAGGGAGGGAGGGAGCAAAAGCAGCAAACGTTAACCGTTGTTGAATCCAGGTGGAGTGTATTGGAGTGCTTATTGTAGATATTCTTTCTCCTTTTATGTATATTTGAAAAAAATTTTAAGTTGAAGGAAAATTCACTCACAATGAATTGGCAAACCCTAAAGTAAATTAAAATAAAAAATGTAAACACTGCATCTTCTGACTTTTGGGTGTCAAATTCTTCCCAGACTAGCACAGTGCTGAAATGATGCTATAAATTCTCTAGGCCAGGTGTTGCAAACTGGCAGCGACAGGTCCTATGCAGGCTGTATACATATTTTTCCTTGGCCCAAATAGAGTTTTGTTTTTTTTAAATTATTTGCCAACATTCAAAATTCCAAGAATTCCAAGAATTTTTATCTTGATATATTATATAATAAAATATTTTACAATACAATGAAATATAAATACTTACAATAGCAAACATGTATAGATGACTTCCTATGAGACAAGTACTCTTCTAAGAGTTTCAGGTACTGCAATGACCTCATTTGCCCCTCACAATAGCTAGGTACTATTATTATTCTCCCTTTACAGATGGCAAACTGATGAACAAAGGGGTTAAGAAACTTTCCCCAAGTCTCTCAGCTACTGACTTGTAGTGCCAGGGTGGAATCCTATGCTGTCTGCCCCCTAACGCTACACTGTACCACCACTCACAAAAATCTGCACCTCCGGTTTCTGGAAAAATCAGACGATCTGGCAACACATTCCATACGGGATCGACTGACCAGAGCCAAGTAGCTGCATTTCCCTGAAGGCAGGGCATCTTCTCGTGTGCTTGCCCGAGTCCCCATCAGCCTGCTTCTGGGGCCTGGGGGTTTGGCCCCTGCTCTAGCCATGGCACTGTTGAATACCCCATAGCGAATGACGTGGGATAGATTATTTCACAGACACTTGTACACTGCACAGACTAGGCTGGATATCAGGCTGCTTTTCAAACAGACATGAAGCCCCACTGGGAGCGAGGGCTAGTAACAAGGGGAACTTGGACCACGTGTGTGTGTGTGTGTGTGTGTGTGTGTGTGTGTGTGTGGTGGTTGAGGAGCAGGTGGAGAAATTTCAGGATAATTGTCGGTAGATGATGGAGAAAAGTTGTAAGAAGCGTGAGTTGCACATTCCGTAGCTGGTAAGCTGTCCCATCAGAGGGCAGTGTGGGTCAGTGAAAACAGCATAGACTATGATGGCCTGGGTTGGGACCTGATTGCATCACTTAGCTGCTACATATCCTTGAACAAGCCATTTAGCTTCTCTGGCTTCCATTTCCTTGACTATAAAATGGGTCGATGACACCTCTAGAGTGGTGGAAGGAATTAAATTAGAGAGAGTTTGCAAAGTCTGTTTGAAGCCCCTGTTAACATAGATAATGAAAATACTTTTCTCACTATGAATCATTCATATTCATGTTTTTATATTTTTCCTTAGCATTATAAAGCAAGAAGAAATTAGGAAGCAATGGTAAGTACCAAGTTCCTCCTTGCTAGCACTCTTGTTCTGGAATGCCACACTGCCGTTATGAAGAAACTTTGTAGAGAATAATTAATAAAACAGGTTAACATAGCAAATTAAAAAATGGGACACAAAATTGTATTACAGTATTAACTATGTAATATAAATCCCTCATAATCCACAACTGAAAAATAACAATTGTTAACACTGAACTTCATTACATTCAACATCATTTTTTCCATATTCTGAACACCTCTACTACATACATAACATAAACTATCAGAAAATAGTTATTAAGTGATTTTGTGGTTTTTCTCTATGATTTTTTATATTTTCCAAGGTTCCTATAAGAATCATGTACAAACAGGAAATAAGTCAATTAAAACACAGTCACAGACACACCTGGAGCTTCGCTCCCAGCACTCATTCGTTTTCTCTTTCCCTTTGCCTTTGGCGTTTCCAGGGCAGGGCACGCAGGCCTCCACCTGGGCAGCACAGGCATTGTGAGAAATGCTTCAACCGTCACTGCCGTGTTCCTATGGAGCCCAATGTCTCCTGCGTAATGATAAACTGCCACCTGTCCTGTGGCGCCGCCTTCCACATGTGCAAAGAGGCAGAGCACGAGCTCCTGTGCCCTTTAGAGCAGGTTCCGTGCCTCAACTCCGAATATGGCTGCCCCCTTTCCATGTCCCGCCACAAGCTGGCCAAGCACCTGCAAGTGTGCCCTGCCAGCGTGGTCTGCTGCTCCATGGAGTGGAACCGTTGGCCCAACGTGGACTCAGAAACCATCCTTCATGAGAACATCATGAAGGAGCCCCCCAGTGAGGAGTGTTTGGACACAGCCCTGGCCCTCCAGGACCAGAAAGTCCTTTTCAGATCTTTGAAAATGGTAGAACTTTTCCCAGAAACTCGGAAGCCCACCGAGGAGGAGCCTACTCTGAATGGAGAAGCCAGCTGGGAGGAAATGGGAGGAGCGGTGGGTGGAGCGAACGCAGGTTTAGTACCTCATAGCTCTCTGTCAGCCACTCCAGGAGAGATGGCAGAGCTGAGTCAAGAAGAACGTGAGGTGTTGGCCAAAACCACAGAAGGGATGGACCTGACCAAGTTTAGCAAGTGGGAAAATATTTTCAGCAAAGAGAACTCAGCCTCTGCTTTAACAAACTCATCAGTGAGCTGTGAAAGCAAAAATAGTGATGGCCCAGGGAAAGAACAGATTTCCAACGGCAATAACGTGGTTGGGGAGGACACTGCCGAAGGGAAAGAAGCACAGGAAAACCAGAAACAGCAGGACTGTCATGCAGCTGTGGAAACAACAGGGCTTGCCCCTTGGCAGGATGGTGTTCTGGAAAGACTGAAAACAGCTGTGGATGTAAAGGACTATAATATGTACCTGGTGCACAATGGAAGGATGCTAATCCACTTTGGTCAAATGCCTGCTTGTACGCCTAAGGAGAAGGACTTTGTTTATGGCAAACTTGAGGCTCAGGAAGTGAAGACTGTTTACACCTTCAAAGTTCCTGTGAGCTACTGTGGGAAGCGGGCTCGCATTGGCGATGCCATGTTGAGTTGTAAGCCAAGTGAACACAAAGCAGTAGACACTTCAGATTTAGGGATCGCTGTGGAGGACCTGCCCAGATCAGATCTCATCAAGACAACCCTCCTGTGTGCTTTGGAAAGAGAACTCAAAGGTCATGTCATCTCTGAATCCAGGAGCATCGATGGGCTGTTCATGGATTTTGCTACTCAAACATACAGTTTTGAGCCAGAACAGTTTTCCTCTGGAACAGTGCTGGCTGACCTCCTAACCACTTCCAACCCAGAGGGGCTCCATGTGGAACTCCACAGTGAGTGTGTGACCAGGAGACACAACAAGAGCAGCTCTGCCTTCACTTTTACTTGCAACAAATTCTTCAGGAGGGATGAATTCCCTCTGCATTTCAAGAATGTCCACACGGACATTCAGTCATGTCTCGATGGCTGGTTCCAGCATCGGTGCCCCCTCGCCTACTTGGGATGTACATTTATTCAAAACCATTTCCGACCCCCAGGGCAAAAGGCAAAAGTGATCTACAGTCAAGAGCTGGAGACCTTTGCCATCAAGCCAGAGGTGGCATCCGAAGTGAACGAGGGAAGGAAGAACCACCATCTCTCAGGCCATGGAGGAGAAAGCCAGAATTCCCTAACCAGCCTGCCCTTGGAGGTTTTGCAGTACATCGCTGGGTTCTTAGACAGCATCAGCCTGTCCCAGCTCTCCCAGGCATCTGTCCTGATGAGGAACATCTGTGCCACTTTACTACAGGAGAGAGGGATGGTCCTCCTGCAATGGAAGAAGAAGAGGTATTCCCATGGAGGCACCTCCTGGAGAGTCCACAAGAAGGCAAGTAAACACTCATTCATTCAATAAATATTTAAGAGCTTTATATGTGCCAAGCACTCAACTAGGCCCTGGGTTTGTACTAGGTTCCTGGAAATAAGACATAATTCCTGAGCCCAAGAGGGTCAGCCTAGTAGGGAAGACAGACCTATAAACATATTAATGGCAATAAAAAAAAATGGCAGTGTCTGTTTATCTCTATGTATGTGTCCTGGATATCTTCTGTTTGCTCACATGATCCATTCTCCAACCTTCTCCACCGGAACCTGTCCCCCAGGATGCTGATCTCCACAGACTGCCTCAACTGGCTCCTTTGCCTTCTGGCTTCCAGTTAGGCTACCTAATGGCACTGTATCAGCAGGTGATGGGAGAGAGGGAGAAAGTGGAGTTGACAGTTCTCTCCTTCTGGCTTCCTCCCAACATGTAATCTCCCTCCATGACTCTGCAGTGGCTGTGTCTCTCCACTGAAGGTGGCTATATCAGGTGGTTCTCTCCACACAAGGACCCATTCCTGTCCAATGACCTCCCTCTTCTTCCCTTTCAGGCCTAGGGTAGTAACACTCTAGATTGTTACTAGCCCAGGTACTGCCTTATGTCTTGTGACTTTCCTAAACCTTGTCCACAATTTGTACACCATTCCTTTTTTAAATTCTCTTCAAATTACCCGAGTGTGCCATCTGTTTCCTGCTTGGGCTCTGACTGACACAGCACATCGACAAATTCCCTGTAGTCCCATGTCAACTAATTTTTAAAGACAGTTTTTGCCTTTGTTAAATGCTTTTTGAAATTCTAAAATAATTTGGTTCACTGATTTCTCCTAGTTCAAATACCTGTTAAATTTTTCCAAAAAAACTCTGCTGTAAATTTTTTTTAATGTGTTTCTTTTTCCCAGTCAGTTTATACTTGCTTAACCGTACTGACTTCTATCACCTTGTACCATACTGAAGCAGGACGCCTAATTCAGCATATCCAAAGTGCCCTAAGCATCCTTTCTTATAGTAAATATGTTGGTAATATGCACCATAAATTTATGTGCCCATTGAGGTCAATAATTCCATTACAGTTAAGTTTCTTCCCAATATGTGGGTGTGCGCAAATTGGCATTGTGCCAATAGATTGGCATCTATTTTTCTTACTTATGTCTATACAGTTGTTCACATCTATTTTTCTTACTTATGTCTAACACACCTTGTATATTTACTACTGTTTATTTCCCGAGCAGTCTTCTTCAAAGAATCATTGAGATTCTCTCTCACATACCTGTGCCTATATCCAGATGTTAAATAAACACCGACTGCCAACAACTATGTGCTAAGGATAAGCATGGATGAGACTATGCCATTCAGGAATTGTATAGTCTAGAGTTGCCTAATATCGTCCACTGTAAAACCTGATGCAAATAATTTCACTTATATACTAGAAATTCCATCTTTTTTTGGCTTGCATTTGTTCACAACTCAGTGATTGCGGTCCACTCTTGAATATAATTTGGGATACGCTAATTTCTTTGCAGAATGAAAAAGAGAATTTAGTTGGAGCATCCTTTAACTCCAAGTAAACTTTCTTTCTGGAGTTAAAATGGCTCTTTAAAGTAAAAAAGGAAATTGTTCTAAGATCCCAGGAAAAATTTTACTTACATAGGAACAATGACAAGAAACTGAGTGTGAAGTGGTCAGACTGAAGGGGTATCAGGGTATGCCTACTCTTTTAGCCAGATTTTAAAACTAGTGACTTTGCCACAACATCCTAGGTGAAAAGGTCAGAGGGTGTCTGAGTACCAGACTCCTAGATTTCTACTAAAATTTTTGTTCTAAGATTTCTTATATGTAACAATACATTTAGTTTCAAGCAATAGAAAACCAACTTAAAGTGGCATAAAGAGAATTTGGGTCCAATAAAGAGAATTTATTGTACCCAAATACCTAAAAAGTCCAAAGGGAATTTTGGACTTTTGATCTGGTAGCTCAAGAAAATTCCCCCAATTGATGTTTTTCTTTCTATTTTTTTATCTCTACTTCTTCAATACTGGCTCCATTGTAAGATATAGTGCTCCCTTGGTGGTTCCTGGGGGCTACCAGTCACTCCTGAAACTGTGGTTTCCCAGTTCAAGTACAAAGGGAAAAAGAGAATCTGTTTCTTGATATCTAAAAAAAAAGAGAGAGAGAGAGAGAGAGAGTTCTGGAGTAGAGTCATTGAAACTAATTGTCCTAATTTGAACCATGTCCATTCTAGAGCTGTGTGGTGGTAGCGGTGGTGTGGTGGGTTCAGTGAACAGATTAGTATCAGTCATTCCAACACAACTGCGTGGCTGGCTAGGAAGGTTATGTATTGGAAGCGGGAACTGGGAATTGTGTGCTGGAGAAAGAAAGGAACAAAATGTCTGCAGCAGCCACTAGCCACTCTCTGGAAGCTAAGAACAGGAAACACAGGAAGGCATTTCCTTATCCTGTTCAAATAAAGCTAGCCTGAGGGTACTGCCCCAATGTTCACTTTTGAACTTCTTTCTTTCCCAACAGATCTGGCAATTCAGTAGCCTCTTCTCTAAAATCAACAACTGGGAATTTAATGAAGTCACTTCCATGTCTGAGCACCTGAAGACCTGTCCTTTCAACATCGTGGAGCATAAGACTGACCCAGTTCTTTTGACCAGCATGTGTGAGCCCCGTGAGCAGGCCCGAGAGAGCTTAGTTGCCACCTTTAGAGCCAGGCCACAAGGAAGACAAGCCAAGTAAAGAGTCCCATACCACTGTTCTTGAATTCTTCCTCAGAGTTACTGAAAGTAGGACAGAGTATGCTTTGGGGCACTTCCCCTGTAACTGCGTATATGCTTATGTAGATGTATTAGAACATGCAGTGTCCTCCAAAACCTGAGCAGTTGCACAAGGTCTAAGAACATCCTAAGCCCTGCCTTGTACAATTGTTATTGTACCACAGTGGTGACTTACTTCCTGTCCTTTTTTATTTCTGAAATAGATCAGTCTGAAGAGAAAATAGGTAACTTGAGGTCATTGAGGAAGGTAAGCCCAGTTTCTTAAGAGATAAGAGAGCAGTGAATTCCATAAGCGGCATAGACCCATGCTTTTATGGGGTAGGGGCCAGTGTTCAGTTTACAAGCACGTTCAAATTTGTGGGGCAGGCAATGCCGAGATGCGGTCTGAGGTGTCAGTCCTCCACGGTGAAGGGCACCAGTGTGAAGGTGCTGGAGCTCGGGCTCTCTTGACTTTCAAGTCCAGAGCTGTTTTTCATTGCCCCGTTGCCCTTAAGACCAGACATCCAAACACAGCCTGACAGAATAGAAACCATGGCTAAGCACAGCATCCTGGAGGACACCACAAACCAGAGGATGAAAGGCAGAAATAAGGTCACAGGGTTTGTTGTGTAGAGTCTTGACAACATATAGGACAACCTTGAAAACTGACGAGTCCAAAAGACACACTATATTCATGGAAAAAATAAGGGCAAAAGCCTCAAGCCTACACTTTAATAATAACTTAAGAGTCCAGATATTTTTCTCCTGAAAATCATATCCCAGGTCTGGGTCAGGGAGAGCACAGACACAGCCCAGCACCAGTGCGCACTGCCGGTCCTGTGCGGGATCTTGGGGAGGAAGTCATGGCAACAAGGTGGTTCCCTATAATGGCTCCTACCCGCTACTGGTCATGGCTCCGGCCTGTCCACAGTGGGTGACACTGCTAGTTTTGGGTAACAAACAGCAAATACTCATGGGAACAAAAATAAAAGGAAAATTCATAACAGAAACTGACTTCCCCTTTCCTTCAAGCAGGGTTTCTGGGAACTGCTGCCATTGTGCACCAAATGACTCCTTGTCACAGGGGGCTGTCCTATGTGGACAGGATATTTCGTAGCATCCCTAGCCCCCAGTCACAGCTGTAACAACCCAAAATGTCTCCGGACATTGTAAATTATCCTCCGAGTCACTCCTGGTTGAGAACCACTGCCCTGACAGATGACACGCCAGAGGCAGGAAGTTAGGATCTTCATATAGCAGAATCTTCTCTCCCACGCAGTTATCTACAGTGGTGAGAATTTCATCAGCTCTTCTTTATTTACAAAATGGGTTTTAGACACATGGTGATTTTAAGTTGGGAACCAGATGGAGCTGATTTATTTGGTATGGCTTCATGCCCTTGGGCCAAGTGCAAAAGGATAAGCTTTTGCACTTTACCCAAAAAGCAAAAGCTTTCTGCATGTGTAGCTGAACCCAGGAAAGTTAAGCTAGTCATCTTGTATTTATATCCCTCTCACCTTGACGGGTGCCATTTTCTCAGCAGGCCTAGCAGTCCTCAGGCACTTGAGAAAGAAGGGAAGAGGAGGATAGGCATCGTGCAGAAGTAGAGAACAAGGAATTTAGCCAACAACAAAAATGAGTCTAGTTGATCTGGGTGCTTGTTATATCACCCACATCTCTGAAGATGGTCCGAAGCTGGCGTAGATGAAGTAGACGGCCTCTCTGAGAAGAGTCAAGGGGCACTCAAGGAAGTCCCAGAATGGAAATCTGCTCACCTTTTCATTACAATGTGCCACTTGGTACTGTTCAGTAGTGTAACCATTTTTCCTCATCCTTATTGTTTGGTTTGCATTTCACATTTGTATATAAGGCAACATTTTCTAAAAATATAACTAGAGTGTGATCTAAGATTTTATTTGGTGAAGATAAGTAACCGTAAACCACTAAACCCTGAAGGGGGGGAAAAGGGAGAATTCTCCAGGTATCAGTTCCATGTGTTTTGGATCTAGTCCTTCCTATGTAGAGAAAGAAACCTCCCAAAGTCCATTCTGGGTTTCTTATTTTACCAGTGGGACAGAGAGAGAGAGAGAGAGAGAGAGAGACAGAGAAGAGAAGAGAGAGGGAGGTGGGGAGCTATCAGCCAAGGGAGGTGAAAGTTAGGGGCTACTGTTAGATGGGTGAGAAGTACAGAGAAAGGAGGACAGCAGAGGGCTGTCCCCACACTGTCTGGGCGGGCAGGGGCAGGCCGGGGGCAGGAGAGCAATCAGGACAGTGCCACACTGCTCTGCGGGCTGCACACTGCAGCCGCACTGTGCTTTCTCTGTTGCTGCCTTCAGAGCAATACTGAACTGATCGACATCATCACATACATTTTATAAGATATCTAACAGTATATGTTGAAGAAAGCAGGGTACTGCAATGTGTCCACTGATCTATCCAAACAAACACATTTTATGGTGAGAGGGCAGTTGGAACAAAAGGAAACCATTTCACAGAGACTGAATTGAACAGAAGATGATTTGGTTAGTGAGATACGGCTGCAGTGAGCAGCATGAGCAGCAAGCAATATCTGACAGAGGCCAGACAGCGAAGCATGGCTTCAGACTCAGAAGCACTGAGGGGAGTGAAAAGGGACTGTGTTCCCAGGATGGACGATGTCTATGTGTATCACCACCAACATAATTGGTTCAGAGTAGAAATCGGCCAGACTTGGAGGGTGAGGTCTGTAGAACTGTTGCCTTAATAGCACAGGGATCTGGAAAAGAAGGTTCTGTCTTAAAATAAAGGGAAAAGTGAAAAGCAAGGTGGGTCTTGGAGGTGTCACCAGAAAACCGCTGTAAAATTCTGACCTATGTGTGATGTCAAATAAAACTGGAATGAAGAATGAGATTGTGCAGATCTATGAAGACTAACCTCTGTACGCTGGAGATCCCAACGTCTCTATAAGCAGAAATAAAAGCTGCTTTGCACTCTTAAAGGCTAACTGGGTAAATCTTGTAAGTTAGGTCTAGAGACAGATTTGTGATTTACTGGCATAAAAGTCGTTGTGGAAACAAAGGAGTTTGTGTCTTGAAGAAAAGCCAAGGAACAAGACTGAGGAACACAGTGCTCTGGGCCTGTGGGCATCACAACTTTAAGAAGTCCTGGAGCATCTATGGAGCTCAGTCACTAATTGTAGCTCCCACCATCTTCTTCGTATTTGAAAGCTGGACCCAACTTCAGATACCGGTTACAACATAGACTTTGTCTTACCAACGAAATATTCCCTACACCAACCAAATCCCTGACTTTGATTTTGACTTGGTTTTGATTTTGCCTAGGATCTTCTATCTTGGGCCTTGTGGAGCCCGATGGCCTGGGCTAGGATCAACCCACTATGACCTGCCTTCTCATTCTCTTTCATCCCCATACTTTGCCTGGTGATTTGTTTTTTGCCCATCACTGTCTGTCTGAATGTCCTCATCTTTTTTCCTATCAGCCTCAACTGTGAAACCACACAGAAGCTTCATGAGCTCCTTCCATGTATGATCTTACTTGGCCATCAATTTCTGTCACCCAGCTATCTATAAAGAAACCTGGGCTTTCTGGAGTAGAGGACACTCTCTCTGGATAAATCCTCTTACCACTTCATCAGAGCTGTGTTCCTTTAACTTTCATCTTTTTTTGTGCTTGTTGCCAAAACTCCCTTTTCCTCCCTCCTAATCCCTAATGTGTCTTCTTCCTAAAGAATCGTCATGTCCTAAAAGAGTGTGGCTATTACTCCCAGGCAGAAGGTGGCTGGCCTCTCACAACTGCAGAAGCCAACAGAAGTTGACACTATGTTGCCTCCTGTTTCCCCACCTTACCACCATTCCCCAGGCTAACCTGTTTTGGACTGGGCTTAAGTACAGCCTAAAAAAAAAAAAAAGGCCCAGTCCTATTCATCCAGGGCAAAGGGGAATGGGCAGTGGTAGGAGGGAGTCTTCTGGATATGCCTGAAAGACGGAAGGAGAATTGGAGCCATGAGAGCCCAGGCTGCCCTGGCTAGTGTGGCTCAGTGGATTGAGTGCTGGCCTGAGAACCAAAGGGTCACCAGTTTGATTCCCACTCAGGGCATATGCCTGGGTTGCATGCCAGGTTAGGTTCCCAGTAGGGGATATGCAAAAGACAACCACACGTTGATGTTTCTCTCCCTCTCTTTCTCCTTCCCTTTCCCTCTCTCTGAAAATAAATAAATAAAATCTTTAAAAAAAAAAAAAGAGAGAGCCAAGGCCATTTCCGGCTGCACAAAAAGCACTTATTTACCTCAGCCTAGAGGTGAAACATAGTCTCACTTTATTTCCAACTTTAAGACTGAGCAGAGAAAAGATATCTCTGCAGGGAAGGAAAGTAAGCAAAAGCACAACCAGGTAAACCAGGCAATCCAGACATACCTTCCCAGGTAAGCAAACCAGGAAGCTCAGAGCTCTCAAAAGCAAAAGGCAGAGTTTGGGGTGATAGACGGAGCATTCATGGGGAAGGAGGCAGGACAACAAGATAAATGTCTATGAGCTCACACAGGATGGAGAGGACACTGAAGGAGAGCTCCTTCCTCATGCTGTCTCTGCCCCAAGCCCTAATGCAGAGGGCGGGGGAAGTCTATGCAGAACTTCAGCAAACTCATGATATTCTATTACACACTTGAAGCAGGACGGGAGGAGGTGGAGGCAGAGCCACTTTGGACATGGGAAGTCACAGTGCAGAATACAGTAAGGGCCATTTACTGGAGAAGGTTGACATAATTTGCAGGGAAGAGTCCAAAGCGGCCGTGGCACCGTCCCCGCCACCAGCCCTCATCCACCATCTCAATGTCAGTGATGATGTCATCTGGATCAAAGGAAATCTCATCACTTCCCTCTGGAGACAAAATTGATGGGAATTAGGATGGTCAGACAGGAATCCCTCCATCCCTGAGCCCACTCTAAACCTCAGAAGGGAAATAGGCCTGGTGTTCTTGATGCCAAGCCTGGACCCTTCCCTGACCCTCAGAATTCATCCCCCTCTCTTGTTTCAAGGGCCTTCAGGCACCAGACACCTCAGGCCACTCCCAACCTACCTCCTTGGTAATCATATAGGGCTACAGCTGAGATCCCAGCCCCAGCCGGACAGCCTGATGCTCCTGCATTGTGAGAAATATAAACAGGGTCTCACCAACAGGGAGAAGGAAAACAAACAGGTTCTTCTGGGTAATGGGACAATTCTTCTTACCACCTGCCCCCACCGCAGACCTGACCAAATTCAGGAGGTGATTCTCTCTCGACCACTCACCAGCCAGAGAGGAGGGAAAAGAGGGATCCTCAGGCTCCAGAACATCCTCATAGTCCCCATCTGGTTCATCATCTTTCTCATGGCTGTCTATCTCCCCAACATCCTCATAGTCATTCTCAGGCTCAGGCTCAGGCTCAGGCTCGGGCTCAGGCTCTGCTTCATACACTGGTTCCTCCATCACCTGGAGGCCTTCCAGAGTCCTGGGGGGCAAAGCTGGGGGATCCTCATCATCCTGAGAAGAGACAGTGTGGAGCAGGGTGACTTGAACCCACTAGGAACTGCCTCTCCAAAACTTCCCAGTGAAAGACTGCTGAGATCCCACCCATCACCACCCTACCACTCCTACATTCACCCTTGTTCCATCCCACAGCCCTTTCTAGGATATACAGTCTTTTATCCATTCTTCATTCCTCAACCTCCTTCTGCATCTACCCACTCAAAACACATACCAAGAGATGATAGGAAGGTAATGCAAAAGGTATGAGGAGAGGGAAGTGGGAAACAAGTCAGATTCCTTAGAAGAGCAAGAAAATGTTGAAGAAAAGCACACCATTGGGAATACCACAGCTACAATGACCAGCTCTCCTAGTCTTTCCAGGACTGGGTGGCTTCCCAGAATGTAGGACTGTCAGTGTTAAGATTAAGAGAGTCCCAGACAAACCAGGATGTTGGTCATACTCTATGGTCCACCTTCCTAAGACATGAGGAGATGGGGAAGGGACAGAAAATCTTTGGGCCTCTGCTTGCCTCTGCTTACCTCTGTGGGCCGCTGCCTTGAGGGCAGGGAGGGCACTGGATGTTCCCTGCTGGTTCTCAAAGGTTCAGGCTCTGATGATGATGAACAGCTCCCTGCAGGAGGCCAGACCTATGGAGAAAGAAGCATCTCTCCAGTAAGCTATCATGACTCCATCTTCTCCCTTATATTGACCTGCAACACCCCTTCCTACCTCTGCCAGTCCAAATCAAACTCGTCCCTCAAGATAGGTTCCAGTCTGCAGAGATGGCTCCTTCTTAGTTCCTGCAGCAATGATTGGCTGCACTGGCTGGTGAACTGTCCTTTCTTATACAGTGTACCTTTTGTGTTTTTTTCCTAACATTCTCATATACATAAGGCTCAGTTATACAGTCGGACCGAAATCTTCCTGAACACAGGGACAGCACTTTTATAAAATTTGCTTAACACAGGAAAAGCCTGCGTGTTATTCTCTACCAGTGATTTGGACTCTTTAGGTTCCTGTCTGGGCAAGGAGTGTTGGATATGGATCCTAGAGCACCAAATGCTCACCTCTGAGGAGATCTTCTTAGGCAATGGGGCTGGCACCACCGGCTTTTCCATAGTGGCTGCTGGTTGCTGAGCCTCATGGCTCGTCTTCACCAGGGCCTTTCTCTCCTGTTGCTGCCTGGCCATCTGCTGTGCCTTCTCTTCTTCTTCCCGCTTCTTCTTCTCCTCAGCCATGCACTCAAATTTTGCCTTCAGCCCACGGGCACCACTAGAAGCTATAGACACAGGCAAGAAGAGGGGAGGGGTTAAGTGTACCTCAAGTAATCTAGGTAGATAAAAGCACAGAGGAGGTAGTCCAGGGAGAAAAAAAGTGACAAGGAAAAAGCAGTTGAGGAGCATTGAGAAAAGGAATTATTAAGACTCACCAGCCTCTACGGGTGTCGTCTTCTTATAAGCTGTGGTTGGAGCCTCCATTTCATTGAAGCCAACAGCACTCTGCAGGAGAGCAGTAGGTGTGTGTGAGGGAGGTGGTGGTAAGGAAGTGGCAGTGACTCAGAAAGCGGCGTTAGAGACTGAGGCCACCATAGGTGGTATCCTAACCACTTCATCCTCAGTAGTTGGACAGTGTATTCCAATACTGTTGTTTTGGGGCAGAGAGAAGGAAAAAAGAAGTTATAAACTGGTGGGCTCAGCTCCTCTTTTTGAAAGTACCATGTACCTAGAAACCCGCATCTCCAATCCAGTTGCATGGAATGCAGCAAGGCCCCTAGGTAATGGAGAGGAACTGGTGTGGGGGAGGGCAGTGACATGGATGGGAAGAGACTACAGGTTGAGATGAATAGTGCCAAGCAGTCAAAGAAATTTTAAACACCATCTTTCCCTGGAGTTTATCTGTCCCTCTGTCTTTCTCTGCTTCTCTTCCCTCTCCTCAGTTGAAGCTTCAGGAGACATGCTCATTAGATGCTGAGGGCAGCCAATAGGGAATGCAGGATGCCAGGAGGACAGCTCAGGACACAGCTTTTTCCATCTTTTTTCCCAGCTTTGCCTCTCACTCTTCTCCATGCACTTCTGTGCAGTTTGGGAAACTATTGTCAACAAATTGGTATTCTGGTACCTTACCTTATCCACTCGGTCCTTCTGGATCCCATACTGACCACCAAAGCCCTTGGCATAATCTGCAGGACAGAAAGGTCTGAAAGTCATACAGGAGTAAAAATGCTGGAAATGGGTAGGAAGAGGGAGCAGTGGGAAGAATGACCAGAAGACAAGAATGTGGAAAACAGAGTAATGGATGAGGAAGTGTGAGAATCAGAGGATAGAGAGAGGCACAGGTGGGAAGAGCAGCAAAAGCTTTGGGAGGAAAAACTTGGAAGAGAATGAAGGGGAGAGAGATGGGAATTGGATATTAAAAAAAAGTAACAGAAAATGGGAAAATATAAAGGAAGAAACAGAAAAAAATAAGGACTCCATTCTGGCTATCTCCTGTTGGTCTCAGAGAGAAAGGTGATCTCTCTATCCTCTATGAGGCAGATGGGACTTTAAGAATCATAGCCAGCCCTGGCTGGTGTAGCTCAGCGGATTGAGTGTGGGCTGAGAACCAAAGGGTTGCCAGTTCAATTCCCAGTCAGGACACATGCCTGGGTTGTGGGCCAGGTCCCTTGTGGGGCCACGTGAAAGGCAACCACACATTGATGTTTCTCTCCCTCTCTTTCTCCCTCCAACCCCTCTCTTTAAAAGTAAATAAATAAAATATTTTTTAAAAAGAATCATAGCTAGATCTACTCTTCTTATCACCAGCTTGTCTGACTTCACCCTTTTCTCAGTGACCCCTTCTCTTTAGCCTCCCTTTTCTGTCCTGCTCCTAATCTTATTGTTTCCCCCTCCTCCCCTTTTGGTTTGCCCCCACTGATCCCTACACACATACACTTATTATTCTTCACCTCACCAGCTGCACTGCACATGTGCCCCTCAGTATTGTGGGTCCTCTGTGTCAGCTTTCAGAAAGGAAGGAAGAAAATTCTATGCTATTCTGTGACCTCCCTCCTCTCTAGCCCCAACTTACCTTTCTGGGATTCATGTTTCTCTGTTTCTCCTTTGTAGTCATATCCCAGAGCTGCTTTGTCCCACTTATCCTTCTCCACCCCGTAACGGCCACCAAAGCCACGGGAGTAATCTACGGTGGGAGAAGCAGTCATGAGAGCCCACTCTCAGCCCACAGGGGAAAGCTGCTGAAGAGAGAAATCAAGAGGAACTGCTGTTCTAAGCCATCTTATGCCAGCTTTACCATTGTTCACTATTTTTCTCTTCTCCTCTTACTTCCATGCCAAGTGGAGAAGATCATTTCTTTTTTTTTTTTTTTTTGCCTTCTTCAAGGAAAGGGAAAGTATAGAGATTATGAGGAGAGGCTTCCAGGGGGGGAAGACAGATCTACATGAAATATATGCCTCTCCCTACTCCAATAAAACACTTAGAAATGTCAGCTAAAATATAATAGTCTTCTTGTTGTTATTGTAAACAGTGAAGCTCAAAAGAAAAAAATTCTGGCTCCAAAAACAAATTGATAAACCAAAGCAGTAGGTGTGAGGGTAATTATGAGCTGATGTCAGACAAAATCCAAGGGTGTTTTAAGTACCAACTTTAATGCCTAAAGTTAAAATCTAGGATCTATGGTTCTAATTTCTATAAAGAAACAGGGGGCTGGGGAGCAGAAAATTAATCTCTGCCAACTCCTTTAAACATTGTACAGGAAGTCCTTGCTAATGCAATATGACAGAAAAGAAAATAAAAGGTATACAGACCAGAAAGAAAGACATAAAACTGACTTCGTTGACAGATGACATGATGATCTGTGTATAAAATCCAAAAGAATTGATAAACACACTCCTGAAACTAATAAATGATTATAGCAATGTTGCAGAATATAAGGTTAATATAAAAAAGTCACTTGCTTTCCTATACACCAACAATGAACAAGTGGAATTTGCAATTCAAATACATAAAATACCATTTACAGTAGCACTGTCAACAAAGATATATTTATGTATAAATCTAAAAAAATGGATGAGGTCTATATAAAGAAAACCCTGATGAATTAAACCAGAGGAAAACTAAGTAAATGGAGACAGAGCCCGTGCTCATGGGAAAGCAGACTCAGTATTGTCATGATGTTGGCTCTCCCCAGACTGATCCGTAGATACAATGCAATGTCCATCAAAATCCCAGCAAATTATTTTTTGGATATTGACATCTGATTCTAAAGTTTCTGTGGAGAGGCAAAAGACTCAACAGCCAACTCAGTACTGAAGGTGTAGCCAACAAAAAGTTGGAAGACCAAATGCTACCTGACTTTAAAGACTTACTACAAAGTCACAGTGATCGAGACAGTCTGGTGAAAGAATAGAAAAATAGATCAATGAAACAGAATAAAGAGCCCAGAAATAGACCTTCCATAAATACAGTCAACAAATCTTTGGCAAAGAAGCAAAGGTAATACAATGGAGAGAAGACAGTCTTTTCAACAAATGGTGCTGGAACAATTGGATATCCACATGAAAAAAGAATCTAGATACAAACATTGTACTTTTCATAAAAATTAACTCAAAATAGATCATAGACGTAAATGTAAAATGCAAAAATATAAATCTCCTGGAAGGATGTCGGAGAAAACCTAGATGACCTTAGGTGTGGTGACCTTTTTAGATGTAACACCAAAGACATCATCCATGAAAGAAATAATTGATAATCCTGGACATCATTAAAATTAAAAAAAACTTCTGCTCTGTGAAAAAATATAATGTCAAGGAAATAAGAAGACAAGCCATAGAAAGAGAAATATTTGCAAAAGATACCTCTGATAAAACACCCTGTTATCCAAAATATACAAAGAACTCTTAAAACTCCACAATACCCGAATCAGAAAGAATATATGCCCCTCTATGTTCATAGCAGCATTATTTACAATTGCCAAGATCTGGAAGCAGCCCAAGTGCCAATCAGTAGGTGGGCGGATAAAAAACGTGTGTTACATCTACATGATGGAATACTATGTGGTCATAAAAAGAAGGAAATTTTACCATTTGTGACAGCATGGATGGACCTGGAAAGTATTATGCAAAGCAAAATCAGCCAGTCAGAGAAAGACAAATACCATATGATCTCATTTATATGTGGAATCTAATGAACAAAATAAACTGACAAACAAAATAGAACCAGGCATGGGTACATGGAGTAGACTGACAGATGTCAAAGGGCAGGTGGCAGGGGTGGACTGGATGAAAGAAGGTGAAGAGATTATCCAAAGAACATATATGCATAGCCCATAGACACAGACAATAGTGTGGGAAGGACCAGGGGCAGAGGGGGCAGGGTCTGTGTGGAGGTGGGAAAATGAGGGGGGAAATGATGGACATCTATAATAGTGTCAACAATAAAAAAGATTCAACAATTTTTAAAAAACAATTTAAAAAATAGGCCAGTCAGAGAAAGACAAGTACCATATGATTTCAGTCATATGTGGAATCGATTGAACAAAATGAACGAATGAGCAAAATAAAGACGGACTCAGAGATAGAGGGCAGGCTGACACCTGTCAGGGGGTGGGAGGTGGGGTTGGGGGACTGGGTAGGAGGGGTGGAAGGATTGAACAAAAAAGAGAAATGAACACAGACAACATTGTTGGGAACTGCCCTGCCTGGTATCAGAAGCTATAACCCCCACCTAGGCTAAGCCCGAGGGAACGACCTTGGACTATAAGCCACCAAGGAGACAAAAGCTTATCTCCCTGGCAGGAGCATTGCTTCTGCTTCTTTTACTTCACCCTGCCTGGCCCCCAATGCTTGGTCAGTTAGCCAATGATGAGTAAGATTCCCCAAGGGGGGAATGACCTAAGACAGGCACTATCATGTGGGAGGCCCCCAAGGAAGGACTTTGGGGGCTACAGCAAAAGGGGGTGATGGACCCTTGCCCCTCGGCTTTGACATAGCCTGAGTCCTCATTGTCTGGGAGAAAATCTCCTAATCTCTTGACTGCCCTACTTCCCCTGCTCCACCTAAGCCTGAAACAATGACAGAGGGTGGTGCAGCCCTGTGCTGGAAAGGGCGGGTTCCCCGGGTGATCAGGCCTAAGAAAGAATGTGTAAAATCCTGTGAAACCTGCTTTGTTTAGAATGCTCTCAATTGAATGATAAGGGTCCAAGGAAGAAGTAAGTTTGTTCCTTAAAGTTTTTACAGCTCTTTAGCTATCTGACCCTGACTCAAAATAGGCCCTCAGAGTTCTTTGTTATCTACTGTTTGATCCTTACTGCCTGGCAATGATTAATGAGCTTTATCTGAATTCTTGTGTAAATGAACCCAATAAAAGCCCATTGAGGAACAGGGTCTTGGCTCTTCTCCTTTGAGAGATTGGCCACCTTTCCTCCCCAAGCAGATCATGTCTTGATAGACTTATTCTCATCTGTGGCAGATGGGGGTTCTGCGGACAAAGCTCCCCCACACGACATGTTCATATTCTCATGAACACAGACAACAGTGTGGTGATTGCTAGGAGGAGGGAGGAAGTGGAGGAGGGGATAAATGGGGGATAAATGGTGATGGATGGAGACTTGACTTGGGGTGGTGAACACACAATACAGTGTACAGATGATGTGTTGTGGAATTGTGCACCTGAAACCTGTATAATTTTGTTAACCAGTATCAACCCAATAAGTTCCACAAAAAGGAAAAAAAATGGGCCAAAGATCTTAACAAACGCCTTACCAAACAAGATATACAGATGACAAATAAGCATATGAGAAGATGCTCTACAGCATGTGTCATCAGGGAAATGTAAATGAAATCAGGATATGAAGTTACACCTGTTTCAAAGGCCCAAATCCAGAACTCAACATACTAAATGCTGGTGAGGATGTGAAACAACAGGAACTCTTATACATTGCTGGAGGGAATGCAAAATGGTACAAACACTTTGGAAGACTATATGGCAGTTGGTTACAACACTAAACAGACCTATCATCACCAAACAAAAAGACAGCCTACTGAATGAGAGAAGATATTTGCCAATGATACATTCAATAAGGGGTTACTATCCAAAATTTATAAAGAGCTCATACAGCTCAATACCAAAACAAACAAACAATGAAATGAAAAGATGGACAGAGGCCCTGAATAGAATATACAAATAGTCAACAGACATATGAAAAGATGCTCAATGTCACTAATTACCAGAGAGATGGAAATTTAAACCACAATGAGATATCACCTCACACCTGCCAGAATGGTTATCATCAATAAATCAACAAACAAGTGCTGGCGAGGAGGTGGAGAAAAGGGAACGCTAGTACACAGTTGGTGGGAATGCAGACTGGTACAACCATTAAGAAAAACTGGAGGTTCCTCAAAAAATTAAGGATGGAACTGCCTTATTACCCAGCAATTCCACTTCTGAGTATATACCTGAAGAAAACCAAAACACTAATTCAAAAGAATACATGCACCCCCATGTTCATTGCAATGTTATTTATAATAGCCAAGATATGGAAGCAGCCCAAGTGCCCATCAACAGACAAGTGGATAAAAAAGTGGTGGTATATATATCAGAGTATACAATGAAATATTACTCAGCCATAAACACGCATGAACTCTTACCATTTGCAACAGCATGATAAGACAGCGAAAGACAAATACTATCAGTTATTTTTGGATCTAAAGAGCAAAATAAAGGAACAAACAAAATAGAAACATAGATACAGAGATCAGACTGATGGTTGCCAGAGGGGAGAGGGGTTTGGAGACTGGGCGAAGGGATTAAGAAGTACAAATTAACAGTCACAAAATAGTCATGGGATGTAAACTACAGCATAGGGAATATAGTCAATAGCATCGTAAAAACTATGTACAGTGCCACGTCGGTACTTAAAATCTCGGGTGCACCACTTTGTAAAGTATATAATTGTCAAACCACTACGCTGTACACCTGAAACCAATATAAAGTAACAGTGAATGTAAACTGTAACTGAAAAAAATTTTGGATAAATAGTAATGAAAAAAAACAATTAAAAAAAGAAAAAAATTTAAAATAAAATATAAAAGAGTGAACCTAGGGACTATTGGTAATTATGATATAACCACGTAGATTCATCCTTGGTGAAAAAAAGGTACCGTTCTGGTGAGCAATGCTGCTAGTGAGGAAGACTGTGTAGGTGTGGCGGTGGGAGTGCATGGTAAGTCTCTGTACCTTCTTCTCGATTTTGTTGTAAGCCTAAAAATTGTCTTTTAAAAAAGAGGCATCTAAAAGAGAATGGAAATTTCTAATACACATCTAATATGAGTTCCAGGAGTAAGAATAAAAGAGAGGAAAGGTACTATCCAAAAAATAAAAAATAAAAAATCCCTGAGAATTTTCCATAATGAGTCACTTTGCAGGTTGAAGAGAACTAAGAAGTCTCACATAGAATAATAAAAATAGATAAAGCACCTACACATGTGCTGATATTTCAGAATATCAGAGACAAGGAGAAAACCTTTCATTAAAAAAAAACAGACCACACATATCACCTACAAAGGAATGACACAGAGAGATGCTAGAGGTGATGAAATAACATCTTCAAAGTGATGAATGCACAATAACAATGAAGAGTGGGAGAAAATAAAGACATTTTTTAGACAAAGCCTGGGAGTTCTTTTGTAGACTCACTAAAAGAATCATTAAAGGTTATACTTTAGCAAGAGGAAAATAAACGGAGCAAGGAGGAAACAACGAAACGCAGCAAACGGTGATGAGCTAGGAGTTGGTTAATACGTTGGTCAATTAAATAAGCATTTACTCGGCAATAACCATGATGAAATTGTGTGGAGTTTATAAACATAGAATCAATATTCCACACAATAATAATCATCCAGTTGGTACAAAGAATGTAGAATGTAAAAAGAATATAATTAAATTATCCTACATTTCAATTACCCTACATTTCCTATATTACTCAGGAAAAGAAAATGATTAATTTAAAATTTAATTCAAAGATGCATGTAAAACTTAAGGATAACCTCCTAAAATAGAGGAGTAGAATACCTTATTTTCAACCCACTAGAGAAAAAGGGGACTAAAGAAAACTTGATCGATCTCACAGGCAGTGAAAAAAGAGAAAGGAAGAAGAAAGTACACACTTGGATTTAAAAATAAATGAGCTCTGGCCAGGGTGGCTCAGCTGGTTGGAGCATCATCCCACAGACTGAAAGGTCACAGGTTCGATTCCTGGTTAGGGGACATACCCAAGTTGTAGGTTCAACGCCCTACTGGGTCAAGAGGGCAATCAATTGATGCTTCTCTCTCACATCGATGTTTCTCTCTCCCTGTCTCTCCTTTCCCCTCTCTCTAAAAGCAACGAAAAAACTTTCCTTAGGTGAGGATAAAGAAAATGAAACGGTGAGGAACTGGGTCATGGAACTGAAAGAGTGTTGTGGCAGCTGTCGCTGGGTCAAGTCTGAGCAGAGCAGCAGGGCAGCCAGGCTGCTGACACTGGAGTGCAGGGTCCTTGCCTTTCTGAGATGTGTGTTTCTCCACTTCTCCTTTGTAATCAAAGCCAACTGCCGACTACAAAGAAAAGGAGAGAGAATTCGTTAGAGTCGAAGCTGACGATTCTGCCCTCTCCCCCTTACCCTTACTCCCAGCTCAGCCCAGAGCTCATTCCCAGGGGCCCAGGCCTGTGGGTGGGGGCGGCTAATGTGGAACAGAGTGCCCAGACAGGCTGGGCAGGGACAGTGTGCTACAAATCAGTGAGCACGGGCTCCGGACACTGACGGTTCTAGAGTCAAACCCCACCTCCCCTACTTACAATTGTTTAACTTTAGGCATGTCCTTTAATATTTGAACCTCAGTCTTTTTAAATATAATAAGTATACCTCTCTCATTAACACCAACTGTAAAATGGAAGAAGTGATCCCTCTTATTTGGGATAGTGTGAGACTATATGGGGCAAGGCGTATAAAAGTGTTTTCACTGGGTTACTCAGTAAGTTAGGGCTTTTCTTTCTAATTCTCACGGAACTAAAATGAGATCATACTGCCTTGTAAACTAGAAAGGTACGATGGACTTGTAAGAGATAGTATCCTACTCCTAATTAATTATGCCGTGCCTCTTCCCTTTCCCTGAACACAGATGTGGCTTTGGTGGGGTGAGAAGCAAGCGGGACAGTCTGCATCCGAGCTGCTCCCAGGACTGGATACAAGCACGGGCCAATACCCAGCATCACCGCGTAGCTTCATCTCCAGCTGGCTCAGTAACTACGGGTCTCTAAGTCCGTCTAGATTTTGCCTCTTGGGAGCTATTAGTATGTATTTTCACTTGGTTTAAAAGGCACACTGATTGTTTAGATGATTCGGTGTGTGGCTGTGAGGCAGAAGTGAAAGCAAGAACAACGAAACATTAGGCAAAGGCAGGAGGGGGCCAAGATGGAAGAAAAATTCCAACCTGATTAGAGACAACTATACTCAACAAGCTCCATATTCCCTTACTGCCTTAAAAAATTACCCTCGCGCATTTCCATCCCTTTACAGCGTGTTTTTAAGTTTTCGGGTGTTGTTTTCCACCTACGATGAAATAGCATCTAACAATGAGTTTTAAGGGCTCAGACCCACAAAATAAACAACTGAAGGCTAACGAAGAATCTCGGCTAGCTATGAAGGAGCCGCCTCTGTGTGCAGCTGCAGGGAGGACGCGCTGCTCGCACCCAAAGAGAGACCCGAGAAGCGGACCCACGAAGGGCCAGAAGGAGAGCATCCACGAGTGCCCCTTGCGCTCTCGTGGCCACTCTGTCACCTGTAATCACGCTGCCCTTTTTCCCCTCGCTTCAAAATTACTTTGCTTTTTGTTTGTTTTTTTGGACGAAAGTCTTTAAACACCTGGACGTCAGGGATTTGGTGCTAAATAATGTGAAAAGTAACCGTTACCTTCTAAAAATGTTGTAACCCTAATTAGTTGTTTTACTTATTTGCTGCCATGGTAATAACATTGAAGCTGACATCTCTGTTTTCCTGAAAGGCACAAGTATTTATAAGGTTTTGATGTTTCGGGAGCTTTGAATGTCCCTCTTCTCTCTTCATGTGTACAGGTATAACAAAAATCAGTGGTCTGGGGGATTCCTTATTCAAGCAGAGTTTGAGAGTCTTTGACTCATTTAAATCAATGCCTTTCAGCTCAGCATGTGGCCTCCAGCAGTGACGCCAAGGGACTTGCTGAGGGACGTCACAGGATCTGTCCTCATGATGGGCCCTCCTTGAGTCCAGTGCCCTGTTTTTCACAGGAGAAGCACAGACCCACATTCAAGGGGCGTGTTGGTAAGTCCCATGTGATCTGAGTAGGGGAAGTGGGGAAGAGAGTTGTCACTTACCTTGTCTGCTCTGTCCTTCTCAACTCCATATTTGCCCCCAAAGCCTCTGGCAGAATCCGTCTGAGAAGAGTGCTTTTCCACCTCAGCGACATACTCATGGCCCACGGCACTCTGAGAAAAATCAAGGACGGAATGAGTGACAAGATAAAAATGACCATGAAGAAATAAAATGATACAGAGATGGGATGGGATGTGACAATACAAGAAACTCCCTCCTGGGTCAGACTCATGTCTCTGGCTGCAGTGCCAAGGAACACACGATGGGAGAGCAAGGCGCCTTCTAGAGCTGGCCCGCCGTCCTGATGCCACAGAGAATGCATCACAGGAAACTCCCACAGGACAGGCTGGGAACCAGAAGGACAGAGACTAGGAAGACAGAGCTGTGGTTAAACCAGAAACCAAAGAGGGCTAAAGCAAGGGCTTTGTGCACTGAAATGGAAGTGAGGGTAGTTACTGGGGAGAGACCAAAAGGGACTGACTGGAAGCCTTAGTCAGGACTGAATATTCACCTAAACAGCCAGGCACTTTTGTTCTGAATTTTTTCTCCTGCATGACCGTCCAAGTTCAGAAGTGCCACCTGAGCCCTAACATTTCGCAGGGACTGACTCTCCATACAGAAGGAGGTTGGGAGACAATACTGCGAGTAGTCCAAGATGGCATGTAACTTAAATCTTTTCTATTTCCCTCCACTTTTTATGCCATCTACTGATTTATTTTCTATTTGGTTTTAAAAGTTAGGTCTCTTCTAATATGTAGGTATGGATGCTTAACAATTTGGGAATTGAGTAATACTTCAAACCAAATAATGATGTCTTGCAGAGGCTCAGCTAAGAAGAAAGTAGAAACTTTTCCTCCATCCTGTATTTCCAACCCCATGCTGGGACAAGCAGCGTCAGCACAGAGCTGACTGAAGCGTGGCCCCTAAAAGCCCCCAGGAACTGGCTTTGCAATATTTAGGGATATGTGTAGGTCAATTTTGATCACTGAATTTAAGAATAAATGACTGCTTTCTCCCTAGGAATTTCATAGGAGAATGCAGTGCCTACACTGTACTTTAACGCAAAGACAAAACAAAAAGCCTCCAAGGGTGAACTAAAAGCTTTCATTGGCATTTTTTTTCTCCGTGAAGGTAAACCTTTTTTCTTTAGGAGTATACCTGTCTTTGAGGTTAGGAAGGTCAAAGGGAAATATAACTCAATATACAAGCTTCCCTTTATCATACCTTTACAGCATCTAATGGATAAAATAAAAAATATTCATATTTGAGGGCTTCTCACAGATAAATTCACATCAATATTTTTCACACCTATGTACACACCATATAATGTGTGGTATATACATAAAAACACTAAATATACAATAAAGAAAATAAGAGAAGTTGAAACAGACATAATACACAAACATGTAAAAATAGCACATGATTGTAAAATGCATTTTTCCCTTCTCTGCTTGTGCTTCCTGCGTCCTCGGTCCAGGAGAAACAATGTGGCAGGTTCTACTACAGTCAGCCCTTCTCAGTGCTTGGCTTTCGCCTTCCACTGTCTTTTATGTGTTGACATAGGGGAAAAATTATACGAATAACATATGGCCATTCTGTTTTAAAGCCCAAAGAAATATTGTACTTTTGAACAAGTTTTAAACCATAAAACCACCCAATGAATGAATCTGTCTTTTTTTAAAGCAAGCATCTCCCTTTCAGCTCACCTTGTCCATCCGGTCTCTTTCCACACCGAACCGACCACCGTAGCCGTGGGACGCTTTGGGCCCTGACTCCAGCTCCTTCTTCTTGAGCCTGTCATGCTCCTCAGACACTTTGTCCCTGAGCTGGTGGATGCTGGAAGTAACCACATGATAGAGACTCATCTGGCATGGGGAAGTCAGCAAACCCTCCTTCCCAGAAAAATGGAATCTCGAGGTGTGTTCTGTTTATTTTTAGCAACAACCTGAGCCCCCAAAGTATATCACAGCTGGGTCAGGGGCAAGAGATTAGTGTGGTCTGTGTACCATAGCCTGATTCCTTCCATAAGCCAATAGTATTTTCTCTAGGCTGTTTTTTTGCTTACTAAATACCCCGCTGACATTTAGTTCCATTTTTCATGTTCCTAAATAATAGAGGACAGTGGTATCCATATCCTAGTAATTGGGGAAATATTTTCCTTCCTGAATGGAGTTGTTTTCTAGCAATTAGGTGCTCTATCTCAAGAAGCACAAAATATCCATATACACTTTTATCTACACAATCTAGTCTTGGGAATCTAACTTAAGAAAGTAATTTTAAATATGGAAAAGCTTAGTGTCTAATGACACTGTAGATAGTAATAGCAAGGACCAAGAAACAACTTAAATGGCCAATAACTGAAGAATAGTTAAGTAAATTACAATATTATCTTTCAATAGCATACTAGGAAGTCGCTTAAAATGGTAGTTACGAAAAATGTAGCACTGGGAAATTTACCTACATATTAAGTATGTCGTATATTTTCTTGTCAAAAATGAATGTTCATAATCCCTATCCAGAAATCTGAGGAGAACTGAAAACTAATAAAAGCTAATTAATAAAGTTCAGTGTTACCACTAAAAGTTGCACCACTGTGAGGCTCCATTAACCTTGATTTGGGACACCTGCATCACTAAGAGAATTAACACCAAAAGCAGGCATTCTCCTTACTTCACTTCCATCTTTACCATGACTGCGGGGCACCTGTATATGCCTGTTTGGTCTGAAGATATGAAGCGATAGCTCAGCATCAGCACCAGCATCAACAAGTGACCATCAGGACTGACCCTTGGACACATATAAAGACCCCTGCAGATTCTTGGAGACATTTGGGCAAGAGAGCCCTAAATAAAGTAATTGACTTCCTACAGCAAGAAATGGATGTTTAGAGAATTGAGATAGTGATGTTACTGGAACTTCACTAGCTCAGGTTGCAGGTAGAATGGCCATTTCACAGCAGAAATTCTCCTCTTTCATGGAAGAATAGATCCATCTGGTGGCCTTGTAGTATAAGCCCACCAAAGGCCTTTTTAAAAAGCCTTCTCAGCTTTAGTCACAGTTAATTTTAGAAAGCTGGCTTTGAACCAGATGAAATTAAACTAAGTGCTGGAAGAACCCTCTGTTCCCGTGCCTGGACTAAACCCTTTGGCAGCAGTGAGGGCAGAGATCCTGTGTTGCTAGTTCCACCACAAACACTTTAGAACCGTCTGTGTCAAGGAAGGTACTGGGTCCAAGAACATATAAATGACTGACACTTCCTAACCAACATACTCAGATGAAAAATGAAGAAAATGGGGCTAAACATTACTTTGAAATGTGAAAAGTTTGCAAAGCTTTAATGAATCCAGTGATTGTTACATGGGCCATAACTATATTATAGTTGAAAAAAGTTTTTAAAATGGATTAGAAAATAAGATTCAGAAATACTACCTAAGGGATGACAGCAAGGTTGGTCAGAGGATCATACCAATACATAATATATTTGAATGAAAATGTTGGGGCCAAAGACGACCAACTTCTTATCAAATTCTTTAGAATATAGTTGAAGCCACTTTAAGTAGGTCTTAGTTATATCAGTCTTTCATGCAATAAATTTTAATCAACTATTCATTAAACTTTTGAGTGTGAGACATGGTTAGGCCCTGAGGACACAAAAATGATTGCTGTAAGGCACAGGTGGCAAACACAAGGCCCACAGGCCAAATCCAGCCCTCCACCTTGTTTTATCCAGTCTGGCACCTTTTTTCTACCCAGCAGCAGTGCTGAGCTCCTTGCCCCTAGAGTAGTTACATTTATACAGTCCTAAAATTACATAAGGCCCTTTGAAGGCAACCATGAGGTTGATGTGGTCCCTGGTGAAAATGAGTTCGACACCACTGGTGTATGGAGACAGTAGTCAGGTGGAAGAGAAAGAAAAGGAAACAAAAAGTTACAATTCAATGTGTTTAGTGGCATACCTAAGAAACTTTTGACATGGTAACTCTCAGATGCCTATTTTAAAGTACTTCGGAACTGCCCTGGCTGGTGTGGCTCAGTGAATTGAGTGCTGGCCGGCAAACCAGGGTGGGGTGCTGGTTTGATTCTCAGTCAGGGCACATACCTGGGTTGCGGGCCAGGTCCCCAGTTGGGGGCGTGTGAGAGGCAACCACACATTGATGTTTCTCTCCCTCTTTTTCTCCCTTCCTTCCCCTCTCTCTGAAAATAAATAAATAAAATCTTCTAAAAAAAAAACCCACAAAAAAACAAAAACAGAATAGAAAACCCAGAAGCATGCTCACACAAATACAGAAAACAAACAGACAAACAAAAACACACACCAAAACTTCAGAACTGTTAAAGCAATGCAGTTTATGGAACCAAGTGAAGTTTAGGCCTCAAAATAGAGCTAAGAAACAAATATTTGTTTTTATTACAAAAATAAAAGCACAAAGGTGAGTAATTCAGACTATAAAATTTTACTCCCAAAAAAATTATAAAGAATCTACAAAAAAAGAAAAAGTTGCTACTAGAACCAGTAAGTAAGTACATTTGGCAAGGTCTCAGGATGCAAGGTCACTATCATAATCAATTTTATTTTAACATACTAGCCATAGACATTGGAAATTGAAAGTGAAAAATAAATGTGACTTACTATCACATGAAATAACATAAAATATTTTAGCATAAATAAAATAAAAATATTCTAACAAAATATATGCCAAGACCTAAACACATGAAAACATTCCTGAAAAAAATTAAAGACAAATAAATGGAGAGATATCCCATGTTCATGAACCAGAAAACTCAAGATCAGTAAGATGTTAGTTATTTACAGTGATTGACAGATTCAGTGAAATCTCAATCAAAATACCAACAGGTATATTTATAGGAATTGACAAACTTATTCTAAAATGTATGTGATAATGTAAAATCCTGGAAGAGTAAATGTTTTAATTGGAAGACTATTTGATTTTATCATTTGTTATAAAGCTACAAGAATAAGTACAGAATAATATGGGACAGGGAACACATATAGATCAATAAAATCATCTAGAAATAGAGCCCCATGTATTTGGCCAAAGATGCCAGGTAAGTCACTGAAGAAAGAATAGTCTCTTACTTGTGTTGGAATAATGAACTATCCATATGGCAAAAAAATCAACAATTTTTGTCTCACACTATACACAAAAACTTATTTGATCATGGGCTTAAATGCAAATGCTAAAATTATAAATATTTTAGAACAAAACATAGAAGAAAATTTTCATAATTTTGAAAGAGGCAAAAATTACCTAGGCACATAAAGCACTAACCATAAAATTTTTTTATAAACTAGACTTCAGAATTAATATCTCCTGATCTTCAAAAGAAGCCACTAATAAAATAAAAAAGCAAGTTATATTCTGGATTAAATATTTGTACAACACATATTTCACAAAAGACTTGTATACAGAATATATAAAGAACTCTTAAAACAATGCAAATGCAAACAAGCCACTCTAAAGGTGAGAAAAAGGTTTGAACAGACACCAAAATGAAGACATAAAGATACATGAATGGAACTTGAAAAGACACTCAATAAAATTACTCATCAGCAAAATACAAATTAAAATCACCACATATCCACAAGAGTGGCTAAAATTAAAAATACTAACAGACTAGTGTAGACAGGGATGTGGAACAATTAAAAACCATACATTACTGGGAGTAATGAAAAATGGTGTTAATAAATTACTATCAGGAAATAATTTGTTAGGGCAAACTTCTGGTTAAGATGACAGCATAGGTAAATGTAGCTTGCATTTCTGCAAACCACATTGAAATTACAACTAAATTATAGAACATCACTCAGAACCATCAGAAATCAAGTTGAATGGAAGTCTGACAAGTACGGAATTAAAGAAAACATATCCAACCAGACTGGTAGGAAGGGCACAGCTGCAGAATGGACTGGTCCGACACCCACATATGGTGGATAGAAATTTGGGAGGGATATCTCAGGAGCAAGGGGTCCCAGCCCCACACCAGGAGCCCCAGCCCAGGGTTCCAGTGCCAGGAAGATAAGTCCCCATAACTTCTGGCTGCAAAATCCAGGGGGATTTAGTTGGTAGCAGAAACTGCTGGAGTTCCAACCACTACCTCTTAAAGAACCCAAACACAGACTTACTCAGCCTCACTCCCTCTGAGCTCCAGCACTGGGGTAGCAGACCGAAAGGCACCAGTGGTATGGGGGCAGGTGGGGTACTAAAGTGCCTGGCATCAAGGTGAGAGCTGGAGGACAGCTTTTTCCCAGACAGAAAGGCATGCAGAAGCATTGTCCCTTTTCTGAACCTTCCCCCATAGAGTCACAGAGCCAGCAGCTGGTGCCATATCTGAGACTCCATCAACCTGGATAACACTGTTTGCCCTGCCCTGGAGATCCCCTGAGACTCTGTCCCACCAACTTATGGGCCCATAGAAGCTGTTAACAAAGACTTTCCATATGAATGGCTGGTCTTGGCTCACGCTTTACAACTTCCTAAATCTTCTCAAACATGCAACAGCTGGCCTCAGCTGGCCTCAGTGAGCCCACAGCCCCCATACCTCTTGCTAAGTGGCCCCAGACCCAACACTAGCAGCAGCCAGTGTAGATTCACAGATGGCATTACTTGGGAATCACCAAGCCCAGCACAAGTAGCAGTCTTCTCAGATTGCTTCATAGTTCAGGCAGGGTGACCTGAGGCAAAACACAGGTAGGGGCTGACCTTGGCCTGCAACATCCAGGAAACCCCAGAGCCTGTGCACCCAGTGGACAGTTACAGACCTTGTCAGAGCACCATGTCCCTGACCCTGCACTGCTGATCCTCCACAGAGGGTGGAGGCTAGTGGTCAGTGGTCACAGCCAGTTCTTACACCTGACTGGTCTGAGTAAATCCCTCCCATTGACCTGCCAACAACAATCAAGGCTCAACTACAAGAGGTGAGTGTATTCAGCTCACATGGAGGGCACACTTCAAGTACCCAGCTTGGATAGGGAGGCTGTACCCTTGGACCCTAAAGGACACCTACTACATGAGGCCATTCTATCAAGACAGGGAGTCATAGCAGCTATACCTAATACACAGAACCAAACAGAGGGAGGCTGCCAAAATGAGGAGATGAAAAAAACATGGCCCAAATGAAAGAACAGATCAAAACTCCAGAAAAAGAGCTAAACAAAATGGAGATAAGCAGTCTATCAGAGGCAGAGTTCAAAACACTGGTTATAAGGATGCTCAAGGAACTTAATGAGGACCTCAACAGCACAAAAAAGATCCAGTCAGAAACGAAGGATACATTAATTGGAAAAAAAAAAAAAGAACAATTTATAGGGAAACAACCATAAAGTGGATATAGCTGAGAATCTAATCAATGATTTGGAACATAAGGAAGAAAAAAACAAGCATTCAGAACAAGAAGAAAAAAGAATCCAAAAAAGCAAGGATAGTGTAAGCAGCCTCTGGGACAACTTCAAGCATTCCAACATTCACATCATAGGGGTGCCAGAAGGAGAAGAGAGAGAGCAAGAAATTGGAAATCTATTTGAAAAAATTATGACAGATAACTTCCCTAATTTGGTGAAGGAAATAGTCATGCAAATCCAGGGAGCACAGAGAAACCCAAACAAGATGGATGCAAAGAGGCCTAATCCAAGAGCATAATTAAAATGCCAAAGGTTAAAGATAAAGAGAGAAATTTAAAAGCAGACAGAGAAAAGGAATTAGTTACCTACGGTGGTGGTGGGGTTCCTCATAAGACTGTCAGCTGATTTCTGAAAAGAAACTTTGCAGGCTAGAACAGATTGGAGGAGGTACTCAAAGTCATGAAAAGCAGGGACCCATTGCCAAGATTGCTCTACCCAGCAAAGCTATAATTGAGAATCAAAGGGCAGTCCAAGAGCTTCCCAGACAAGAAAAAACCTGAAGGAGTTCATCACCAAACCATTATTCTATGAAATGTTAAAGGGACTTATTTAAGAAAAAGAAGATAAAAAAGATGAGATGGGGGTTTGGGGGAATACAGGAAGAGGTGATGGGATTAAGAAGTACAAATAGATAGTTACAGAATAGCCATGGGATGTAAAGTACAGTATAGGAAATGGAGTAGCCAGAGAACTTTTTACACATGACCCATGGACATGAGTGATGGTGTGGGGAATGCCTGAGGTGCTGGGGGGTGCTGGGTGAAGGGGAGCAAAGAGGGAAAGAGTGGGATAACTGTAATAACTAATCAGTAAAATATAATTAAAAAAATTAAAAAGTAAATAACTCGTTAGTCTTAAAAAGTTAAACACACACTTAATATATGAATCAGCAATTCTGCTCCTAGGCATTTCCCAAAAGAAATGAAAACATATGTCAATGAAAAGATCTGAGCCCAAATGTTCAGGATAGCTTTATTTGTCATAGCCCTAAGCTGTCAACAGTCTAAATGTCCACCAACAGGGTAACAGGTAAAACAAATGTATGTGGCATATCCATACAGTTGGATACTACTTGGATAAAGAACCACAGACTGATACACAGAAGACCATGGATAAATCTTAAAAACATTATGCTGAACAAAAGAAGTCAGAGACAAAAGAAAAATGTCATATTATTCCATTGCATGACACTGTAAGACAGGTAAAACTAATCTGTAGTGGTAAGAGGCAGATCCGTGTTCACGTCCACCCAGGAGAGGGAAGGGGGAGTACTGACTGTACAGAGGCACAGGAGTAGGAATGGGCATGAGTGACAAGAAGGAGATAGAGAGAAGGGCAACAACCCATGGAAACCAGGCAGTTCCTAGTACACACCAGGCTGTTTGGTGCTGCCTGGCCCAGGACTCCCTTATACAATAGATGAGGGATAGATAGGATCATTTGAGATATTCACCTAATCATGAAACCGATCCCCAAGCTAAATTTATTTTAGGCAGACCTAAAAAAGAAAGATCACGGTGTGGGGGAAGGTAATGAGATTAGTGTGAACCACAATCACTTCCTTTTCCTGCTTTGAGTCATCTCAGTTCTGCAGCTACTGTTTTCTCCAGCTTCTCCTCCTTTCCCAAGGACCTCAGTGATTACCATATGATCTTAAAGACTGGCTGAGCCCACACTAACCAGAGAGAATCTTAGAGGAGTCCCTGCTGGGAGGTCCTCTAGAGGTCTTTTTGATTCCAATGGGAAAACTGAGAATATGAAAAGAGAAGTGACTTGTGCCAGGTTACCTGGCTAGTCACTAGCAGATACTGGACTTTTACACCTTGGTAGTGTAGATAAATGGGAGGGGAGTAGGTTTTGTATAAATATCTCCACTATGTATTCTATCACATGTAGATCTAGAAAGGCTAAGAAAGGAACATGCAGGGTCACCAAATTTTACAACCCCAAGGGTCTCCAGTCATCGTAAGGTAGGTACTGAATTTTGCCACATGACAGTCCACACAGACACCACTTAGGAAGAAACAATTGTCTTCTGTTTACATGTTCGTTAGGTTTTTAGAAAGAGAATCTGATTAAAATCTGTATTAACAAAAAAGAGAAGTAACAATATTGAGCTGCTAAGAGATACTAAGTATTGCTCTAGACATCAGGACACATTAGCCCATTGAATTCTACAGGGTAGCTATTATCATCCTCGTCTAACAAATAAATGAGATGAGATTCAGAGAGGTTATATGTCTAAATTCACATTGCTGATAATGGCAGAGCTGCTTATGCAAACTTAAGCTCTGTCCATAGGTCGTGGCAGGAATTTAGGAGTCTTCCTTAAAATGTTCTGCTATGCATGAGGCAGGCACTGGGAGGGAAAAGGTACAAGGAGGTCTGTGTCTTAATCTTGACAACTGTCAAGATACCAGGGCTGAGTGGCCTTTATTCAGAAAAGAAAAGGGGTCTTCTTTTTTTTTGATTGTTGAGCCTTCGGAAGGCACAAAGAAGCTTTCTACATGACCCTGATTCATTTTTTTCCATCTCCCCAACTGCTACCAAAATTGCTTGGTTTGTTTAAGAATAATATTCAGTATAATTACTTAAGATAAATCATTTATGTCTGGTTAAACAATACATAGTATTCAATATTATCAAATCGTATACACATATGCCAAGTTTTCATAGTGTGTTGTTTATGCAATGCGGCCATCCACCGGCATTTTTTAAATCTAGAGGAAAATAGGTTAAAAACACTGTTGTTATAGTCAGGGGGGTGTTAAAATGAAGCTTAAAGCTGTGTTAGTTTTGCAAATTTGTGTGTAGTTGTCAATTTTTGCTCCTGTTTTACTCTTTATAGTGTCTACCTTGCTGCTAAAACTGGACATTCTGATACTATCCAAAGTAGGCAGCCCTGGTTAGATGATCCTGAATAGCCCAGGAAAGAGAAGAACTCTCTCAATCTGACCATACAATATAATCCACAGAAACCCTAGACACGTCTGTAAGGACCTTCTCTTTTTACAGTATCAGAGGTTTTTGTTTTGCCTTTTTTCTTTTAGTTAAATATCGGGTTATTATCTTTAGGACCCCTAAACACCAGTACTAAAATGGTTTTAATCAACAAGTTTCCAAGTGTCACATTTCTTCATATCACTTTTCACAGTTTCCAACTTCTATCAAGTAGCCAAATACATGTTTTTGTTTTAAAAATCATTCAGATTGGGTGTTGGACTTGATATCATTCTCTTTTACAATACTTATTCTGAGTGCTTTACCTCGACATCTCACTGAATCTGCCGTGGCCCACCTAAAACCACCCTACATTCTAGGCATACATTTATATTTATGTGGATGGATGGATGGATGGATGGATGTTAGACAGATAGATAGATAGATAGGTGTGATATAACCTCAGCATAAGCCACTTCCTCTCTGAATCTCTTATAATAGACCCAGTTGGGAAAATAGCATAGTTGTTAGAAAGAAAAGAGAAATAACAGGGTTGGAGGGATTAATAGCAGAGATGTGAAACAGAAATACACAATGACATACATACATAGGAACACACAGGGACAGATTCAGGAAAAAACTGGAGTGGTGAGCAATACAGTGTACAGAGGATGTGTTATAGAATTGTGTACCTGAAACCTCAGTAATTTTTTTTAAAGATTTTATTTATTTATTTTTAGAGAGATGGAAAGGGAGGGAGAAAGGAAGAGAAACATCGATGTATAAGAGATACATCAACTGGTAGTGCTCAAACCAGGCAGTGCTCTGACTGGGATTTGAACCGATGACCCTTTGGTTTGCAGGATGGGACTGAATCCACTGAACCACACCAACTAGGTCGAAACCTGGGTAACTTTGTTAACCAGTGTCAACCCAATAAAATTTTTTATAAAGATTTTATTTATTCATTTTTAGAGAGAGAGGAAGAGAAGGAGAGAGGGAGAGAAACATCAATGTGTGGTTGACTCTTATGCACCCTGTACTGAAGCCCCAGCCTGCAACCCAGGCATGTGCCCTGACTGGGAATTGAAGTGGTAACTCTTTGGTTCTCAGCCCGCACTCAATCCACTGAGTTACAGCAGGCAGGGCAACCCAATAAATTTTTCAAAAAAGAAAAAGAAAGACCACAAAGACTCAGATGCAAACTACCTTCTTTCTTTCCTTCCTCCCTGAGTCTCCAAAGTTTTCCTTGGGCTCTTCCCACAACCTTTTCCCACTCCCCAGTCTTTTTGGCACCTACTTGATATGCTCTGTGCGTCCAGAGCCCTCAATGGTCTTCGCTCCCCACCGTTGCTCCTTCTCAGAGATGTCATTCTGCAAAAGACAGCACTCAGCAGTAAGAGATGGCACGAGATGTGCTGCACTGAGAGGGGCCACACAGCTGACACACATGCTCTCCATGTCCCCTGTATCGGCTGCCTCCTTCAGTCAGATGCCTCTATGTGTACCCACCTGGCCCCCATGTTAGACTGGTGAGCTCTGAAACCTCCCTTCCTACTACGTCCTCACACTGTCCCCTTCAGGTCTCCTACGACTTTAGAATTCCCCAAATTACAAATGTCCAGCCTAAATCCTGGCTCATAGTCCAAAAGAGACCCAGAATAACCTGCTCCTTCAGCATAGTCTGTCATGGCCATCAATCACAATGTCAAACTCCTCTCTCCTTCTCACCTGTCTCCCTTCTAGCCTCAACATCAAATATTATGCATGCCCCACTCATTACAGTCCGTTCCTTCATGAGGGCTCTCTTGACCCCAGACTGTCCTTTTTCTATGTGCCCCCAAAGGCTACAGAGTGGCCCAATGCTGCTTCTTCACCTTTAATCATCCAAGCAAAGCCATTTCCAAACTCACCACAAAATCAGGGTCTGTGTCCCAGTCATCACCCTGGGTCTCCACGGAAACAGATACATCATGTCCTACAACAGACTTCCACATCTGAGGATGAGAGAAGATGGCAATTAATTAGAGGAGAAAAATCAAGACCAGGGAAAACCAGAATGCTGAAGTCAATGAGATAGCAGCTCAATGTTTCTTGCCACTTTTGGTTATAATAGAAGCGGAGGCAAAGCAGATGGGAGTTTTAGGAAGCTACCCCGGGGGAATTATTTACAAACTAACATGGCCTGAGCGCACTGGAGTCTGGAGAGAAGTCACTATGGGTGTAGGTAACACTAACTAACTGGGCGTGAAAAGTGCTGGGATCATTCATTTGCCGAGAGACCGGCCAGGCAGTGGCCACAAGTGGCAATCAACGAGGCGCGCTAAACATCACTAGAATTACAGCACCATTTCACTCAGGTGTCTACTTATGACTCTTTTCATAGCTATCAAAATATATATCTCTTGATAGTGAACATCTGCATGCCACTCTACAAATTGCTTAACTTTATTAAGCAGTTTTCTAACTCCTAGTGCAAGTGCCATTGCACCTCCACTCAGACCAGCCACTGAACAGAGGCATGCGGTCAGTAGGGCTGGAGTTCCTGCACTGGGCAACGCATGAGGAAGCATTATTTGCTGAGAATAAGTCACTTATTTTTCCATTTTTAAAAACAGGTCAATTATATTTTGAAAGAAGATAACTGATGCAAAAATAGCATATAATAAATCCCTCATTTTGAACATTGAACATAGAAGTTGTTATATTTTTATTAACTAAATAAATGATAAGGAACTGTTTAGACAATACCAGTTGGAAGCAGTACCAAACTTTTATTCCACTGGGGCATCCCCAGGGTTTCCGCTGGCCCTGACAATTGTGCATGTGGAGGAGCTGCACAGTTGCTCTGCATCTGAGTTCTAGGATCTTGGTGGGAAGAGAAAACAGGCAATGCTCATCTGCTCTGATGGCCGCTGAGACTTCGTGACCCTGATACCACTTGCTGGCTGGCAACTCCCCTGCCCATTCCCTCCCTGCTCAGACTCCTCATCCCACTGGTGTCTTTCCCATGCTCTTCACTGTCTCTTAAAGGAATCCCTCTTACAACCACTCCTGGGATGCTGCAGCATCACCGCCCAGGCCTGTCAGAGTCTCTGTTTCCTCTCCAGTTTAAAACTCCTTTTCCATGCTCCTTGAAAAATGCTGTGGAGCCCTGGCTGGTGTGGCTCAGTGGATTGAGTGCCAATCTGTGAACCAAAGGGTCATTGGTTCTATTCCCAGTCAGGGTACATGCCTGGGTTGCAGGCTGGGTCCTCAGTAGGAGGCGTGCGAGAGGTAACCTCGCATTGATGTTTCTCTCCCTCTCTTTCTCCCTCCCTTCCCATCTCTCCAAAAATAAATAAAGTCTTTAAAAAAAAAAAAGAAATAAAAATGCCGTGGAAACCAGCCCAAGGGAAGTTGGCGGTAGATTGATTAAAGAGATGCAAGGAAGACACCAAAGTACTGACTAAGTCAGCTGCACTGTGGGATGAGTCACTGCTGAGACCAGCTTTACCTTCCCCTGTGAGGCAACAATTATAGATGGGGGGAGGGAAGGTAGACAAGACCAGGTCCTGGCTCCTGGGCTGCTCTGCAAGAAGAGGACTTCACACAAAAAACTGGAAAGGAGACATTTCTGAACTATTCATGAGCAATAAGAAAGCAATGCAGACTGATGGTCCTATTCTCTTTCCTACTCTTCCTCCAAGGTCTCAACCTGACTCTTGCATAAATCTCCCATCCTCATGCGTTTTTGGAACTAAGAGAAGTTTCTGACATGAGACAACTGAATATCCTTGAGCTACTGACCAGAAACCAAGACATACTATCTAGAGGTAGGAGCCCGGAGAGTAACTTGGGGAGGCATGGTGCCCAGAACATCAAGTGCCACCAAGGGCCTCATCGTAAGGTTGCCTTATGGTGTCAGTAAAGCACATGGGTAGGGAGTCAGAGGATCGCCCAGCTCTACTACTAAGCCCCTGTGGGAACATGGGTAAGTGGATCAACAAAGAATATGTACTTTGTTGCCAGGTACCAGGGTAGATATTTCACGAATGTTAACTCAAATAATTTGGTAAATCACTGAATGTCTCAGATGCTCAGTTTTCCCCCAATGGAAAAACAAATAAAGAGGTTAACCTAGCTAATCTATAAGGTTTCCTCCACTTCTGACATTCTGGGATTCTGTGATCATACAATCATAGAAACCAACCCTAGTCCCACCATCATCCTATTTGGCCTCCGTCATCTCTTGGTTCTCAGCACTGGTGCACATGAGCAACTACTTCCTAAGCTATTATGTCATTTATGTGAATTGTGTCTCCCTGGTAAGTCATACTCTCCAAGAGCAGAGACTTGGTCTTTACCTCCTGTGGCCCTCCTCCCAACTCAGTGCCTGGGAGCAACCAGTCTTGAGAGAGGACTGTAGTCTCTGCAGAAACCAGGGGTTCTGGGCTGGATGGGTGCTGGATCTTGTTGCTTGGGCTCCAGCCACCCACTTCTGTTTCCATCCCCAGATACTCATTGTCCACAACCACGCCCACACAGACCTTCTGGCCATAAAAGGTTAAAAGCCTACTAGCAGTGACTTCATCTCTCAATAAAGAGTTAAGAGTGAGGCAGGTTCCTCTTACCTCAACTCCTGTGTTGTGCTCCCTTTCCCACTGCTCAGAGTACCCACCTCCAACAGCGTGAGTGTCTGCTCAAAGCTCCCCACTCCTCACGTCCACACTTGGCTCCTTCTCTGACTGCTGCCACTTCTGAGCGAGAAAATGAGCTGCTGCTTCAGTTCCGTATTCAGGTTTTCTGTCATTTCCTGCCACCGTGTCCTCACAGCTACTTCCTGAAGTTTGAGTCAGTTACTTCTGCTTAGGCACTTAAAACAAAAAAAAGGACTAAATACTTCATCTTTTGCAAGACTTTGAAGGTCATAGGGAAGTTAAAAAAAAAAAAAAAACCAAACCCTCTTACTCTCAGAGTTTATAGCTGGCCAAGGAAGCAAAACATTCAACCAAAACCAAATTTGTGTTCTAAATATGTGGGCGGTTGCATGTTCAACGGAAAGTAGACAGTTTAGTATTGGCTGAAGAAATCAAGAAAGGCTTAATGGGAAAAATAATTTTTATGTGGACCTTGCAGGGTAAGATTAAACAGAAACTCACTTCTACATTTCCCACAGCACTAAAAACTGGGCTTTGCATATAGCAGGTGTTCAAATAAATATTGATCAATCAAATGATGAAAGGGAACAAGTCACAGGGGAAAGGCAAGACATGGAGGGAGAAAAATTCAGATCCTTTAGGGGACAGGGAGGAGTCTGAGCTAACTCGGACAGAGCTGAGTCCTAGGAAGACGTAGGACTTCCTGAGTAGGAAGACGTCTGGAAGACCTAGGTGGTACCAGAAGACGGGACGTCTGTGGCATTTGGTGCTACTGTTCAAGATTTGATGCCCCTTCCTTCTTTAAGTCACACTTGCTCAGGTAACTTGTTTTGGCCAGTGAAATGTGAGTAACTAAATACTGGGCTGGCCAAAGAGTCTGTATGTTTCTTTCCATAAAGTAAAAGACACAGTTTTCATTTTCACCAATAACTTTATTGATTTGGATATTTTGAGTATATCAGCTATCTCCCACATGGTATAACGTTGATTGTTCTCAATTAATGTCTCGATTTGTTCACTGCCAACTCCAACTGGTCTACCTGTCTTCATCCAGCGAGCATTGTCCAGTGATAAATCTCTAGCGTGAAACTTCGAAAACCACTTTTGACACATTTGATCAGTCACAGCACCTTCTTCATATTGCACAGATCTTTTTTTTTGCATTTTGGTTGCATTTTTACCTTCTTGAAAAAACAAAGGGTAATATGATGAAAATGTTCTGCATTTTCTTCCACCTTCAATATTAAAATGGCTACACAAAAATTCATCAATTTTTATTTTAACTCACACTATTACAACTGTCACAATATGATCAAACAAAATGGCTTTAAATGAAGTTAAAGACAACTAAGCATGACTACAGCCATCTTATGGAAAAAAACAAACTTCTTCGGCCAACCCAATACTTAACTTTGTGGTGGAGACTACGACCAGAGCAAACTCTGTCATCCTTTTGCCCAGTGCCCACCACCTGCAGTTCTGCAGAGGGGGCCCACTCCCAGTTGGGAAGGTAGAGGGGCCCCAAATGAGAACAGCCACAATCTATTGTGTGAGGCAGCTGGAGCCTTTGACTACAAAATATTCTTTTATTTTAGCTGCTGAAAATTAAGGGGCATTGTCATTGTATCTGACCTAGCGTCTCCTAATCTTGATTGAGGTAGAGTTGTGATCTCATTTGCTCAACAGTGAGCTCCCCAATAGAGTCAAGCAGAGACTGGATGAAACTAGTCTAAGGTACAGAGAAGGGGATTTCTGCATTAGGAATAAGTAAGATTTTAATCACTTCCAAGTCTAAGGATTCTGTGCCTGGGGGGATTTTTATTTAGAGCTCTCTTAACTCACATCCTATTTATTATGGCAGCACCAAAGTAATTTGAAGGTTAAGTGAATTTGTAGAAGAAATCTCAGATCATTTAGAACCCTAATTCAGTGTTGAAAATAGGAATGATCAGACCAGATGTTACGATACACCACCCAGGTAATTTTTTTGAGAAACCATAAAATTTAATTAAAGGTGACACTACGAAAAACTATTTCTCCTTAGCAAATGTCCTCAGCTCATTCCCAATGAGAGGCAGTGAGCTGTTGCACATGAAATAGCATGTGCTTTGAAGACAGATAGATTTAGTTCAATTTATTTATTGCATCTTGAGAAAGTGAGTCAGATTTCTCAAACAGCAACTTAATATAAAAATATAACAAGGCCCATCCCGCTGTACCTTCGACTACCCTTTCCCCACCCCCACTCAGAGGGACTCTGTGGAGTCTCATGTTTTCAATATGCACCAGATAATAGTTCTCCCAGGCCCAGGTATAAACCTGCATGCATCTCATGCCTCAAAGCCCAACTTGTATGGTTCAGTATCAGAATGACATTCTTCACTCTACTTCATTACCCTGGCTGGGGTCTAGCCGCTAAGCTGTAAGGACACATGTAGCTATTACTGATGTTGGACAGTGAGAAAGGAGTCTGAATATGTAAAGCTTTCTACTCCTGTATCCATTCCTGGCTACCCCACTCCCATGTGCCCCATTTTGGGCGGGCCCCGCCTGCAGGACCCCTCCCCCGGTTGCCACAGATGAGAATAAGTCTACCAAGACATGATCTGCTTGGGAAGGAAAGGTGGCCGATCTCTCACAGGAGAAGGACCAAGAGCCTTTTCCTCAATGGCTTTTATTGGGTTCGTTTACATAGGAATTCAGGTAAAGCTTATTACTCATTGCTGGGAAGTAAGGATCAAACAACAGACAAGGAAGTCTGAGGGCCTATTTTGAGTCAGGGTCAGATAGCTAAAGAGCTGTAAAAACTTTAAGGAACAAACTTACTTCTTCCTTGGACCCTTATCATTCAATCGAGAGCATTCTAAACAAAGCAGGTTTCACAGGATTTTACATATTCTTTCTTAGGCCTGATCACCCGGGGAACCCGCCCTTTCCAGCACAGGGCTGCACCACCCTCTGTCATTGTTTCAGGCTTAGGTGGAGCAGGGGAAGTAGAGCAGCCAAGAGATTAGGAGATTTTCTCCCAGACAATGAGGACTCAGGCTTTGTCAAAGCCGAGGGGTGAGGGTCCATCACCCCCCTTTTGCTGTAGCCCCCAAAGTCCTTCCATGGGGGCCTCCTACATGATAGTGCCTGTCTTAGGTCATTCCCCCTTTGGGGAATCTTACCCGTCATTGGCTAACTGACCAAGAATTGGGTCCCAGGCAGGGTGAAGTAAAAGGAGCAGAAGCAGCTCTCCTGACAGGGAGATAAGCTTGTCTCCTTGGTGGTTTATGGTTCCAAGGCTGTTCCCTCAGCCTTAGCCTTGGCAGGGGTTACAGCTTCTGATACCAGGCAGGGCGGTTCCCAACACCCCATCTACCTTCTTCCCCTCAGCACACAACACATGTACACACACACGTACACACCACCATTTTTCATTCTAAAAATAATTTTATTATTTTACAGTTATTCAGGAAAGTTCCTGGGTTGGGGTAACCAAGGCTTGGTCACCACAGAACAAACAATTAGAGTGTATCAGTCAGTTCACCAGTTTTCTCTCTTTGGGTGGCGAGAGCAAGCTGGGAAGACATCATGTGCATGACGAGAAAACAGTAACAGCGGAGGGCTGAGGGTGGGGAGGCGGGGAATAGGCACAAGTGGAAATCGATCAGGCTGTCAATCTCAGGCCTAGATTTAAAAATTGTCTTCTCCATATTCTCCCTTCATTTTCCTTAGCTCTGTTACCACAGAGGGCAGATGAATATGAAATTGAGAAAGTGGAATAACTGTTACCAACAGCAAAGTAGCTTAGTACTTCAAGAGGCGGGGAGTGGTCTCCAGATCAGACAGATCTCCCTAGCCGGGCGAGGCTATGCCTCTCTAGGACTGGCTCCTAGTATACTGTGATAGGGCCCCCATTTGAGGCATATCCAGGTAACACAGAATGACAAGAATCTGAATCTCACTGCCTATAGCCACTTCTTCCTGCCTGCCAGTGAAAGGAAAGGCACGGGCCACTCAGTCCACATGTGATCAAGGGCATAAGCAGTGAGATCCTATCCTTACAGTTCAGGACCATAAATTTTATTCCAATGATGTATGAACAGCCAGGGAAGATAATGTCCTCCCCCGTGATCCAACAGCTAAAACCCATGGGGAATTCTTCAGACCTTGGGACCTAATCAGATATCCTGAGTTAATATTCCCCCGGAACGTTGTTATGGTGAGCCCACCTCTCCCCTGAAGCAGGAGAAAATAAATATAAGGTGACTGAAGCAAATAAATTATCAATCAAAATGCTATAGGACTTCAGATTATCAGGTTTACTGGAGCCACCCTCCTGGCTGAAAACACTCCTCCACATCTTTCACAGGACCACAGGAGATCAGGGCCTGACAAAATCTGAACAAATCTTGAGCTCAGCAACCAAATATGGGGCCTCCTCAGCATCTCTGGCCCTGGGCAGCAGAAAGCAGATCTGATGGTTCCTGTAGCTCTAACCTGGGCTCACTTTTTGCAGGCACTTTCTGTGGAGACTTGGAGAGAGGACTTGTAAGTGGGAAGACTATTCCACTGGAATTGATGGTTTTGATATCAGAGATGAGGGAACTGCAAGTTCTGAAAGGAGTGTTCCAGAAGGTGAGAACTAAGTTTATAGATGGCCTGTGAAACACAGAATGAGCAGGACATGAACCATCAAAAAGTAGACAGCTGCTAGCAGAGGCACTCGGGTCCGGGAGTGACAGAGCGAACGCAGGACCCGCTTCCATCCAGCACCACTCCGTGACTGAAAGAAAAATTTGGAGGTCAGAGAGTTCTACCCTACAGAGATATGTTCTTTTTCTTCCTCCATCCCTGCAGAAAAGAGATACCCTGAAAGTCCTCCCAAAGTCAACAAACTGGCAAATCCAACCAGTTTCTTCCAACCTTCCATATCTTTCCAGTCTTAGCCCCCTTAGCTGCTCAGTGCCTGGAATTCCAGATTCCTTCTGACCCTTCGCCTCAACACAGCCGGCCCTGGAAATAGTACAGTACCCACTCTTCATCTATAGCCTTCTTCCCTTCTTACCCTTCGACAGCTGTTGCCTGTAAGGTCTATTAACAGTGCCTGCTCCTGAGTGCCACAGGAACCAATGATAGGAGTCCGGGCAGAGTCCCATTCACTGTGCTCCAACCTGTGTTGAGAAAAACAGGAACGGCATTGGTTCACAGCATGTAAAGCAGATCCAGTGAAGCCATCCCACTCATTTGCCACGGGATGTAGCACAAGGGGCCTGCTGCGAAGACTGGTTTCGCATCCCAGATCCCGTGCAAGGAGGGCACGGGCACGTGTCTTTCAGCAGCAGTAAGAGGTGATAATAACTACCAGAATTGACTGGTACCGGGCCTAGGTAGGCAGTACTTGACTGGCTACCTCAATTTTCATCCTGCATCAAGGCCAAAGAGAGAACTGTGGAGGAGCTAAGCTTGGATTAATGTAGCTTGTCCACAGACTCAAGAGTCACCTGCACTATGCAGTTACAAGTTGGCTTGGAACAGGTCACATGAGGGAAAGGTCTCCCCCAAAGGACAGGGTTTCCAGGTCTGAGCAAGTCCAGAGCAAGTAGCAAAGAAACAGCCATGGGTGCACTGACTGAGAATACTCAGCAAAGACAGTAAAGCTCTATGGATCGCCAAAGAGCCTGCCCTCAAGTCTGCAGACCAAGGCCCAAATGAGTGATGAAAATTAAGTAGTAGTGAATAATCTGGGTAGGAAAAAAGGTATCTCAAATAAGACCTGCTCACTGGGGCTGCCACCTCTGCCACCTACATTTTGCAAGCCATTATCACAAATGCCACTCTCTGAGGGAAGAGGCAATATATGTAGTTGGCTCCCCCAAGCCCCCAGAAATAACACAGGTGCCTACTTCTAATGTTTCTTTTCCATGGGAAAGAAACACCCAGCAGCAAAATAATTGTAGCTACTCTCTCTCATGTAGGGCGAGTCTCCTGACTGGTGAGTTGGGAATAAGGAACTGTGGATATGTAGTTCTGTCTTCCCAAATCACACTTGGAGCAAACGTCCCATAAGAGGCACAATTTGCTGTAATGTTCTAATTTTGTAAGAGTGTGGTCTTCTGCAAGAAAGCCTAACCTGGCTTACCAATGCCAGTGACTGGGAGGGCAAGTTCAGGGTTAGGAAGTACATTTGCTAACAAGTCAAAAGGTAGATTCTTTTATATCATCTTTATAAAGTGGTTTCTTAGTCTCTCATGTTTTAATCTTTGTAAAAAAAATTCAGTTGATTCATATCTGAGATACGGAATGGGGTTGCTATTTAATTGGCTTTCTATGGAGCCCTACACCTACCTCACATAGTACAGTTGAGATATAAAAGATACCTTATTTCACCCCACATGAAATAAGCTGTCCATAAATGGTAGATAATATTATTCTCTAAGGACAACTGCTTTGGAAAGTGCAGGCCTCCTAGATTCCAGAAGTGCCATCTTCTTGAGTGACTGCAGTGACCCTAAAGTCACTGCAGCACCATCTCAAGATGAGAATTAGATCCTAATTATTCTCAAGTCTGGCCACTGAAAGGTACCAAGTGTGGTCAGGAAGGACCAGAGGCGAACTCAGGTATCTCCCTCAGCCCTTTACCGCCTGATCTGTTCCTCGGCCGCAGAGAGGGCAGTCTCAGCGGCCACTCTTTGGTCTCGTTCTTCTTCCAGCAGCTTCCTCAATTCATTCATCTCCTGTTTAGTGTTGCTCAGCTGCTTCTGGGCTTCCGAAAAACTTCAGGACAAAAGGAAAACAAATAGCATCACTAGATGCAGAGCACAGCTGCTAATAATACAAGGGATTCCAAGTCTTTATAAAGTTACAGAGCAGAAAAATTTATAGAAGCTTGTAGAAACCCAGCAAATATATTAAAAGCTTAGCTGTGGAGTGATTAAACAAAGATACAGAAAATATCTTAAGAGATTTTAGGGACTAATTGAGTATCTTTCATATGAATGCCACTGGATTAGTGGTGTGTGTGTGTGTGTGTGTAAGATGGTGCTGTTTTTGCTTCACAGACTTTTCACGCTTAATTTGTTAGGTTATAATTGTTACTATTTAATCCTCACATCAAGGCTGTGAGGCCAATAAGATAAGATGATATATCACATCCATTCAATGGTCTTCTGTTCAATCTAGATGACTGTCCAATTTCTGTACATGTCATGCATGCTTGGGGGTTGAGACCTGCTTCCGCACCTCAGCTGTGGCTGCCTCAGTTCTTCAGGATCACTCTTCCTGTGAGCTCCGTTTTTCTCCTGGGGAGCTCCTGGAGCAACGTCCATATTCAGTGGCCCCTAGAAGAAGAATAAGCTTCGCAATTCAGTGATGGAAGTGTTTAAGAAACTGTACTTGGGCAAAAGGAACACTCACTTAACATCAAAAAGAATAAAAATCTTGGAGAAGAATTTCTTTGCTTATAACTCTCTTCAAGTACAGATTTAGAAGTGAGAATCTTCAACTCTAATAGATTAATCTCCTACATAAAACTCTCAATGTTATTCGAGATTCTCATTCTGGAATCTCTCCTCTTAAAACTTTAAAGATTTACCATTGAAACATTTCTTCCGGTGAAGGCCCATGGATTTTCTAGAAGGTTCTCTGATCGAGCAAGGGATCAACAACTCCTCCCAAACGCATTCTCTTTCCTTCCGTGCCCCATCTACTCCCATAATAATTCTCAACCTCTCCCACTTCACAACGCCCTCCTCGCCACTGCTGCCAACAGCTCTGCCTATTCTGTTCCCAGGTCCAAATCTCCCTTACAGCTTTCTTATTTCTTGGAGCAAAATCAAATTTTCCCTAGTTTTAGAATTCCAAAAGCTTCAATCATCACTGTTTTCCACTTGCTTTTTGATTACTCTACCACCACCTCCCTGATCTTTTTTCTTCTAATCCCTTCCCCAGACCTTATTCCCATTTTAATTAACTCCCTTCTCTCTCCTTTTCCCCATCACACCTAATTAATCTCCAGCCTGAACACGTCAGCCTCTTCAATGCTGCTCACTTACTCTCTCTCGTCCACAGTCAGTTCCACCACAACTTTCCCAGCCTCTCAACTTCTTACTCACCGCCTGCAGCTCTTGAACCTGCTTCTCCAAGACGGCACAGTGACTAAAAAGGTCACTATAGTGCTGCTGATTCTCACGAAGACTCTGACTGGTATCGCACAGCTGAATTGAAAGGGTATTTTTCTCTTCAAGTAGCTGAGAAAACTGAAACAGAGAACAGGATAAGCACCACCCCACAGGTCTATTTCACTATAAAGTGTACTTAGGTTAGCTGTCCTGAGTTTTAAGGATTTAATTTTTTTAATGCAAGGCCTTTATTTCAATAACAGCAACAATAGCACTGTACATTCCAACAAAGTGAGAAAACTCAAAATTTTTTGACCAAGAAAGAAAAACAATTTGGGGGAAGTGGCAGGAAACTTGATTTACAGTGCACTGTACATTTACTGAAAATGAAAAAAAAAGGGAAGTGGAAGCCCTCAATCATCACTGTTTTCCACTTGCCTTTAAAAAAAAATTATTTATTTATTTTTAGAGAGAGGGGAAAGGAAAAAGAGAGGGAGAGAAACATCAATGTGTGGTTGACTCTCGCACGCCCCCAACTGGGGACCTGACATGCAACCCAGGCATGTGCGCTAACTGGAAATCGAACTGGCGACCCTCTGGTTCACAGGCCAGCACTCAATCCACTGAGCCACAACAGCCCAGGCTCCACTTGCTTTTCGATTTAATAAGTATGTAAGGGGATGGCAGTAGCTTGGGTCGAAGTTGAAGTTACTAACAGATGACTATAAAGCGCAGAGTTCAAGATGGCTGGAGATAGAGCTGTCATCTAAAAATTCATACAGGAATGTATCTGGGAAGATTCTTCAATGCTGTAGAGAGTTACAAGTTACCAAGAATGTAGAATAAAAAATTATAATGTGTGGTAGAAGAGTAAATCCTAATATGCTAATACACATGTAAGAAACTATACTGGGAATAGAGACTCACAGGTATAAACATTTTAGTCACTCCACCCACGCAGGACTCTCCTCTGCTATGTGAGTAGCAGGTAGTTATTCAGTCTTCCTTGAACACGTCCAGTGTCAGGGGCGCTCACTATCTGACAAAGCGACCCAAGCCACTTTTCTGATGTCAAAAACAGAAAACTATTTTTAATACTGGACAAAAATTTACTCTTTGGAGCTTCTATCTATTGATTTGAATTCAGTCCTTTGGAATTCTAATTCTAATTCTTCATACGCAAGTGTCAAGTTTTAAGTTTAAGTATAATTAACATCCAGATACATTAATAACCATAGAGATGTCTCTTTGAAGTACCTACTGTGGGACTATACACTGTATGAAAGGAAACTGGTGTACCTGGCTGGTGTTCAATCTTTTCCTGAGTATTCCTTTTTGTAAGTATTTTGGATTAATGTTTGAATAAAAAAGCTGAATCAATGTTCAGAGAAAAAAAATAACACTTTTCTAAAGATTCTATGATGACCAGTAAGGACATTTAATGCATAAGAAAAATTAGAACGAGTCCACATGGTGTAACAAGAATATCTGCAGGCCATGATGAAAAAGGTAAAGTTACCACTGAAACAGGACAAAGTTACCAATGAAGAGCAATGTTCAGTTGACAAACCACTTTGAAAAGCATTACCTTATTTGGGAGAGATAGAGGAAGATTTTCTGTCCCCATTTATAAATGACAAACAGAAGAAGAGACCAGTAGGGGCTTGCCTAATGTTAAGTGGCAGACCAGGACTCAAGCACGTTCTTGATGCCAAGTCTGGAGCTCTATCTGCTACCTGACGGTGCCCCGCTGAGAGTTCAGCAAGGGAAGCTAAGCAGGTTATGGGTTTCTGTCAGGGAATGTAGCAGTCAGTAAAGGAAACGACACACTACTCTGAAGACAGAGGTAGCTTGGTACAATGGCAACTAATGGGTTCTGAGACGGGGGGAACACGATCCTCTCCTGATATAGGAGAAAGTTCGTCTTCTTGGCCACAGCAAACAGACCATACCAAAAAACAGACAAACAAAAAACAAAAACAAGAAAAAAATGAACCCCAAAAAGAAACAAACAAAATTCCTCAGAGTTGAAAAAAATCGTAAGATTCTTTTCTTTGGCATACCTAGAGGAGAAAGGATAGACTTGTAAAACTCATTGGAAGCACAAACCCCCATAATTGGAGAAGTCTAATTACTTATGATAAGCTACCCTCATGTAAACCTCTTCTATAATGTTTATATTTTTCTCTCTAAGATAGTATAGATCCTTGTAGTTTAGGGGCTGGCAAACTACAATTCAGGGCCTACTGCCTTTTGCGAATTAGGTTTTATTGGAACATAACCACCCCACTTGTCTATGCATCGTTTGTGGCTGCTTTTGTGTTACAACTACAGAGCTGAGTTGTTGTAACAGAGACGGGATGCCCTACACACCTAGAATATTTACTACCTGGGTTTGTAAGGAAAGGTTTGCTGATTTCTGCTATAGCTCATAAGCAATTGTATTTTACCATGTCTATACTTGTAAAAATGGAGGTTAGCATCTAGAATAGGAGGGAGCAATCTAGGCAACATTATACCAATAACCATTCCTCTCACGTTTTCAAGTTTGCATTACATAAAAACATTCAACCATGTTGGTACAAATGCATATCGAGTCTGAGCACCCATGCAAAGAATTAGGGCAATGGCTTGTGGGGCCTTTCTACGCTGACAGCCCACCTACTACAATCCCTACCTAGAGCCCAAGAAGCAATTCTTCCAGTTATCTAGGACCCACTTAGAGTGAGGCTCTAAGCTCACTGGAATGTAAGCTCCATGAAAGGCTATATATATCCTCAATATGGCCAGGCTCACAGAAGGCAAATAAGAGTTATTTGCTTGATGAAAATAAATGAATGAATGATGCTAGGGATGAAGATACCTTTCTTACAGCTCAGTCCTAAAGAACTCTTTCTTATCCAGAATGACAGTGACCTAAAGCAGTGTTTCCCATACTTTAAGTGGTGTGTGAAGTGTATCTAACACAAGCTATTAAAGAAAACATAACTTTGGTATGACACAGAAACCAGTCCATAAATAAATGAAACTAAAGTTTCTCAAAACAGATATACTCTTTATTACATAATATATATATTTTCAATCTTTTATTTTGTTTTATTAAAAACACTATTTGCACTGTTTGTAAAAGCCCCAAAATGAAAAAACCCAAACATTCTTTAAAAGAATAGAATAATTATGGCATATGCCTACAGTGCAATACTAAACAACATAAGAATTAAAAAATCATACTATACACAACATGGATGAATATTACAAAATAAATGAAGCAACGCAAAGCAGATGGCATGATTCCAGTTACACATACTTCTACAGGGTAGCAGTGAGCAGAGGACACAAGGGACTTCTGGTCAAGGTGGAGGTGTAGGGAGACACCCTTTGCCTCCTCTTGCAACCATAGAGAGAATTACAACCAGATCTCAAAACTAATAACACCCAAAACCATCAGAAAATCAAGCTGTATGGAAGTCCAACAATCAAGGATTTAAAGAAGACATATTCACCCAGATAGGTATGAGGGGCGGACTTGCAGGGATGAGTGTAGAGGTGAGGTGGTGCAGAAAGGCAGTGGTGATGTCAGCAGGGGCTGCCGAATGGACAGGAGAGATACCTTTGGCAGAGCAAGTGACCCCAGCCCCTGGCTGTAAAGCCCAGGGCTCCAGTATTGGGAAGATGGATTCCCATTACCTCTGGCTACAAAAACCAGTGGGGGTTGGGGCAGTGGAAGAAGCTGCCAGATTTTCACCACTTAAAAGGCCAGCATGGTCTTAAAACATACAGAAACTCACCTACTATGAGATTTATCACCAGGGCAGCAGCTGGAAGAGCACCAGTCACACACATGAAAGGGGTAAAGTGACATAAAATGGAGTGAGCACTGAGCAAACCTCCAGAAGTCTTGTGGCAGTGCTGTCCCACTCCAAGCCCTTTCCACAGAGCTACAAAGCAGCAAAGCGGATGCCCCACACTGGCAGTTACCTAATGCTCCGCCACACACAATTTACAGGTACCCTGAGACAGGCCACGCTACTAAGACGGAGTAAAAGCAGTTCTACCTAATACACAGAAACAAACACAGGGTGGCTACCAAATTGAGGAGACAAAGAAATACGGCCCAAATGAAAGGATAAAGCAAAATTCCAGAAAAAGAACTAAGTGAAACAGAGAGAGCCAACCTATCAGATGCAGAGTTCAAAACACTGGTGATCGGGATGCTCAGAAAACTCATTGAGTATGGTAAAAAAAAAATAAAGGAAGAAATGAAGGTTACACTAAGTGAAATAAAAAAAATCTACAGGAAACCAACAGAGAAGGGAAGGAAGACGGGGATTCAAACCAACAATTTGGGACATAAGGAAGAAATAAGCATTCAACCAGAACAAAAAAAAGAAACAAGGATTTTTAAAAAAGAGGAAAGGCTTAGGAACCTCTGGGACATCTCCAAACATGCCAAAATCTGAGTCATAGGAATGTCAGAAGGAGAAGAGGAAGAGCAAGAAAGTGGAAACTTATTTGAAAAAATAATGAAAGAAAACTTCCCTAATTTAGCAAAGGAAATAGACATACAAATCCAGGAAGCCCAGATAGTCCCAAAGAAGTTGGACCCAAAGAGGACCACACCAAGACACAAATGCCAAAGGTTAAAGACAAAGAGAGAATCTTAAAAGCACCAAAGGAAAAGAAGAGAATTACCTATAAAGGAGTTCCCATAAGACTATCAGCAGATTTCTCAAAAGGAACTTTGCAAGCAACAAGGGACTGGCAAGAAATATTCAAGGTGATAGAAAGCAAGGACCTACAACCTAGGTTACTCTATCCAGCAAAGCTATCATTTAGAATGGAAGGGCATATAAAGTACTTCCCAGACAAGGTAAAGCTAAAGGAGTTCATCACCACCAAGCCATTATTATAGGAAATGTTAAAGAAACATATTTAAGAAAGAAGATTACAACCATGAACATTAAAAAGGCAACAAATTCACAACTATCAACAACTGAATGTAAAAAAAAAGAAAGGAAAAAAAAATAAACTAAGCAAACAACCAGAACAGGAACAGGATCATAGATATGGAGATCATTTGGAGGGTTATCAGCTGGGAGGGGGTGGGGGAAGGGGGAGAATGGGGTAATGGTGCAGGGATTAAGAAGTATAATTGGTAGGAACAAATGGACAGAGGGGAGTTCAGAATACCATAGAACATGGAGAAGTCAAATAACTTACATGTACAACCCATGGATATGAACTAAGTAGGGAGAATTGCTGGAGGGAAGGGGAGTACAAGGTAGAGGGGGGCAAAAGGGGAAAAATAAGGACAACTGTAATAGCACAATCAGTAAAATATAATAAAAAATAGAAGTAAATAGATCCCCAACATATTTTGGAAAAATAAAAGAGGACAAAAGGGACTTCCAGTCTAGTATGTTCTAATTCTTGAGCTGGGTGCTGATTACACACCTCCTGGAAAAAGGCCATACTGTTTATGATTTGAATGTTTTCCTGTTTTTTACCTCAGTAAAACATTTACATTAAAATTTTTGCTATCTGCTAAAATGATTTCATTATCTATTAATAGCACTGAATTGCAGTTCAAAATACTGTCATAAAGATAAATGCCCAGAGAGAGTTACAATCTAATGTTCAGGAGAGCAAATATAACAGTGTTGAGATGGGATCTAGTTTATGGAAAAAAGAAATGTTACAGAGCTATGAAGGGCAGAACTTTCTGGAAACAACTGACTAGCTGACAGAGGAACTGGGTAGGAGCTTCTCTGGAGCCCCTCTAAAAACTCCCAGACAATTCTCCCAACAGAGTCTGTAATTTTACCAATTCATTGGATCAACAAACATTTTTTAAAAATGTAAATTTCTATGCCAAAGTTACCATATTTTTCATACTATAAGACACACTTCCCCCACCCTGCCCCCCAAAATTTAGGAGGAATAATGGTTGTTAATGCTGCTATTGAGTTCTATTTACATTTACATTGGTGAAATGTTATTTATATTATTAAATATTTTACCACATTTTTTGCCTCAAAATTTTTTCCCTATTTTTCTCCTCTAAAGCCTAGGTGTGTCTTATGGTCCGAAAAATATGGTAATACTGTTATCAGTATCTGATAATTCAGTGTCAGATAGATGAATTTAACAACATTTAAAAAGTACCTCTACAGAAGCCAGGCACTGTGCTTTTCCACACACATTATCATAAGTTATCTCAGACCACCTCCCCTTAACACCTTAGGCAAGTTATTTAACACCACTAGGGCTCAGTTTTCTCATCTGTGAAACAGCCCACTGCTCTTTATTGTTTTTGGATCACAGCAGACCCCTTGATGAACGGATGACTTCTTGTATACACACACGCATTCACATGCACGCACCCATGCACACACCATTCGTATAATTTTTGGACAGTCACAGCTCTCCTCAAAGCCAATCTTTAGACTCCAGAGTCTAAATGGTCTCTTAAATCCCCTCTAGTTGCAACATAAAAACCACCCAGCTGACTTCCTCTGAAGAAGGCAGAACTAGGGGAGGTGCCACTAGAGAATATTTGAATAATCAAAGAGCAACAAGAGTATGATTCATAACGGGGTGGGGTAGAGGAGGACAAAGACATGAAAAGGCACCTAAAAAGAATTTTCTTTAATCTTCCCTTTGCCTTTGCTCTAGGGCCCAGATGGCAAAGTGGCCCTTCCCTGTAGAAAAAGGTCCCATCTGCTCCAACATCCTTCCCTAGAGTGTTAGGAGTGGCAAGGCTGGGTTATGGGAAAAAGCAAGCTGTCTTATTTAGTTCCTGAACATCAGACACATAGAAAGGAGGCCCACAAATGGGCCTCCTGCTGTCTAATCACATGTGAAAAGCCACCCTCCACCTTCCTGAGACTCTTCCCTGCTGCACACTGGTGGGAAGTATAGAGGAACTTGTTGGAGTTTTTGTGAGGAATGACCTTGATATTACTAACAAGTGACAGAGATGGGGAGATGATGCTTGGGATGAAGCCTTCCTAAGAGTTAGCTCTTTTACTCTTACTGAATGGATTTTTTCAATTATTTCCCAAGGACTCTCCAAAGACGAGGGAAAAAAATGTGACCCTGTCTAGCCCTGGGGTGAGCAACTCCAGCTCTGAGAAAGGGAGAACTTCTGTACCCTAGGATATGCTACAGCTGGAGCCTAGGTTTAATCAGCTTCTACTTACCTTCTTGCTTCCAGTCATGGAAACAGGAACCTGAATTCCGGTCTAGCAGGAAAGACTTACCTTGCTGTTCAGTTGCTGAATTCTTAACTCCTTTTGGTGAATTTCCTTCAGGCTGTCATTGAGTTGAGTCCTAAGAAGTTCTGTCTCGTACACTAGGTTTTGTGACCCAGTTAGGGAAGCTGATGTCTCTGGGGATACCTGCCAGAATACAAACATTGATGAAATTTCCCCCTAAGATTGTTTACACTGAATTCGTTCCCTCTAGAACTCTGTCCACCTCATAGAAAATCGTAAGTGGCCTGCCTAATAGTGACAGATGGGCACTTAGCTTGCAAGGAAGCTGATACTTTCTGGGTAACGATTATCTCTGAGTAGCAACTGGCACTGAAATTACTCACCTGTCTTTGGTACTGTACTTTGAGGGTTTCAGTCTGGGAGGAAGATCTAAATTCCCTCATAAGATTCTGCAGGTGACTAATCTGCTGATCTTTATCTGTAATAGCCATAAGGTACTGCTCCTTCATTCTTCTTTCATGAATTTCCCAGGAATTCTTTTCCATCCTAGAAAAACATGAAATAAAACCACAGGCAAAAATATACTCGTGAAACAAAGATGAGTAATTCTATATCCAAAACAGTATTGTGGGCTGTAGAGATCTAGTAAATGATGCAATCAGAGCAAAATTTAAAATAGAATTATACAGCACAATGATGGAGCAAAACTAAAACAAGAATTTCACCATCATTAATTATCAGGGAAATGCAAATCAAAACACAATGAGACATTACCTGAATCAGTCAGAATGGCTTTTATAAAAAATCTTCCAGAAGATCCTTTAACATGTATGACACTGGTTTGGTGGTGATGAACTCCTTTAGCTTTTCTAGTTTGGAAAGCTCTTTATCTGTCCTTCGATTCTACAATAAATGACAGCTTTCTAGGTAGAATAATCTGGGTTGTAGGTCTTTGCTTTTCATCACTTTGAGTATTTCTTGTCCATCCCTTCTGGCCTGCAAAGTTTCTTTTGAGAAATCAGCCAATGGTCTTACAGGAGTTTCCTTGTAGGTAACTTACCTGCTTCTTAAGATTTACTCCCTCCACCTTTAACCCTCTGCATTTTAATTATGATGTATCTTGATGTGAAACTCTTTTGGTTCATCTTGTTTGGGCCTCTTTGCACTTCCTAGACTTGCATGTCTAGTTCCCTCACCAAGTTAGGGAAGTTTTGTGTCATTATTTTTTCAATTGATTTTTAAATTTTTTTGCTCTCTCTCTTCTTCTGGCACCCCCGAGATGCAAATGTTGATACATTTGAAATTGTCCCAGAGGCTCCTTACACTATCCTCATATTTTTAGATTCTTTTTTCTATTTGCTGTTCTGATTGGGTGTGTTTTGCTTTCTTATATTCCAAATTGGTGATTTCATTCTCAGTTTCATCCACTCTAGAATTGATTCCTTGTAGATTATTCTTCATTTCAATTAGTGTATCTTTCATTGCTGACTGGTCCTTTTCTATGCTGTTGAGGTTCTCACTAAGATCATTAAGCATCCTTATAACCTGTGTTTTGAACTGTATATCTAATAGTTTCCTTGCCTCCATTTCATTTTGTTCTTTTTTCTGGAGATTTCTCCTGTTCTTTCCTTTGGGCCATGTTTTTGTGTCATTTTGGCAGTCTCCCTGTGTTTGTTTCTAGGTATTAGGTAGAGCTTCTATGTCTCCCAGGCTTAGTAGAGTGGCCTGATGTGGTGTTTTGTAGGGTCCAGTGGCACAGCCTCCCCTATCACCCAAGACGAGTACCTGAAGTGTGTCCCCTGTGTGGACTGTACACCCTCTTCTTGTAGTTGAGTTTTGACTGCTATTGGCACATCAATGGGAGGGGTTTACCCAGGCTGATGAGAATTAAGGACTGGCTGTGACCTCCAACCACCAACATTCAACCAACATAAAGGATCACTGTGCAGGGGCTCACCCCACAGAGTAGGACTTACTTCGGCAGGGTTCTAAGGCCCACTGAGTCTACCTCTTGAGTGTGTCACTTGTGTGAGGCCCCTGTTGGAGGTGGTTGGGGGGTGGTGCTTCAATGTGGTCTGAAGCTGTCCACTGGGTGTGCTGGTTCTGGGGTCTCCTGGGAGGTACAGGCCAAGGTCAGCCACCACCTGTGTTTTGTCCAGGGCCACTTGGCATAAGCTACAAAGTGATCTGCAGATGGCTGCTACTTGTGCTGGGCTTAGACATGCCCAGGTGAAGCTAAGATATGAACCAAGGCCTGCTTCTGCTAGTACCAGGCCTGAGACCTCTTAGCAAGAGATACAGGGCATGTTGTGGCCAGATGCTGCTTGGGAGAATTTAGAAAAATCTGAAGCATGAGCCAAGACAAGCCATTTATATGAAAATCCACTGGAAACAGTTTGGGTGGGCCCAAAATTTGGGTAGAGTGGGGTATAGGGAATCATCAGGATCAGACGAACAGTGACAGCAAGGTTGGTGGAGTCTCAGATATGGTACCAGTCTGCTGGGTCTGTGGCGGGAGGGCTCACCAAAGGGACAAAGGCCTCTGTCAGCACTTTAAAAAAAATGATTTTATTTATTTTTAGAGAGGGGAAAAGAGGGAGAAAGAGAGGGAGAGAAACATCAACCAAGTGTGGTTGCCTCTCACATGCCTCCCACCGGGGACCTGATCTGCAACCCAGGCATGTGCCCCAGACTGGGAATCGAAACGGCTACCCTGTGGTTTGCAGGCTGGTACTCAATCCACCAAGCCACACCAGCCAAGGCTTTGTCAGCACTTCTGTCTGGGAAAAAGCTGTCCCTCTAGCTCTTGCCCTGATGTCAACAATTCAGTTCATCCTCGTATGTCTCCAGTGCCCTTCAAGCTGCTGCCCCAATGCTGAAGTCCAGAGGGAATGAGTCCAAGTAAGTCTGTACACAGGTCCTTTAAGAGGAACTGCCTGTGACTTCAGGGGCCCACCACTTCCCGCAGCCTAAACCCCTGCTGCTTTTTATAGCCAGAAGTTATGGGGAATTCCTTTCCTGGCACTGGAACCCTGGGCTAGGGGGCCTGGGATGGAACTAGGTCCCCTTCCTCCTCAGGGGGAACCTTTACAGCCAAGATATCCCCCCTTATTTTTATCTGCCACATGTGAGTATGGGACCAGCCAGCCCATTCCATGTCTCTGCCCCTCCTAGCAGTTTTGATGTGGTTTCTTCTTTAATTCTGTAATTGTAGGACTTCCATTCAGCTTGATTTCAGGCAGTTCTGAATGACGGTTGTTCTGTAGGTTAGTTGTAATTTTGATGTAGTTTTAGGAGGTGAGTACTGTGTTTACCTATGCCACCATCTTGACTGGAAGGAAGTACTGTATTTTCTTTATTTTAACTTTATACTTTTCAGTTCACTGACGTGTAATTAAGAAATTATGTTTTCTGATGTGGGCTCATTATTGAAAGTATTCAATTTATATCTATACACTTAAGATTTGTGCACTGCTTTAAATGTATGTCATATGTCAATAAAAAGTTTACTTTAAAAGTACAAAAAAAAAAATTCAGCTGGAAGGACTGGGGAAGATTTCACAGAAAAAGCAGGCATTTGGTCTGACCCCTGATCAATGCGTCAGGTTTCCATGGGAAAAGCATTCCAGGTTCAGGGAACAAACTGAATGAAAGGCACAAAAATAAGTGTGTACAGTGAATTTTGAAATTGTTGTAGGGGAGTGTATGTAGAGTAGGTAGGCAGGAAACGATGATGAGGTCAGATCATGAAAGGTGCTGAACAGCATGCTAAATAAAGCTAACTCTGTAAGCAATGGGAAGCCCCTGTGCTTGTTCAGAAAGACTGTGCCATCCATGACGCACGTCACAGGATGGCTATGAGAACGCATCTGTAGAGTCTGACGGACCCGGGCTGGAACACTGGCTCTATCACACCAGCATGCGACCATGTAAAATTCATCTGTCTGAACTTAATGGTAAAATGGGAAGCAACCATTCCTTAGCATTATCGTGAGAATTAAATGAGGCACTACATGTCACAAACTGAACACAGAGCCTGGTACTTCATAATTACTCAATAAACATCAGCTGCCAATATTTCTATTTACTTATTCCCTGAATTTGACCAAGAAGATTTATGTTTGACCCCAGCTAATGTTCTTTAGTGCTAGCAAAAACTGCCTGTCATACTCTTTAGTTCTACTTTTCTCTACACTATTCCTGAAAAAAAAAAAAACAAAAAACAAAAACAAAACAGAAGTGTAAGCAAATTTCTATAGTATCTCTTCATTTTCTATAGTACCAATGTCTCTATTTTTTCCAATAATAGAAGGTTTTGTTTGAATTGCATCTGATTTATCTTTCTCTTTTTAAATTAGGTGATATTCGATTTGATACATACTTGTTATGAAATAATCCTGCTTGGCTAAAAGGTAACTTGGATTATAGTAAAAATTTTTTCAAAAAGGCAGAGCCAAAAGTTTAAAACTAAAATAAATTTTTATTACAAAACCACTATATACAAAAGGTACTTTTGCTCTCTGGGAACATAAATTTTTGTTTTCTGTAAAAAAAAATGGAAAAGGAATTTTCTAAAACACTTTATTTGTATTTGTCTTTGAAAAGTGAGACAGAACAAGAAAGAAGGTGTAGAAGAGTAAGAATGCATGAGAAAAATCACAATCTTCTACAAAAAGCTTCAAGCTGCCATTTTTTAGAAGGATGGAAAAGTGGTTATAGTGTGGAAGGAGAGCCTCAATGGAGAACAGGGATTAGGGAACAAACCTGATTACTTGACACAACTCAGCCATAGAAAGGGCTATCCCATGCTTGCCCCTAAGTCAGCAAGCACAGGAACCAGAGCAGACTAAGCAAAACGGTAACCACAAGTGGAAGAGAAAAGCTATGATATAAATCCAGGCTCTCCCGATAAGCCAACCCCAAGGCCAACAGAATCTTGAATGAGATGTTTCAGCTCTTTCATGATTAAAAAGCTAATTTCTCCCAACTGTTTCAAAAGCAAAACACAGGGAGTCTTGAAGATCCTCAGCTAAAGAAGCTAGTCCTGAAGTCAGTGAACACACTGTGTTCTCATATTCTTTTTCCTTCCAACAGTGAAGTAAAACATCTTCCTTTCCTTCTCCAAACTTACTCACATCCATTTGATACATAATTTTACTTTTCTTCAAATCTGCTCAAAGTGGAAGGTAAAGAGAGAAAGGCTAAGAGAAAGAAAGAAAATGAGGGGAAAAAGAATCAATAGATGAGAAATTGTTTTTTCTCCCTCGTTTTCTCTTCCCCAAGGATCAACTTCATAAAAAGAAGTATCCTTTAGGAATACCTTTGAGGAAATGTAAAGAGGAACAGGTGGCTGGAGAAAACAAGTCTTTAAAGCTTCGCAGCTCTTCTTAGGTTTACACTAGTAAGCAGACACTTAATGATTTTGTAATCCTGGGTGACCAGGACTAACACAGGACATCTCGAGGGGATGCTCTGATGCGGTCCCACTCATCTGCGGAGGGCCCTAAAGGCAATGGTCGGCATTCATGTGTATCTGAAGTATCCGAAGAAAGACCTATTTAGAGCCTGAGCGCTTTACGATAAATTGAGATTCTAACAGAATAAAACTGAGGCAGCTATTCCCTAAGAGGGTGGGGGAGGCTGAGGTTGAAATGGCGCAACTTTTCTCTTCTCTTGAGGTTCAATTTCAGAAAGAAATAAAAGGAATTTGTATTCCCAGACAGCAAAAATTCACAGATTTTACATTCTCTGCAATCATCGTCATCTGACTAAAAACAAACATGTTCCTGTCCTGTGTGAGGGAGCTGCTAACCTTACAGAATGAGTCTGACATATGTTCGCTTACAAGAAAGTCCAGAATGATGTTAAAATATAAAAATCTTTACTCCATAAAATTTAAATCAATAAATTCTAAAAACTCCTCTATAAACTTTGCTTAAGATTTTGAAATATCATGTCCTAACAGTGTATGTGCACCTAGGACTTATGAGGGAACACACCTTTACTTACATGAAGAGCTCTCTCATGGCTGGTACAGTAATTACTGTACTGTGTTGGTCTCTCTCATCCCGGCTACCCTTTGCACTGTGTCCGCACTCACGGGCCTGTGGTTGCCCTGCAGCAGCTACTGAGCCAAGCAGGTGCCGCTTCACCAGCAACCCTCTCCAACATGGAGATTCTCCTTTTAGTACCAAATCTTGAAAGCTTTGGGTTTATTTTAATAAGGTGGCATGCAGCATCTTAAGCCAAAGAGTAATAAAGTCCCAACAATGAGGTTACGACAATAAGGCCTGTTTTTATATGCTGTTAATTGATTACTCTTTAACTTTTCTCTTTGGATCAAACTTGCTTAAATATGAATTAAAAAACCAACCAGAATCACCGTTCCTATCTTAACTTTTTCTGCCATGATAGTACCCTATAGCATGGTTATTCATGTGTCTTTAAAAGAAAAGGTTGGATTTCTGGATCCAGATGAGGTAGTATAGATGGATTTCTCCTTATTCCTTCCACTGAGTATAGATTCTTAAAAAAACCTAGGAATTATATATATATATATAAAAAAAAAACATAAGGAGACTTAGAAAGATGAAGAGAAAGAAGGTGGACCAGCTAGGAGCCTTCATATTTGAGGGATAACCTGGCATTAAATTCACAGTTTTGTTTTAAATTCCATGTAACTGGGTGGTGAAGATCCTACAAGCTAAAAACACTGATTGCCTAGAAAAGTTTGCCCTCTTGCCAATGGACCAGGAAGAGGCAGCCTAGTGAGACAGAAACAATGACAATAACTACTCTGCTCCAGGTGAACACCATGGAAAACCCACAGTACCTTCCCATTCCCATGAACAGAATCCTAGTGGACAGGCTAGAGTTACATCCTCATCCAGAAGTAACCACATGCACCTCACCTTCCCTGCTGGGCCAAATGTGCACCCGGGACTGTCACCCCACCCAGTGGTGAAGAGGTGCCTTTCTCTGACCAACCCCACTCCCACTGTGGTGTCGGTGGAGAAAACAAGGGAGACCTGGACATTCATCTCCAAACATGACAAGGTAATGAAGCGCTCCTCCCTGCCCCTGCAGAGGCAGTATCAAAAGAGGTCAAGAGGAAGTTTGGACTTTGGCACTACCCAGTGGTAACAAGGTGACCCTCTTCGACCCCCTTTCTGCAGTGTCAGTGGAAACTGAGTGGGGAACCTAGACTTTTACTATTGCCCAGTAATAATGAGGTGAGCTTCTCCACACCCCACAGTGGTATCAACGGAGGCTGCGTGTGAACCTTAGACTCCTTCTCTAAAGGGGCAGTAATGAGGCAACCCTCCCCACTAACTGCAGTCAGTGGAGAACAAGTGGGGAGCCAGCACTTCCCCCTCTTCCTGGCAACATCAGGGTACCTCTTCTCTCTCTAGAGCAGTGGTGTCAAACTCATTTTCACAGGGGCCACATCAGCCTCATGGTTGCCTTCAAAGAGCCAAATGTAAATAAATTCAAGGTAAATAAAAGATCTAAATATAAGCCATGACACCATTAAAGTCCTAGAGGAGAACATAGACAGGAAAATCTCAGATATTCCACACAGCAATATTTTCACTCACATGTCTCCTAGAGCAAGGGACATGAAAGAACAAACAAATGGGATCTCATAAAAATAAAAACCTTCTGCAAGACTAAAGAAAACAACATTAAAATGAAAAGAGAAGCAACAGTATAGGAAAACATATATGCCAATGATACCTCAGACAAGGTTTGCCCTCCAAAATATATAAAGAACTCACATGAATCCACTCTAAGAAGACAAGCAACCCAATTAAAAAATGGGCAAAGGACTTGAACAGGCACTTCAAAAAGGAGGACATACAAAGGGTCCAGAGACATACGAAAAGATGTTCAGTATCACTAGCCTTCAGTGAGATGCAAATTAAAATCACAATGAGATACCACTTCACACCAATCAGTACAGCCATCATAAACAAAGCAACAAACAACAAGTGTTGGAGAGGTTGTGGAGAAAAGGGCAACTCTAGTGCACTGTTGGTGGGAAGAGAGACTGGTGCAGCCACTGTGGCCAACAGTATGGAATTTCCTCAGAAAACTAAAACTGGAACTGTCTTTTGACCCAGAAATTCCACTGCTGGGATTACATCCTAAGAACACTAAAACACCAATACAAAAGAACCTATACACCCCATTGTCCAAAGCAGCACAATTTACAATAGCCAAGTGCTGGAACCAACCTAAGTGCCCATTAGTAAATGAATGGATCAAAAACTATGGTACATTTACGCAACGGAATTCTACGCAGCAGAAAGAAACAAGGAACTCCTACCCTGTGGAACAGCATGAATGGAACTGGAGAGCATTATGTTAAATGAAATAAGCCAGGTGGTAAAAGACAAATACCATATGATTTCACCTTTAACTGGAACCTAATCAACAAAACAAAGAAGCAAGCAAAATATAACCAAAGACACTGAAATTGAGAACAGGCTGACAGTGACCAGAGGGGAGAGGGGAGGGGATAATGGGGGAAAAGAGTGAAGGGTTTGCAGGAACAGTTATAAAGGACCCATAGACAATAACAAAGCAGGGTGGGTGGAAACAGGGGAAGGAGGTTGGGAGGGCTGGGGTGATGAGGAGGGGTGGGGGGAAAAGGCAAAAACTGTACTTGAACAGCAATAAAAATGTTAAAAAAAAAAAGAACTTGTGTCTACAATATGTAAAGATCTCTCAAAACTGCAGAGTAAAAAATTAACAACCTAGATATAAAAATGGACAAAACACATTAATAAATATTGCATTAAAAAGGATAAATAACTGTCAAATAAGCACATAAAAAGATGCTGAACACTAGCCATTTTGCAAATTAAAACCACATTACATGCCTATCAATAGCAAATGCTAACAAGAATATAGCATTTGATATTGCAGTTGCATCACTCCTATATTGCTGGTAGGAATATAAAATGGTACAGTCATTTTGGAATATAGTTTTGCAGCTTTTAAAAACACTAAACATTACACTAAAACACTAAACACTACAACTAGCATTTTTTTAAAGTTTAATCTTTATTTTACTTTTTGTATTACCTTTTAGTCCCCTTATACCCCCCGCCCCCCAGTATCACCACACTGTTCCCCCACTATCTCCTCTCCATCCATAGATGATTCTGTCTCTGTTTTGTTTGTTAGTTCAGTTTGTCCACTAGATTCCATATATGAGTGAAGTCATATGGTATTTGTCTTTCTCTGACTGGTTTATTTCACTTAGCATTAATATTCTCCAGATCCATCCAAATTGTTGAAAAGGGTCAAGTTTTCTTCTTTTTTACAGCCAAGTAGAATTCCATTGTGTAAATGTCCCACAGTTGTTTTATCCACTCACCTATTGATGGACACTTGGGCTGCTTCCATATCTTGGCGACTAAACAATACTGCAATGAACACAGGAGTGCTTCTGTTCTTTCAAATTAGTGTTTTGTATTCCTTCGGATATATTCTCAGAAGTGGGATCTCTGGATCAAAAGGCAGATCCTTTTTAATTTTTTGAGGTATCTCCACAGTGTTTTCCACAGTGGCTACACCAGTCTGTGTTCCCACCAACAGTGCAAAAGGGTTCCCCTTTCTCCACATCTTCGCCAGCACTTGTTTGTTGATTTATTGGTGATAGCCATTCTGACAAGTGTGAGATGGTAACTCATTGTGGTTTTAATTTGCCTTTCTCTGATGATTAGTGATGCTGAGAATCTTTTCATGTCTATTGGCCATCTGTGTGTCCTCTTTGGATACATGTCTACTCATGTTCTTGACCCATTTCTTAAAAAAAGATTTTATTCCAATTTATTTTTCCAATTTATTTTTATAAGGACAGTAGGGAGGAAGAGAGGGAGAGAAACACTGACGTGTGAGGGGAGACATCTACTGGCCGCCTCCTGCACGCTCCCAGCTGGGGACCTGGCCCCCAACTCAGGCATGTGCCCTGACCAGGAACTGAACTAGTAACCTTTCAGTTAGTAGGCTGACACTCAATCCACTGAACCACAATAGCCAGGGCTTCCCAGTTTTTAATTCGGTTGTTATTTTGGTGTTGAGTTTTGGAAGTTCTTTATAAATTTTGGATATTAACCCCATATCAGATATATCAGTGATATGTTCACCCATTCTGTGAGTTGTCCTTTTATTTTGTTGACATTTTCCTTTGCAGTGCAAAAACTTTTTAGTTTGATGTAGTCCCATTTATTTTTTCTTTTGTTTCCTTTGCCTGGGGAGATATATCCAATAAAAAATTCTACAAGTAGGAGACAGAAGATGGCGTCCACTACATGGTTCATTCAGAGGTTACAGAACTGGGCCTGCAGGCAAAGCTGCAGTTGTGTTATCAGGAGATCACCAAGTGAACTCCGCCTCCTCCCAAACTCCCTGTGGGCCAAAGCCACAAGCCCTTCAGCAACTACTACTGCACTCAGGACAGCCACCAGGAAGCCATGCTGCCCTCGGTCACCACATCCTCACAGAAGGCACTGGTGTAGGCACGCCAGCAGAGCTCAGCTGCGGCAGCCACTGAAAAGAAGGCAGTGACACCAGCTCTTCCCACACAAACGTGGGAGCTGTCCCAAGAACAGCCTTACCTGCGACTGTGCTCTGGGCCACCTGAGGGCTTCCCCTCCTTGTCTTCCCTCCCAGGAGAATGTAACCTAACTTATGACAAATACATTGTGCTCTCCAGTAAAAAGACAAAACTCTAGGAGCAGTATCTGAGATTTTGCTACCTATGTTTTCTTTTAGATTTTTATGGTTTCGGGCCTAACATTTAAGTCTTTGACCCATTTTGAATGTATTCTTGTGTGTGATGTAAGAAGGTGGTCTAGTTTCATTTTTCTGCATGTATCTGTCCAATTTTACTGATACCATGTATTGAATAAACTATCTTCAGCCCACCCATTATATGTGCTTGCTTCCTCTGTGAAATATTAATTGACTATAAAGGTGTGGGTTTATTTCTGGGCTCTCTATTCTGTTTCATTGATTTTAGTGTCTTCTTATGCCAGTACCATGCTGTTTGATTACTATGGCCTTATACTATATTTTGATATTAGGTAGTGTGATTCCTCCAACTTTGTTCTTCTTGCTCAAGATTACTGCTGCTATGTAGGGACTTTTGTGGTTCTGTATAAATTTTTGAAATATTTGTTCTAGTTCTGTGAAATATGTCATTGGTATCTCAATAGGAATTGCACTGAATCTACAGATTGCTTTGGGTAGTGTGGACATTTTAATGTTAATTATTCCTATCTATGAACATGGTGTGTGCTTCCATTAATTTGTATCTTCTTCAATTTCTTTCTTTAGTGTCTTGTAATTTTCTGTGTATGGGTCTTTTACATCTTTGGTTAGGTTTGTTCCTAGGTATTTTATTCTTTTTGAAGCAACTGTGAATGGGATTGTTAATTTCCCTTTCTGTTAGTTTGTTATTGGCATATAAAAATGCAACTGACTTCTGGATATTAACTTTGTATACTGCTTTTGTTGAATTAATTTATCAGTTGTAGTAGTTTCTTGTTGGAATCTCTGGGGTTCTCTAAGTACAGTTTCATGTCATCTGCACCTAAAGACAGTTTTATTTCTTCCTTTCCAATTTGGATGCCTTTTATTTCTTCTTCTTGCCTGAATACTGTGACTAGAACTTCCAGTTCTATGTTGAATAAGAGAGGTGAAAGCAGACAATCCTGGTTTGTTCCTTATCTTAAGGGGAATGCTGGTAGTTTTTGCCTGTTGAGTATGATGTTGACAGTGGGTTTATCACATATGGCCTTTATTATGTTTGGGAATGTTCCCTCTATTGCCATTTTGCTGAAAGCATTGATCATAAATGGGTACTGGATTTTACCAAAAGTTTTTCTCCATATATTGATCTGATCATATGGTTTTTATCCTTCATTTTGTTTATGTGGTAAATCACATTTACTGATTTGTGAATGCTATACCAACTTTCCATTCCCAGAATAAATCCCACTTGATCATGATGTGATCATGATCTTTTTGATGCACTGCTGTATTGGGGTTGCTAAGATTTTGTTGATAATTTTAGCATCTATGTTCATCAGAGACAGTGGCCTATAATTTTTTTCTTTGTAGTGCCTTTATCTGTTTCTGGAATTAGGAAAATGCTTGCCTCATAAAATGAGTTTGGGAGCCTTCCCTCCCCTTGAATTTTATGAAATAGTTTGAGAAGAAGAGATGTTAGTTCTTCTTGGAATGTTTGGTAAAATTCACCTGTGAAGGCATCTGGTCCAGGGCTTTTGTTTGCTGGGAGTTTTTTTGATTACTGTACAGCTAATAGCTAATAGCTACACAGTATTGTTTTTAATAGCTAAAAATTAGGAAATATACTCACATCATTCAACAGGTAAATGGTTAAAAGCAATATTTTCACAACATCAAACACAACGGTCAAAGAAACAACAAACTATTGCTACAGACGACCAAGTCAATGGATCTTAAGACATTATGATGCAAGAAAAAATCTAATTTCAAATGGTTATATACATACTTTATGATTCCACTTATAAAATATTCTCAGAATAACAAAATTACAGAGAGAGAGACAGACTAATGATTGCCAGAGATTAGGGATGAGAGGGTGGAGAGAAGGAAGGGGAAAGTGTACTATAAACTAGTGGCACGAGAGACATATTTGTGTTGACAAACAGGTATGTATCTGGGTTGTGGTGGTAGTTACCTGAATCTGCACACACGGTAAAATCGCAGAGAACTACACACACACACATAACTGAATAAATGTAAAATCGGTAAAATACAAATAAGGTGTTTGAATTGTACCACTGTCAATTTCTGGTTTTGATATTGTACTAGAGTTAAGTACAGTAGGATGCGATTGTTAGAGGGAACTGGTGGCAGGTATATGAGAACTCTCTGTACCATTTTTGCAACATCATATATAATTATTTCATTAAAGAAGTTAAAAAGAAAAAAGAAAACTAAAAGAAAAGCGTCAAAAAGCTCAGATTTTCATACCTGAGCTGATGAAGCTCATGCTGCCAGGAGAGGTTTTCCTGTCTGAGCTCTTCTTGCATAATCTGAAATGTTTTTGTCTTGTCTTGATACTCCTGAAGTTGAGCCTTCAGTGGACGTAGGTCAGTGATTTCCTGGTTTATCTGTAAGTATTGCTGCTGCAGATTCTTCAATTCCTTCAGCTTTAAAAGGGAACGTAAAAGGGAGATTCATTACATTTCATTCACTCAGCTATAAGTCATCAGCACCTACCTACTAAGTCAGTCAGATACCACCACAGACTACGAGCACCTACCAGTCCATGGACATATCATCGAAGCATGAATCTCTAAAATGCTGAAATACATGCAGCCAGGCTGGTGGGAATCATCCCACGGAAATGCCATCAAGGCTGCAGCGCCTGACCATTCCTGCAACTTCTACCCCTGCTGCTCATTCCCTAGGTCCTAAACTGACTCTCAGTCTACAACTTAGACATGGGACAGATGTAAGGGACCAGCAGCTTCTTTGTGAGTGGTAAATCCCTAGAACAAAACGTGTAAACACAGACTGGTTTTCTATTTAGCCATGTGACCTGGTTAGGCCTCTAAATTTTCTTACACAGAAGTCGCCCTTTACTCTAGCTTAGCTCATGATTACGATATGACGAAGGCCGTGATGCCCAGGCCCAGTGATTAAGGGCACTCAGGCTTTAGGACCAGTTATCCTGCCCACACACGGTGTGTGACTCTATGCATGTTCCTCACACCCTCTAAGGCTTAAATTCCCTCACCTATAAAATGAAGATAATTAGAGTACTTCTCATCATGTTATGAGAAAAAAAAGAATTAATGCGTTACACACATAAAGTTAATAATGATGGTGATGACACAATGATGATGCACTTGCCTTTAATTAGCAAAACTGCCTATCTGCATTTCAGGTACATCTTCAAACTCTTTATCCCCAGTGCTCGTTAAAAGCTTGGTAGTAAGAATAAAATGGCAGGACATCTGGGCAAAGAGGAGGCCATGAACACACATCTGTTTCACCCATTCCGGAAATATCACTAGTTACAATAAAGGCATTATTTTTTTAAAGCATAAAACACAAGACAGAAAGAACAAGAGAGGGGTCAGCAGCAACAAAATTAATTTTGGAAGCTAAAAAGCAGATGCATAAGTGGTAAATGACTTAACAGATCTGGGAAAGCCAAATCTTAAGCTGGCAGTAGGGAAAGCCAACAACCAACAGAACTTACTCTGCACAATCTTCAAAAGGCTCTGGAATTAACAGCACCAGGTACCTCTGGAAAAGATGGCGATGGGGATAGGGAGGAGGTGGCTGAAATTAGGATCAGATGAAAGCTGCTAAAGAAACAATTGTATCCCTAGGTACCCTCCTCAGCTCCACACTTTTTGTTACCCTGACAAACAACTAAATGTTATTCTCTGGAGAAGGTAAAAGAAGTATCTCTGGACTACGGAAAACCAGGCACAGCTAAACCTAAGGGCACTGCTCTCAAACAAGGGTGATCAAATGAATGTATTCTTTCTGAATGCTCTTAAGTCTTCCCCCTACTCAACTTGGAGAGTGATGGCATACACGCTTTCACCTTCCACCACACAGGCATCGAGAAGTCTTCTCTGGAAAATGTGACTGGCCAAGAGGAACTAAAGACACCAACATAGGGACTAACCACAAAAAGCTCAGCATGATCACCTCACAATTAAACTTGGAGCTGCTCATTACCACCCGTAAGTTTCTGACACCCTACACACAAACATAAACAGTAAACCAAGGACTAACCCTCACCTGAAGAATGGCTAATATTAAGACAGAGAGGAAAAGAAACTAGGAGAGTATTTGAAGGAGATTAGTGGGGGCAAATGTAATATGCTCTAATAATTAAGAGAGAATACTGGAAATTAGATTCATTACAGTGGAAATAAAAATTAGAAAGAAAAGCTCAATATGAGAAAGCTTCAAAGAACAAAACTATTAGCACTGCTCTTGGAGAGGTATGAACATATGTCCAGAGACACGGGGAAAAAAGAAATCCTTAGAAATTAGAAACATGATGGCAAAAGTGAAACTTCTCCAGAGGGTTCCAAAGATGATGGTGAGAAAATCTTCCCAAATATAGCAAAAATAGAAAAGGTAAGAAAACTATAGAGCTAATCCAGAAGGTCCTACATCTAAATAATAGGATTTTCAGAAGAAACAACAACAAAAAGACAACCAGAAAAAGGACTGAGGGTGGGGGTGGTAAGACATAAATCAAAAGATTTCCCAAATTTAATTAGTATAAATTCTTTTTTTTATAAAGATTTTATTTATTTATTTTTAGAGAGGGAAGGGAGAGGGAGGGAGAGAGAGAGAGAAACATCAATGTGCGGTTGCTGGGGGACATGGCCTGCAACCTAGGCATGTGCCCTGACTGGGAATCGAACCTGCAATGCCTGGTTCGCAGCCCACGCTCAATCCACTGAGCTACGCCAGCCAGGGCTAATTAGTATAAATTCTTAGATTCAAAGGACTAAACAGAATGAAGAATGAAAACAGACTGAAACCAAAGTACATTATCATGATATTCCAGAATACAGATTGAAAGATTCTATATATTTCCAGAGAAATGAGAAATGAGAGATGTGTGTGTGATGACAGAAAGAGAGGGAGAGAGAAACAACTCACATACAAAGGATCAGGAATCAACAGCTTTAGACGTCTGAACCATAAGTAAGCTAAAAGGCAATGACCAATGTCTTCATAATTTTGAAGGGAAATTATTTTCAGCCTAGAATTCTATACCCAGCCAAATTATCAATCACATATGAGAGATCAAAAGACATTTCCAATAAATTTACCTTGCACTTATCTTTTCTTAGGGAGCTACTGAATGATTTGTTACATTAAAATGATGGCACAAACCAAGACAAGAGAGACACAGAATACAAGAAACAGATCTCAGGGCACAGGCCTGGGTTGCAGGCCATGGCCCCCAGCAACCACACATCGATGTTTCTCTCTCTTTCTCCCTCCCTTCCCTCTCTAAAAATAAATAAATAAGATCTTTATATATATAAAAAAGAAACAGATCTAATAAAGGAGAAAGGTGAAAGGAGATATTCTGGGATGAAAACTGTCATGGGAGTACAGGGCAAGAGGTTCGTACAAGAGCAAGTTGGGGACTGAGAAGAATTTTGATCATGAAGATAACGCTGATAGGAATAAACATCTTGAGAGGAAATGTGAATAAATGGCATTAAGTCACAGCTTAACACTGATAAGTACAGAAAAAAATCTAAGTAACTACAAAACAGTTATTAACCCTATGAAATACAAAGATGTTGAAAATAAGTAACACATCTCAGCTCTAATACCATTTATAGTCATAAAAATGTAAACACTGAATGCTGATTTAACCAAATAAAATTAAATTACATCAGCCCCGGCTGGTGTGGCTCAGTGGATTGAGTACCAGCCAGTGAACCAAAGGGTTGCCAGTTTGATTCCCAGTCAGGGCACATGTCTGGGCTACGGGCCAGGTCCCCAGTGGGAGCGCATGAGAGGTAACCACACACTGATCTTTCTCTCCCTCTCTGTCTCTCTCCCTTCCCCTGTGTCTAGAAATAAATAAATAAAATCTTTTAAAAAAAGAATGGGTTAAAAAAAATTAAATTACATCAGGAAAATGGGGAAGGAGTTGTATATGGAAAGTGTGTGTATGTACTGTGGAAGCGGGGTGAGTAAGGACTACTAAACCCTGTTTGCATAAAAAAAGTTCATACCCAATGCAAACGATAAAAAGCCAAATGCATACAAGCATATTTAGATACTGAAGAAACACCAAAATGATAAACTAAAAGCAAACTGCTTCAGGAGAAAGGGAAACAGGGTTGGGGGTGCAACTGTTTGTTTTTCTCAACAAACACTGTAGAATTTAGTGACTTATTAACTGTGTATATAACTTCTTTACCCAAAAACTAAAATAAAAATATGTTTTTGTTTTACTTTAAAGGGAAAATATGTTCTTTATGTAATCCACTCACTCCTCTAGTCCAGATACTGTAAATATTATCCTTGGAATGGACTAGACCACTGGAAAATGTTAAACATTTTTCATAATAAATCACATTACTGTATTTACTGCAGAGAAGTAAAGGGTGTTTCACCACCTCAGAGAGTCCTCTCTATGGAAACAGACAAATTTTTTACAGGCCTCAATACTCAATAACTGTTCTTATCCTGAGCAAGTAGTATTTCTTTCTTCCCCTTTCCTAAACTATGGACACTGTATTTCACACGTACGATTTTTAAATTCCCTATTTCTGAGGCTGCTAGAAAGCTCAAAGCCATTAGTGGTACATAATTCTAACAAAGAGTTTGGGACAGTGTAACATCTCCTTGGAACACCAGATTTACTCCTGGTTTAATCTTTTTCCTTCTATCCTCATTTTCTCTGCCTTCCCAGTTCTTATATTATCTTGAAAAACTGTTCACATCTTTATATAATACAAGTCATTTTCAATGAAGCGAGTAAAGATAAATATACAGGCCTCCAGAGATTTATTTGCTCTCCACTATTTAGGCAGGAATTGTGGAAGTGCTTTGTCTGCTTAGGGAAAAGTCCTAAGGAAGTTCAGACAGATAAAAAATTCCGAATGCTTTCAGAGTTGTTTGTTATGCCCTAGTACAATCCCCTGGGCTAATAATCCCTGCCACTCAGGCTCAGACTTTATTTTGGGAAAGCTGCCCTTAAGTAAGTAGAGACCAATGCAGCCTAATTCCCTTTCAGGTCTAAATCATCTCTGGGGAGGTCCTGAGGGGAAGGGAGAGTAGGAAAAGCACAGGTGATAAACTGCTGGCCTAGGCTGAATGTTTAAGCTGATAGAGGTTGAAACACGTTATCTCCCATATTTACTGTACATATAGCCAAATGATAGAGAGACTACAAACTTCAATGCCCATGAGACAGACTGAGAAGAAGACTTGTGGAAAGGAAGACTGATGGACAGACAACAGTACATTCAGAAAACATGCAGAAGGGCCTCAGCAAGTCAATGAATCATGTATGTAGTATCACCCAGTCACACTGCCAGGCCTTCATGTGATTTACAACCCTGCCTAGGCTTTATGATTCTTCCATGGCAGATATAAAAGCCATGACCTCAAAAGGTAGATCTCAAAAGTTCCCGTAACTCTTCTAACATGAGTTTTACAAAATGGAGAAAATAGTGTTCATAGTAACAACCACAAATACAGGGAATGACCACCAATTGCTGACTATCTGCCCTATAATAATAAATTAATTACCCCTATACTAAAGACCCTGGAAATATAAACAAGTATAAGACATGAGACTTATCACCAGGTGCTAGCAATTTAATAATTATGGAAGTAAGTGTACAGAAATTAAACACACACAGACACACATACACAACCAAGGCACTATGGGACAAATGAAAAATAAAAAGTACTAGGGAAGTACAAACAAAAGGTAACATAATCAAGTGATCTGGAAATGTAACCAAAGAGGATTTGAACTCTGGGGTGACTTTAAAGACTGGGTAATATTTGCCTCAAAAAAGGAAAATTGAGAGGACAGTTTAGTTGAGAGGATGGTAATACGGGCAAGTCGGAAGTGCTGGATATGATTGCTGCCCAGTGAACAGATCAGTCTGGCTGGAGAGTGCAAGCAGGGAAGAAGTAGAAGGTAAGGCCGAAAGAAAAGTAAGGACAAATTATAGGGTCTTAAATGCCAGTCTAAGAGGTTTAAATCATAAGCCTTATCTAAAGATAGCACAGCTTTTAAAGGTTCCTGCTCAGAGCAGTGATAATAAAGTGGTTTCAGAAAGACCCATTCAGCAGCGGTGCAGAGAATGTACTGAAGAGGTCACAAATTGGGAGCAACAATGTTACCACAGTTTAAGGTTAAGGTTTTAAGGACTTAACCTAACTCTTCGATGGTGGAAAGGAAAAAGGAAATATTTGAGTCATAATAAATAAAGAAAAGACAGCCTTGACCAAGTATGGCTCATTTGGTTGGGTGTTGTCCTGCAAAGCAAAATGTGGCCATTTGATTCCTGGTCAAGGCTCATGTCTGGGCTGGGGGTTCGTTCCCCGGTTAGAGCAGGTACGAGAGGCAACCGATCAATGTTTTTTCTCTCACATCAATGTTTCTCTCACTCCCTTCCCCTCTCTCTAAAAATACATGAAATCTTTAAAAAGAATTTTAAAATGATAGACCTTGATGACTAAATGAAAAAAAATCATAAGCAGTTATGAGCCTTAGGCAACAGAAGAATGTTAATTATGAGTTATAGAAACATGGAAATTCTTAAAAAAGCTGGCTTGACTTGTAAATATCCAGCATATAAAAATGTGGAACTAGGGTTGAGAGATACAAAGTTTTGTCCCTAGTGTTTATAACAGTAAGAAGAATAGTTAAGCAATTCACTGTATTCTAACTGCTTTCAGGGAAAAGATTTTGACTTAGAAGATAATCAACACCTGAGTGCTATAAATTACAGCTTTGAGGTATACAATGCCCTAATAAAAAAGACCTTTTGTACCTGCATTCTAAAAGCAATGACAAAGGTCAAGCTCCTAGGACAGCTGAGCTGAAACAATTTAAAAAATATAAACAAATAAATTGTGTTGATGTCAAGCCATCGCTGAAAGGGTGCGCTTTGTTCAGAGCACAAAAGGCAAAAGACTGTCTATAAATACTGGATATTAAGTATAGTACAAACGAACCCACTACCTACAAAGAAAAAGTTTGTAGTAAGACTTTATGGTTAAGAGAAATGATCTTTCCACTAGGGTAAATCTTAAAAACTAGGATTTTTATATTCTGGACACAGGTCACTTTTTAAAATAGAAAAATCCAGCTTTTTTTGAAGCTTTTACTTCCTATTTAGCCTAAGTACATGGGCTTGACAGAATTAAGAGACATCACTAAAATGAAGACAGTAGTATCACAAAGTAGAATCCCCGGACAACCTGGCTTGGTTTATAGCAGTTCCAGTTTTGCTTCTGAATCTTGATAACATGGAATTTTTCAGACTGAAAACCTGGATTAAACTACTGGATCTTACTAACAGCAGCAACATTTAGCATTAGAGATTCTCCTTATCTTTCTTTCTGATTGGAAAAAAGCAAAGTATTAAAGGAGTGAGTAAATGGTTCAGTCTGCAATCAAAACTTGACTAAACAGTCACATAAACATAGTATGACAAATTCTGGAAACAGTGTGTGCGAGTGTGTGTGTGCGTGTGTGTGTAAAAGATGTAAAATAGCTCTCCCTTAACCAATGGAGAGTTTTATGTTAAGGAAATTTGTAGTTTTTAAAAAATGGTAATGACAGATTTACATAATTTAAATAATATTTTTGTGTTTCTCTAAGACAAAACAGAACCTGTGGAAGACATAATACTGTCCTTCAGTGCCCATATAGTATATAAAACAATCTGGTTATGCTTTTCTTTAAAAATTTAAATTTAAAGAAAAATTCAAAAACTCTTAAAGATCAGAAAGAGAAAACTACACTCACAAGTCGGTCTCTGTCATTTTGGAGGGACGACATAGCTTTTTTCAAACTCTGTACTTCGGCTGCGTTGGTGGCTGGCTGGGCTGCAGACCTCTGCCTCCCTTCCTCTGTCTTGCGGAACTTCCCCAGTTCATTCAACAGGTGATCTCTCTCATTCTGTAGACTGGCCATAGCCTTAGAGAAAGACTGCACTTGGTTGTAAGAGTCTTCTAGTTGTGAGGACAAGTGGAGCAGTTGTTCATCTTTGGATTGAAGCTGTTGGTTAAGTTTCTCAAGGTGAGGAATGCTGTCCCTGTCAGTGGAGCTCACTGGAAAGGCAGCTTTAGAAACAAGAACATCTCTCTCTCTGCCTGAGAGGCCCTGTTCTTCTTTCAGCTGTGCCAGTTCTTTCAGATTGGCATCATATTTCCTTCTCAGTTCATCAAACTCCTCCTTGGCATGGTCTCTACTATTCTGTAGGGAACTCATAGACCTTCCAAAAGACTGGATTTGTGCTGTGAGATCTTTATTTTCTTTTGTGACCGTGAGTAATTTCTGTTCCATCTCCATCAGATCTCTTGCTAGCTCTGCCACCCTCTCTTCCGCGGTTTCCGTTTCATTTCGCATTATCCCTGCATCATGATGAAGATGCTTTAATTCCTTCTTCATTTTCTCTTCAATTTCACCTACCTTCTTGGCAGCTTCCATCTGAACATGAACCAATTCCTCTTCCAGTTCTGTAATTCTCTTTTGAGAGGAAGAAAGGGTAGTATTTAACCCCTGTACCTCTTCTTCTTTTACTTTTAATTGGGCCTGAAAGCGTCCTAAAGCGCCTTCTTCTTGCAAGGCTGTCAACTCTCTCTGTAGCTGGGATACAGATACTTTCAAGCTTTCAATCTCTTCAGATAAACATTGCTTCTCCTCCTGTAGGGCAACAGAGGACCTCTGCAGATCCTCCTTTGCTTCTTCACACTCCTTCAGCTTTTCTTCTAATTTAGCATAGTCGTTTTTCAGCTCCTTATTCTGTTGAAGTTGGACTTCAAGGAGTTGTTTTTGCTGGCAGTCCTTTCTTGCTATCACTTGGTTCAGGTCTTCTCTATATTGGATCAGTTCTGCATCTAGCTTGGCATTCTCAGAATTAAGATCATCCATATGACTTCTCAAGCATCGGATTTCTTCCTTCAGCTTATTATTCTCAGCAGCAGCCTCTTGTATGAGTTGGTCTTTTTCTAAGATTACAGAAAGATGTCGCTCTTCCAGCTTTTGGTAGTCACCTACTATGCGGTCTCGGTCATCCTGGAGAGAAGACATGGATTTAACGAAGGAATTCAGCTGAGCCTTCTGCTGCATGTTCTCCTTTTTGATGGATTTCAGTGTTTCCGTGAGCCGAATGGTTTTGTCAACGGCTTTTTTGTTCTCTTCTAAGACAATATTCTCTTCCCCCTGGGACAGCAAGTTTTCCAATGCTTTAATTTCTTTATCATGTTGCTGATGCAGTTCAGCAACAGCTTCTTGGATGGCCTGATCCTTGGCAGAAAGCAGGCTTATAATCTTCTGTTCTTTCATGTTTATTTCTTCATGCAGCCTACTGATCAGCTGTCTGGAGGTCTGAAGGTCGGTCTCCAGCTGTTCATAACTGAACTTATAATTCTGGATATCAGCCTCTTTCTGCTTTAGGATCCCTTCCAAATTTTCTTTATTTTCCTTACATTTTTCTAAAGAATTATTTAAATCAGTCCACTGGTCTCTAAGAACCTTAAGTTCTGATTCTAATTTAGCTAATTCATTCTGAGAACTGTGGTACAGATGTTGAGTCTCTTCTAGCTGGGACAAAAGTTCTTTGTTTTCTGCCTGTAGAGTATCACAGACCTTCTGCTGAAGCTGGACCTCTGTCTGCGCCTTGGACTCCCAAGTCTGCCTGTCATGTTCAAGCCTAGAAAAAAAGAGAAAAGGTCATCAATTACACATTTAAAGGAAAACTACTTGATGCTTGAGAAACACATGATAACATGTACTCAGATCTACAAATAAATATTCATAATTGGTGTTCATCTTTTTAATGAAAAGATATTAGTTCCACTGAATGTTCTATATAGTACTGTATTAAAGGCATTTTGCATCTAATGATGCAGATATTTAAATTATAAATTCTAAATCTTGCTTATTTTAGTGACATGGTTTTGGACACTCTAGAAAATAATACTTTCCACTACTTTGCTCTAGACAAGCTAATGGCTGGCCCCTTAAAAATATAATCTTGATGTGAGAGGCAATAAGGAAGATACTGCTAAAAGTGGAGGAGTGTAAAGTGTGGGGGATACTGTAAGTGACAAAAAATTGGAGTTTGAAGAAAATGACTCTAACACACATATGCAGTATGATTGATATGGAATATGAGGAAGAGAAAAGAGGCTACCATTTAGGAGGCCATGGTGACGATTTGAGAGTACTGTGGTACAAATCTAGACTAGAGTAGCAGCAATGGAAATGGAAAGAAAGGGAGAAATCTAGGAGATCTCTCGATCAAAAAATGGGAAGAGAAGCAGATGTGAGTTTTTCATGTAGTGGAAAGTCATCTGCAAAAAAAAAACAAGAGAGAGAGAAAGGCATGAGATTATGTCCTCTAGAGGAATTTAAGCCGAAATCAGTCCCATGTTAAGTGGAGACTCTTTGGCTTCAACTACCTTTGGAAGAGCAGAAAATATCTATATCTATATAAATGTAGATATACACACACACACACACTTTTTACCTGGAAATGTTGATCTTCAATTCCTCCATATGGATGGACATCTGCCTAAGTTGATCCTTTAGAACAGTGCAATTGTCTTCTTTGAGTCTAATTTCTTCTTCTTTCGTTTGAATAGCATCACTGAACTTCCTCTCCCATTTCTTGGCTTCATCTATCACCCTGTCCCGATCATCCTGGAGCGAAGACATGCTCTTAGTGAAAGCTGCAAGCTGGGCCACAGTACTATCCAAGTTTTCCTGAAGTTGTTTTACTTCCTTGTCTTTCTTGTTTAAAGTAATCTGAATCTCTCCAAAAGTCTCTTCCAAATGGACTTTTTCTCTACTCAAAACGTCCAGTTTCTCTTGCATATTCTTCTTCTCTTTCAGATGTTTTTCTTCTACCTGCTCCAGTCTTCGTTCGAGATCTTCATCTTTTTGTTTCATTTGGCTTTTAATGGATTCTTTATTTGACTGAAGTTCCTTTTTCAACTTGAGATTGTCAGCTAGGATCCTTGCTGCTTCACTCTGAGTGTCATCTAGCAGTACCCTGAAGTTAGCTAACTCTGCTTCTGCCTTCTTGCGGTGTTCATTGGCTTGAGCCAGATTTTCTTTGCTTATTTCCAAATCTTTCTGGGACTCAGTTTGAACAAATTCTAGGGCCTTAACAGTTTTCTCCAGAGCACTAATTTTCTCCTGGTACCTGATGCAGTCCTTCTGCAGCTGTTTTACTTCTTGCTGTTTTTCTTTTAACAGTTCCTGAAGTTCCTTTGCATGGTTTTTATTGCTAGGTTCTTTCTGAGCACCTTGTATTTTCTCCAAATATTCTTTGCGGATTTCTGATTCCACCTGAGTTTTCTCCTTGACTAACTGCTGCTTTTCTTCTTCCAATTCACTCACACACTTTTTAAGGTTCTGCATTTCAGACTCTAGTAGCTCATTTTTTATTTGGGCATCTGTAACATCCTGATAATAATTCCCAATGCTTCCATTAAGTTCTGCTAACTGATTCATAAGCCTCTCTTCCAAATCATCTTTCTCTTCTTCTGCTGTCTCCTTGAGCTTGGTAACTCTGGCAAGTTCTTCTTGGATTTGCTGATTTAAAAGGTTTATTTTGGTTATGTCTTCCTGAAGCATTTTTAGTTCGCCATCCTTTGCTGATATTTGATTTAGTAAAGCATTTTTCTCATTTTCTAAAGTCTGGCTAAATTCCTTTGCTTTCTGTTTTTCCTCCTCTAATTTGGCAATTCTTTCTTTGAACTGATCAATCTGCTGCAGGTAGTTATTAATTTCATCACGTGAGCTGATATTCTCACTTGCATCAGGACTGGCACTGGTCTCTGGTAGAATGGATTCTAAACACTCAGGCCCTGTGTTCATACTCACAGAGTTCTCCTCACTAGCCTCACTTGGGACAGACTGTCTTGCCTCTTCAATGATGTGCATCTGGTTATCATGTTTCTCAGTGGCCTCTAGGCTAGCTTGTTTGGACACATTACCTTCTCTCTGTTGTTTTAAATTTTGAATCTCTTCACTTAGAGAGTCCTTCTCAGTCATCAAAGCCTCAAACTCCTTAGAAAGGGTTTTATACTCTGATTTGACTGTTTCTAGCTCCTCCTTCATGTTGGCATTGGAAGAGAGAAGTGCTTCCATACCATCTTGAGATGTACCTCCTGCAGGGTGTACCTCTGCTCTAAGCCGGTCATTCTCTTCTTCCAACTCTAGGATTTTTTGCTGTTTAGATTTAGCGAACTTTCTCATTTTTTCTTTCATTTCTTCCATTTCCTGTTGAGCTTCCTCCAACTGCTTTTCCACTTCTTTCTTGTTTGCTTCTGTGCTTCTTAGCTTGCCATATAGTTCCTGCTTCTCTTGCCTCACGTTTTCTACCACATGCTGAATTCTTTCTGCCTCATTACTAACGTTCTCATAGGACTGCAGGAGAGTTTCATATTCTTTTTGTAATTCTTTGTGTTTCTCTTGCCATTCAGTGATTTCCGCGATCTTAGAACATTTCAAAGATTCAATTTCCTTCACCAACTTCTCTTTGTCTTCGGTGAGACCCTCCAAAGCTAATTTCAGACTTTCACAAGAACCACTGAGACTTTGATTTTCCATTAAAGATCTGTCCACTTCTATAATAAGTTTGTCTCTTTCTTCTTGAAGAACAGCCAACTTTCCTAAGAATGTCTCTTTTTCTTGATTCTGAGCAGAAACTTGGCTTTCCACATCTGCCAGAGACTTAGTGAGCTGTTCAATGGTATCCCTGGCCAAAGACAACTTCTCTTGGAGAGTTTTGTTTTCTTTTAGTGCTTCTTTTCGGGAAATGAGGGCAGCTTGCAGCTTCCTCTGTATTTGTTGTTTTGCTTTACTTTCTTCTCCAATCTCTTCTGGTTTTTGCTTCATTTCACAAAGTTCCACCTGTAACTGCTTTATCTTTTCATCGTGTTCTTTGGCTTGCATTTCCAGCTGTGTATGCAGAGCCTTAATTAAATCCTCTTGCTCTACTATCTCTGTCCGTACTTTAGTTAGGGCTGCTTCTTTCTCATTAAGCTGCCCAGAAAGGTATCTAACTTCGTCTTCCTTTTTGCTTATGAGTTTCTGCAATTCATCTAGTTCAGGCTGTAATTCTCTTAAACGTTCTAATCCAGCAATTTCTAGTTGACTGTTTTCTAATTTCTGCCTCAGACTTTCTGCACAGGCTTCGGCTTCATGGGATGCCATTTGAAGACTTTGGATTTCAAAACCCTGCTTATTTATCTGCTCTTGTAATTGAAATACCTCTTCTGATTTTTTAGTAAGCTCACTTGCTGTAGAACTAACCCTCAATTCTAACTCCTTCTTCTCAGCCTCTATTTCTCTGAGCTGGGCTTGAATCTGAGCAATAGAAGTATTGCCCTGCACAGCACTTGCATCTCCAGGATGAGAAGGCCAGTCTGGGCACAAGTCGAACTCTAAGACAGGTTGAGTGGGTTGCTGCTCCATGGCTTTGAATAAAGTTTCTTCTAAACCTTGAGTGGGAGAGCCTTGTTCCTGTTGGTCGGTGCCTGGGAGTTTTCTGTCTACAGACTCCCTTATTTGACTCTGGAGCTGCTTTAGCTGATCTCCAATGTTCTCGTTTTCTTTGCTTTGTTCATCAAATTGTTCTTGCAAGCGATTATAGTCGTCTTTCTGTTGCTTCAGCTCCTCCCTGAGATGTCTTTCTTTCTCCTGTGCCTTTTTAAGAATCACCTTGCGAGAGGTTAACACTTCCTGTAGCTTCTTTTGAAGTTGCTCCTTTTCTTTTTCAAGATCCAGTATCTTCCCTTCCAGTTCTGGTTTCCAATGTTCTCCACCACCTGCACTAGGAGGACTGCTCAGCACTGTTTCCTTCAGAGGTTCTGCTGAGCCGCCATCACCGGCATCCTTGTTACCTGTGGTTAACTTTTGGATAATTGCTTGGTTTTCATTGACTTCTGCTTGGAGCAAATCTATTTGGCTTGCTTTCTCTTGAAGGTTCTGATTTATCTGTTTGATCACAGCCTGCAACTCTTCTTCAGCTGCTGCCTTTTCTTCCAAATCCTTCCTTAAATGCTCTAGTTCTACTTCTTTCTCAGATATTGTCTGTTTTAAGGAAGTTTTGATTTCTTGGCACTTAGAAGTGACACATTTTTCTGAGTCCTCTTTACTTTCTTTATCTTTCTCCATTTCTCTCCTTTTATTCTCATTGAATGGGACCTCTTTCCTAGATTCATCTTTCACTTTGGCCAATTCCTCTTCCAATCTACTGACTCTTTGTAGAAGTTCCTTTCTGTTAATAAGAGCTGCCTGGAGCTTTTTCTTCCTCTGCTCACTTTCTTTCTTTACAAGGTCTAATTCATGCTGAAGTTCTTCATTATTTATTAGTCCTGCTGGGCTCAACTCATCAGAAGTCTGTTTAAGGCCAGAAACAACTTCTTTAGCTTCTTCCACTTGCTCTCTTTTTGCCTCTTCAGCTCTGGACAATAAATTCAGCTGTTCTTTAAGAGTCTTAATTTCTACCCCAAGAGAAAACTTTTCTTCATTAAGCTGAACCATTTTCTCAGTCATACTAAAGCTGATTTCTGTCACTTGCTGATCCTTCTCCTCAATGGTTTGCTGGAGAGTTTCTACATCTCTCTTTTTCTCTAGTAAGAGTTGATTTATTTTTGCTATTTCGAGTTCCTTCTCCGAAAGAGCTTGTGAAAGTTCTTCCATCTTATTTGAGATATCCCTCAGACGTTCTGTCCCCTCAAGCACTTCACTTTCCTTCTTCTGCAGCTGGCTCTGCAGGCTTTTAATCAGTGTACTCTGCTCAGAAAACTGAAGATGTACATCATCCAGTTCATTCTGCAAAACTTCAATTTTCACATCTTTAGATTTGGCTTCTATGCTGAGACTGTGGATCTGTTCAGTAAGCAAGTTGTGATGAGTAGTGTGACTTTCATAGTCCAGTCTTCTTTGCCTTTCTGCTTCTGCAAGATTCACTTCCAGTTGTTGTACCTTAGCCCTCAGTTCTGTTACCACACTAAGTTCCTTCACCTGAGAGAGAAGCTGGTCTCTTTCTTCAGACAAAGCAGTGAATGCACTGTTGGCATCTTTGGCATTTTTCTTAAACTCTTCAATCAACTGAGTTAGGTTGCTTATTTCCTTAGCTTTCTCATCTAAGTTTTCCCCATAGGTTTTTTCTGCTTTATGAAAGCTAATCTCAAGCTCCAAAATTTGACTTTTTAGCCTTTCCAGCTCATCCTGGTGACACTGACAACTGCTTGGTACAGCAGAAGGGGAGTTACCAACATCACACTGTTTTGGTGACTTCAATGCTGTTCCAGTGTCATTCGAAGGTATTTCCTCGGATGTCCTATTTTGATATTCAGTGCTCATCTGCTCTTCTTTCTCAAGTGCTGGAAGATGGCTCTCTTCATTTGACATCAGGGGAAAACCTTGCCCTGTACCTTCAAGCAATACTTGCATTGTGACTGGAGGTATTCCTCCACTCTCAATCTGTTTCATTTCTTTCTGGTCAAGGACCTCAGGGTCCCCCTCAGTCCTTTTGCCCTGGAGCTGCAACTTAAGAAATGCAATCTCCTCTTGAGCTTCTTTCATTTCCAACAATAACACTGACAGTTCTTTATGTTTCTGAGAAAATGTGTTCTCTAGGACACTTTCCTCAACAGAAGAGTTGTTCTTGTTGAGCCTGGTAATATCAACCATGCTGATCTGTTTAGGAAAGAAAGACAAAACTTCCATCAAGTATTTTACAAGAAACAGCCTAACTAATACATGGCATTTTGTATATTTTCCAAAACCTGAAACTTTTCAGCCCAAACCTTCTTCCTACAATAAAACTGCTAAATCCTTTCAAAATTACTTTTTATCTTCCAAATTGGACCTCTAAGAGCATCCTCTCGTTTCTATACTGAAGTGAAGCAATATTCATAAAACCTAAGGAAACCTGGAACTTGTCATCTAGATATTCCTTACCTGGAATATGTTATTTCAGATTAAAACGCCTACTTGTTTCTCTAACAAACTGAGTAAAAGTGAAAAGGGAAGCAGGAACTTAATTTTTCTTTCATCCCATACCAAGGAGGAAGTTATGGGATTCCTTTTACTAAACTATCCATTAAAATGAGCCATTAACAGACAAGTATATTGTCAACCAAGGACAGTAAGTCCTCACAATGTCGATAAATTCTAGGAACAGTGGCAAAACTAAGTATAATGAAACCAATTTTATCATAGATTGATAGAAATGAGTTAAATTCCTGAGGCATCTCATCAACACTATAACGAAACAACTTTGAATGAAATGACATTACTTGAGACCTGCTATAGACTGAAATAAATTACCAGGATCAAATAATCAAAAAGGAGTTTTGCTGGAGTGTAAGTATGAAATTATGGACTTGTTTGACAAAATATTAACCATTATTATTATAAAGATTATTACATTAAACTGTTCAATCCATATAATAAATTACTTTTGTAATTTCTTTTTAAAAATATATTTTATTGATAATGCTATTTATAATTTCTTTTAGAAAAACAAAATCAGTGAACTCTCATGTAAATTTAATTAGTATTTTATTAAATGAGTTTGGGGACAGTGCATACAACAAAATCTCCACCTTTGTCAATACCATCTTTTCTTTCCAGAAAAAAACCCAACTTGATAGACGACTAGAGATGATGCGGCGGCCAAGAGCACAAGCTCTGCAGCCTGACGGAGCACAACCTCAGTTCTGCCGTCTGCTAGCAAAAGCTGGTACACGACAGGTGTTCAACGAATGTTAGCTATCATCATGGCATCATTCTTTGCCAATGGGTAAGAAAAAAATTCATTATTTAGGAATTTATTATTTTAAGAAAAGTTATCAGTTTTTATAAGCATTATTTCTTATCATTTAAAACTCTCTGCTCTCTGTATTAATCACATTCACATTTCTAGAGACCAAAACTGGAAACAGTATTTGGGACAGGGAAAAAGTTCCTTTATAACTTTGGCATTTCTCATTCCTATTTATCCGTCCCTATGTACATTAAAGACCTAATACAGTTCAGGCATCGCTTCTGCCAGAAGACTTCAATATAATTAACTCTTTTTTTGCTCTCTTTTTTACCCTAAGTATTTTTATTTCCTCTTTTCTAACTACCTGTCATGCTGTTCCCTATGGCATATACAAAGTTTAACTTTTTGGCTCCAGTAAAAAAAAAAAAATCAATGTCATCCCACAAGGAGAGGGCAGAACACTAGAGAATTTAGCTCTTTCTAGCCATTCTCATTATTTTTCTCATAAAACTAGTCTGCCTCTCTTAGCTGAGCTTACACTTTCTATGAAAGCTTTTCTATTCTCTCTTATCCCAAAGGATTATCTCATTCACCCTTCCTTTTGCAATGTGTGCTTTTTATGTTCTTTTCCATTGTTCCCTCTTTGTTCTCCCTTCTGGTTCTTCTGTTTTTCTTTCTTTTTTAACAGATTCCCATCTTTCTTATCTGTTCTTTTTTGGGCTGTTATCTTGTTCTCACTAGCCATGACTACTAGGCATCTTAAAACATTACGCACTCCCTGGCCAAACAAAATTTATTTTCACTTTGTCAGTATCCATATAATGCTACAATTTAAAAAATTTTAGTTCCTTTTGACAATTTTCTGAACAGAGCATCAATGGCCAAATTAAAAGGCACTGAATGTAAGTGCAGTGATAATTTTATTGCCAACTTGGCTTGGCCACATGTGGTCAAATATTATTCTTCATGTTTCTGTGAAGGTATTATTAGGTGAGATTAACATTTAAATCAGTAGACGGACATTGAGTTAAGCATATTATCCCTATAATGTGGGTGGGCCTTATCCCATCAGCTGAAGGACTTTACAACAACAAAAAAAGACTGGCCTCCTCCAGAAAGAGGGAATTCTGCCAGTAGATTGTCTTTAGACTTGAACAGCAACTTTTCCCTGGATCTCCAGCCTGCTGGCCTACCCACATACATTCTGAATTTGCCAGCCTCCAAAACTGCATGAGATAATCCATAAAATAAATCTCTCTATATATATACTTTCTATTAGATCTGCTTTCTCTGGAGAACTCTAACACAATAAGTAAGCAGTTACTTCTGATAAGAAGTTACATTATTTCTCAAGGCCATTCATTACTCTGTCACTGACTTCTTGATTCGGAGAACATAGCTAAGTGAACACAATATAGCTAACAGTAATCTTACATCAACAGAATATTAAGGAACCACACATTATAGTAATTTTCAGGTTATAGAAAGTACCATTATCCAAACATACCCTTTTAAATATAATCCTTAGTGAAACTGTGTCGTGTGATGGGGGGAGGGGATGAACTCAATTTTGTCTAATCTCTTTACTGAGGAATGTTTCAGAGATGGACAAAGAAGCTCAGATAAAATGATAACCCAGTAAGAGAAACGGGTTATCAAATCATTTTTTATTTATTCAGGAGAAATTAAAAACCCAAATATTCAGAAACAAATGAGATTATATGGGAACTAATAACCATTACCAATTTCTTCAATAGATCTCACTTTCTAAGTAATGTAATTCTCTGTCAACATTAGGAAGCTGCAGAAATGTTTAGGTTTGAAGGTAAGTCCTCTTGATATAGTTCACATTCTGGTTATGTTAAGAATGCATCACTTACCTCACCGACTTCTCTATCTGCTTCTCCAGTTCTATTCTGAGCCTCCAGGAGAATGATCTGAGAAGATAGTTTTTCTGAAAGTCACAAAATAAATATACTTAAAAGATACAGATAGAGTGTTTAAAAAACCAGAGGCATGCTTTTGTGTGTGAGACTATTTGAGATGCACAAAATAATCAAGAGGAAAAAGACAAAATAGTTTGGGGGAGATAAAAGGCTTATTTTATTAAAAAGAACTGGTGAGAAAAGAAAAGATATAAGATAGACTGCTACTATGAAGTGATAATAATTAACCTAAGTAAATAGTGGAGGCTTTAAAGTAGAAGGACACCAGAACATGTGACAAGAAGCAGCTACTTCCATAGCACAATTTGGAACTTCTAGGGCAATAAATGGGCCTTAATTTATCAATAACCCTACTGTGTTTGTAATATACATCTTGTATCAATATAGCACTAATAATGCCTTCAATGTTTTTACAGATGTTCATAATGACACCAAATTCTAGCATTAGAAGGGTATTATCCAATCTCCACAATGACTACAGCTAGTTCACAGAGAGCTGAAATCAGAATCCAGTCATCTGAGTTCTACCCCACATTCTATTATAACATGTTTATCTAAAAAGGCTAGTAGCACCTTGGAGGATAAAAATATTGAGTATTAATATGCCCCCAATGAGCTTATATTCCTTCTGAGAAGCTAAGACAGATATAACAAAGAAAAAAACCCCAGCATATTGTTTATACTACACCCAAATGTCTCAACATGACCTACATGGGCCCTCATTGTTTGACCCCCACTTACTCTACAATCTCCTCTTCGTGCACTGCCCGTTTTATATGTACTCTGCCCACCAAACACTGTCCTTCTTTCTGTCTGCAAACACACAAGGTTATTCATACCTCACGGTACTTGGCACTGCTTTTTCTCTGCTGCTCAGAATGCTCAGCCTCTTTGCCTGGCTGCTCCTTTTCATCACATTCAGGTTTCAAGTTCTCATAAAGGCCTACCCTGACTACTCTAATGCTGCTTTCTTCTTCCCACAGGCACACTTGAGTAACCTGTTTGATTTTTATCCTAATACATATCACTCTCTGAAGTTTTCTTATTTATTCACATAAGAGCAGTGACCTCTGCAGGGAAGAACAAGGCATTGCAAGCACACGTAACACCTCTAAACTATAATGAGCTACAGGAAAGTGATAGGTACTATTTGCAAAACTGCAAAATAATCGGCAAAGTCTCAAAGAAATGCTTTGAGTGGGTTGAATAATGAGCTGAATTTGTGGTATTCTTTATGTATCAGCAATGTTTGGAATAGTCTAATAAAGGTATAATCCCTAGTTCAGAGCTAAGTGGAACACGTGAAATGGTTAGGGTGGAAATATTGGCTTGTAGGGATAGCCAACCTGTGGCCCGCAGGCCACATGCAGCCCAGGATGGCTGTGAATGTGGCCCAACACAACATTGTAGATTTACTTAAAACATTATGAGAGTTTTTTGTGATTACGTGTCACAGTGTATTTACTGTGTGACCCAAGATAAATCTTCTTCCAGTGTGTCCCAGAGATGCCAAAAGGTTGGACAGCCATGCTTAGAGTTTAAGAAATGATACAAACTTTACTTGCTGTTCATTTTCACTCAGAAGACAAAGCATATTAGTCAGTTAATCCAGGATAAAATAGATCAGTAAATCATTATTAATTACATGCTACTAAAACCGTAAGGTCTTTGTGAAGGGGATGATAAATGGAAGGAAGGTATGTCTTCATCTTACCAATGAGTCACATGCATTCTGACAGAATAAAATGCTAAATTTAGTTCAATCCAACAAAACTTTATTAGACAGCTACTATTTGCCAGGTACGGTTCTAGTTCTTGTTCAAGGATAAAGCAAAGAAGACAAAAAATGGCCCCTGTCCTGAAAGAGCTTAACTTTTTCTTTGAAAAGAATACGACATAAAATATAACCAGATTATTTTAGTATAATGTTAAAAGAATGCAAGGATGTTACAAAAGCACAAAATACATTTAACCCAACTTTGGGGATCGAAGCCAACTTGCTGAGAAAGGCAATGCCCTAGCTGAGACCCGTAAGGTAAGAATTAGCCAAGCTGAAGGAAAGAAAATAGGGTTACAAGCTATGTATAGCATGAGGAAAACCCAAAATGGTTTCTACCTTTGAACCTTTGTTTATATTGACATCTCTTACCTCATCTCACAAATTATTACCAGGAATTTCCTTTCTTTTTTCATTTTGCCTATTCAAAAATTCATCATCTTTGTAAAATCCTGTTTAGGCCATATTCTCTAAAAGAGTCCTAGACCACTCCAAAATGAATATAATACAGACAGCCCAAACTGCAAAACGTAAATACTGGTATTATGTTCGAATTATTTAATGTGTGTTAACGCTATCTTTGATAACCACTTGCTCAGCTAAGATCTTTATTATCAAGCAATGAGAGAATCTATAAATCACTGTGTTTTTCAGACTATAAGACATACGTTCTTCCTCCCCCCAAATTTGGGAGGAAAATGGGTGTGTGTTATCTTATAGTCCAAATGTAGTGTACCTGGCTTGCTGGGGGGGAACACATCCTATGTTATTTGTGTTATTAAATATTTTACCACATTTTTTGCCTCAAAATTTTTTATCCTATTTTTCCTCCTCTAAAACCTAGGTGCGTCTTATGGTCCAGTGCATCTTACAGTCCGAAAAAATCAGTATTTACATATTGTGATAAAAGTAGAGGCCCTTGTGGGTTAAGAAGACACAATCATACTTTTTATTTATACATACCATTCTCGGCTTTCAGTTTCTCCAGCTCTATGGAATGACGGAGCAAGGTTTCCTTTTCATTCTCCAGCTCTACCACCCTCTTCTGCAAAAAGGCAGTACTGTCCTCAGTGACTGCCTAAATTGTAGAAAGACAACAAATTAATGATTCTCCAGTGAAAAACTCTCATAGTAATGCCAGATAACCTCCAGCATTTTTTGTCTTCTACATGTTCTCCAGCCATAAAAATACTTTTAAAAGTAGCACTACTTACTGCCTAAGTGATCATTAAAAAACATTGTTTCTATAAAGAAAAAATATTTCACACAAAATTCCAGTTCATTGGTTTTTGGAATTAAAACTGAAGCCTAGATTACAAAGACAGAAATCCCAAGTCTATTGAAGAGAAAGAAGATTTTCAGGTCCACGGATAACATCACAAAATTAAATTAATGCTGCCTGATATCAAGGCTGCTCTTTTTTTTTTTATTGTTGTTCAAGTACATTTGTCTCCATCTTCTCCCCACCACTCTCCCCAACCTGAACATAAAGGTCAGCTCTCAAAGAATAGAGGCAAAAGTAGTATGTACCTCTTAAGAAAGAGCCATAATTGTTTTTGTTTTTTGAAGTATGGTAAAAATTTTCTTGTGTTTCATTTATGCAAACATATTGTTTGCTTTTCCTAATGCCAAATATCAAATTATGCCACATCTTTAGTTTTGTGTCTTTTTATGTATTTTTCTTCTCCAATTACAAAAATTCTATGCAATTTTTCAGAAAGTATAGACATTTTGAACCTTGAGGATCTTTACAGCTCATGCAGTCCCAAACTTTCATTTTATGTTTAAAACAATGATGAGATAAGTTTAAGGATTTTATGGCTTTTATCCCAAGGGAAGTTCCCAATATGCATTACAGAAGGAAGTAAAACACAGATATGCTACAGGTATTTGTGGCTTGAAGAATAAGGAGATAGACTTTGGGACAAATGCAGCTGCCAGAACTTGAGGGGGGAAATCAGAGAGAGAGAGAAAATTTTAGCAAGGGGGAGACCTAAATTTTATTAGATTGCCCAAAAAGTGTTTCATTTTTTCCACATGATGGCTCTAGTAGCACTTAATTGTCTTTAACTTCATTCAAAACAATTTTGTTAATTTCTATTGTGACAGCTGTCATATCAGTGTGCATTTAAAAAAAAAAACCTTATCAAAATTGGTGAATTCTGGAGCAGCCATTTTAATATTGAAGATGGAAGAAAATACACAACATTTTTGGCATATTACACTTCATGATTTCAAGAGAGGTGAAAATGCAACTGAAATGCAAAAAAAGATTTGTGGAGTGTATGAAGAAGGTGCTGTGACTGATCAAACATGTCAAAAGTGGTTTGCGAAGTTTCTTGGTACTACTCACACTGTGGCCAAATTAATTCTTTGCTGTGGGCTGTCATATGCATTGGAAAATGTTTAGCAGCACCCCTGGTCTCTACCCACTAGAAGCCAAGAGCAGGAGATAGCCGACATACTGAAAATATCCAAATCAATAAATTTATTGGTGAAAATGAAAAATGTGTCTTTTATTATATAGGACATACTTAAAAATTCAACAAAGTCATTGAAGTCATTTGACTTCGGCCAAGCCAATATGAATAATGAACTATTCATTTGAAGGGCTGACTTGAAGCTAAGACAAAAATAATTCAACTGAGTTTTGAGTGGCTGACCCCATAGGCCAGTTTGTGGTTAGAGTCCAAATTACTAAAACTCTTCAGAAATTAGATAACAGAAGAGAGTCTGGAGAACAAAACATACACAATACTCAGGATTCAGTACAAAATCACTCATCACACAAAGAAATAGGAAAATGTGACCAATTCTCAGAACAAATGAACAGATATATTCAACAGAGGTCAAGTACAATATGATGCAGATTTTGGAATTAGCAAACAATAATTTTAAAGACACTATTCATAACTACCTCAACATAAAGAAAAATATGTTTATAATGAATAAAAAACAGGAAGTCTTAGTAGAGACTTGCATAGAAAGACAAAGGGCAAAAGGGGCAGAGAAGTTTTTTAAGAAATAATGGCCCAAATTTTCCCAAACATAAATTTATACATGTAAGAAACCTAACAAAAGCTAGGGAAGCAAAGTATGTAGAAAACCACAACTAAATACAATACAAACAAAAAGAAAAAGAAAATTCTTAATGTTAAAATTGTATCTGGGACATCTAACTATTGTTAATATAATACAGCACCTGTAGCATAAAGAGCAGCACAAGGGTTTGTGATCACAAGGTTTCTATTGTACATTTTAAGTGGAATGTAACAGTATTAATATTAACTCTGAGAAGACAAAAGGGTTAACGATATACACTGTAAAATATGACACATCATGTTGACACTAGTCAGAAGAAAATTAGAGTAGCTATATTAGTATGCGACAAAAGTAGATCTCAGAGCAAAGAATGACACCATGGATAAAAAAAGATCATTTCATAATGATAGATGGGTCACAATAAAAAAGACATTTTTATGTCTTTTTTATCTATATACAGAGAAGAAACTGATGGGAAGGGAGCTCAGGGGGCTGGGTGGAAAAGGTGAAGAAGTCAGGAAGTACTAACTGGAAGTTACAAACTAGTCTCAGGGACATAAAGTAAAGCATAGGAAATATAATCAATAATAGTGTAATGCCTATGTATGCTGCCAGGTGGGTACTAGACTTAATGGGGTGGGGGAGGGTCCACTTTGCAAATTACACAGATTTCTAACCACTACGCTGTACACTTGAAACTAAGATATTTGAATGTTAACTGTAATTGAAAAAAATTAAAACAAAATAAGAAAAAATGGCAAATGTTTAAATCTCCAATAATACAGCTTAAAAATACATGATACAAAAACTGATAAAACTATAATGAAAAATACATAAATCCACAAATATAATCTGAGATTTCAATACTCATTTTAATAACTGAGAGAACAGTAGGCAAAAAAGCAGCAAGTATATAGTCCACTTGAATATTATCAACCAATCTCACATGATTGGTATTTATAAAACATGCCGGTCAACAAGAACAGACTACACATTATTTTCAAGTACGTACGGGACACAAAGCAAAATAAATTAATATTCTGGGTCATAAAACAAGTCTCAACCAATTCTAAAAGACTCAAGTTATATAAAATAGGGACTCTGGACTTAAAGACCTCTAGGCACATCATCTACGAATATTCGGAAACTTAATAACCCAGAGGGCAAAGAAGAAATCAAAAGGTGTATTTGTATTTTGAACTGAGTGAAAATGAAAACACAACAGAATTGGTGGGATGCTGCTAAAGCAGATTTTAGAGGGAAATGTATATTTATAAAATGTCTATATTAGAAATAATAAAGGTCTCAAACTAATGGCCTCAGATTACACCTTAACAAGCTAAGAAGAAATCAAAAAGAAAGTAAACAGAAGAAAGGAAATAGCAAAGATCAAAGTATAAATCAATAAAATGGATAAGGGAAAAAAGAAAACAGCAAATCAATAAAAGCCAAAGCGGTTTTTTTTATATCAGTCAAGTTAGTAAACCTCTGGTCAGTCTACCCTGTATAAGAAAGAAACACAAACTACCATTATTTGGAATGGGACACGTGACAGAAATGGATTCAAGTGATATCAAAAGGATAATTAGGGACTATTATGAATTACTTTATACTTCTAAATTTGAGACTTTTGATTAAATGGACAAATTCCCTAGAAGAGACATACAAAACACCAAAGCTCACTGAAGAATAAATAAATAATCTGAATAGCCATGTAGCTATTGGGTTGGCCAAAAAATCTGTATGTTTTTTTTTCTGTAAAATAAAAGACACATTTTCACCAATAACTTCATTGATTTGGATATTCTGAGTATGTCAGCTATCTTCAGCTATTGGTTTCTAGTGAGTAGAGGCCAGGGGTGCTGCTAAACATCCCAAAGAGCTCCCATATCTTCCAATGCATAAGACATCCTCACAGCAAAGAATTATTTGGCCAACATGTCAATGATAGCAAGAAACTATGCAAACCACTTTCCACACGTTTGATCAGTCACAGTACCTTCTCCATACACTGCACAAATCTTTTTTTTGCATTTCAGTTGTGTTTTCACCTTTCTGGAAATCATGAAGTTGCATGCCCAAAAAGTTGCATATTTTCTTCCATCTTCAGTAATAAAATGGCTGCCCGAAAAGTCACGGATTTCTATTTTTTTTTAGTTTGATGTATTTTTTAAATGCATGTTGATATGACAGCTGTCACAATACAAATTAACAAAATTGTTTCCAACGAAGTTAAAGACAATTAAGTACTACTAGAGTAATCATACTGAAAAAGTGAAACAAACTTTTTAGTCAACCCAATACTAAATAAATAAAATGTATACAAAAATATGCTCCCACAAAGAAAACTCCAAAACTAATGGGCTTCTCTGGTGAATTTTCACAAAAAAACTTAAGAAAGAAATACCAAGTATACACAAAACCTTTAAAAAACTAAAGAGATAGGAATACTCCTCAATTCATTCTAAAAGGCTAGTATTAATCATATAGCAAAACCAGAAAAAGATATTATAGAAAACTATAGGCAAACTAATAATCCTCATGAACATAAATGCAAAATTTTAAAACAAAATTTTAGCAAACTGAATCTAACAAACTAGAAACATAATGTATTATTACCAAGTGAGGTTTATCCCTGAAACTCTCATCCACTGCTAGAGGGAATGTAAAATGATACAACCACTTTGGAAAACAGTCTGATAGGATCTCAAAAACTCCCAAATAGCTCCCATATGACCCAGACATTCTACTTCTAGATATTTACCAAGAATAAAGAAAGTGTCAGTTCAAATGAAGATCTGTAAAACAACATTCATAGAAGCTTTATTTGTAATTGCCAAAAACTGTCAACTATCCAAATCTGTCCAACGATACATAGATAGACAAATTGTGACGTGTACAATATCCTCAATAATATAAAGGGATGAATTATTGCTACATACATAATAGGATGTCTCAAAATAAATAAGCTAAAAAAACCCCCAGAAAAAGTAAAGAGTACCTACGAATTATATAAAATCCTAAAAAAACACAAACTAATCTATAATGATAGAAAAAACACCACTGGTTGCCTGGGTAGGGGAGATGTGAGAAAGAAATTAAAAGGGGGCATGATAATGAAAATGTTCATATTCTTGATTACAGTGATGGTTTAACACATACCAAAATTTATCAAGTTGTACACTTTAAAAGTGTGCATATTATTGTATGACAATTTTTTACCTCTATTTGAACTGTTCAAAAGGAAATAAGTCAATAGATAAATGAAAATAAAATTTAAAAAACTTGAAATTACCAAGGAAATTATAGCCCAATCATGTAAAAGGAAAATGCAGCATATCCATAGAATGGAATACTTTTCAGCAATAAAAAAGAATTATAATATAGGAGCAAAATGTATGAAGCTCAAAATATGCTAAGTGAAAGAAGCTTTCCTCGAAAGTGGACCCATGCATGACTAATTAACATGGTGTTATAAAACAGGCACAATCCATCCGCAGTGCAAACAATGCACCACTGGCTGCCTCTGGAAAGGAAGGGCGGGACCGACCTTGAAACTGTAGGAGCTGAAACCCACATAAATTTTATTAATCAATGTAACCCCAATAAATTCCATTTAAAAAAGTATGAGGATATTTTCTGGGATGATGGTAATAATATATCTTGATGAGGATTTGGGTAACAGGTATATGCATTCAACAAAACTCAGTGAATGGTACACTTAATATTTGTACTTCTGTAGATCCTCGAAAGAACCACAAACAAGTATTAAAATCTAATCAATGACATGCATGCTGAAATATTTAGAAGAAAACATACTGATGTCCACAACTTATTGTGAAATGTGTAAAAAAATTAAGATAAATTGATGGATGGGTAAATGGATATTTGGTAAAGCAAGTACAGTAAAATGTTAGTAAGAGAATCTAGAAGGTGGGTATACACATGTTCACTGTAAGTTTCTTTAAATTTTTTTGAATTGTTGAAAATGTCTTAACAAAACATTGAAGGAAAAGTTGAAAATGAAAGAATAGAAGAGACTGGAAAGCCTAGAAGCTAGAAACCAGGAAATAAAAATTTTTATCAGAGGACAGGACCGCCCAGGAAACATGGGACTCTGCCGGCCAGTATGTCTGTCATTTTGGAAAAGTATAACCTTATAATGGAGATGAATGAAGCCACTGATCCTACTCTGACATTAGCTAAGTAAGATCAACAAACTAACTCCCCTTGTTCTGACATTCTTGCTCAATTAGGAGCCTTCTGGTAATTATAAGCTAACTTCCCACAGAGATTTTTATAGAAGAAAAAATATACAGGTCAATCAACAGCTACTTGGTAATTAAATGTTTTACTGTTAATTAATTAATGGGAGCATTGTGATTTCTATAATAAACTTATAAATTTGGGTAGACCGAATTGTATATATTACAGCCGATCAAATCTCAGCCTACCAAAAACAAAATTGCCTTCTCAACTGAGAAAACTGATAATAAGATTAAAAAATAATGATTCATCTTCAATACAGATTTCTAAGACCTCAGAACTAGAAAGGCTTCTGAGATCATGGTGCTTCTTATCTACTCTTTTATCGTTATTCATTGTCGAGACATAAAATTAATGTTTTTCCTCATTCCTTTCAAAAATGCATTTTATCAGGCATAAAAGACAGAAGGCTTATACTGCTTTATAGAGTAAATTCTCATTAGAACACCCAAAGACAAAAAGATCATATTCATAAGAAGTATACATTTAATTACCTGTGCACCCTCATTATCAACATCTGGGAAAGAAGTCTGAGATGCTATTTCATTTTTCTGCATGGCTGGTTTATTTAGAAATTGGCTAATTTCTTCAGATTTTTGCTGGAGTTGATCTAAGGAAAAGAAAACAACTAGAAATTTAGTGAGTTATTATTTTCCAGAGATACATTATATGCTGTTTAGTTATCTTAATTTAAATTTGTGGTGCCAATGACAGCATTTTTAAAAACTGTTTAAATGCTCTCAAGGACCAAAAGGCAACTCAGTAAGCTACTTGCTTCAAAGGTGAAATAAAGCAAGCCTAGGCATTTTTAAAAAAGTCATTTTTCCTTTCCCCCTTAAAAATGCCTGTAGTGTTTTTTATTTCTCCACTCTTCACTTAAGTGTTATAAATCCCACTGAGATTCTGCAGCAGTTTTAAACATGAATGCAGTCTACTTAGGACGACAGTGTGCTTGTAAAACGCTGTTCCCACCATATTATCCGATTCAAGGCTTCCTGGTTAATGTTCGGTTCTTCAATACAGATCTCCAGCTCAATTCTCTCTAAAATCTTTCTTTTATATATATGCCAATCCATTAGAATTAAACTAAATTAGAAGCACCTATCGCTTTAATATCATGTTTTTTAAAAAATAAGTTTCCTTTAAACCATCATAAAGGATAAAAGTTTTCTTTAAAAAGAAATTTCCAATTACAAGAAAAACAACATTCAGATCCATCTTTAGAAGTAAAAATTACACCATGCAATTCAGTCTGCCTACCTATGTACTTAGATCTGGTCTGAGTCGTCTGTGAATTAATTCAAATTCTACCCACTTCAGTCACTGAACCCTTCAGACCACAGTCATGTTTTATATAGCGTTCTTTTAAATATTTGGCATAGCATTATCAACAGTTTTTAGTACTACGATGGTAATTATAGCATTAAACAAGATTATAACTTTAGTCAGAAACAGGAGAAATGCAACAAAGTCCACAAGAGATGCCCTTCTCAATCTTTCCATTGATTCAATTGTTTTGAGCAAATGATACCATTAACAGACCCCTAGAATTCTGAAGCAGAAACACTCAAGTACTAGAGAGGTGGGCTTCAAAAACAATCAAACACTGACCTTCCAGCTGTTGAATGGCCTGGGCCGAATGAAGTACCTGTTCACTCTTATCTTGGAGAAGCTTTTCATTTTCATCCTTTAGAGCATCACAGGCAGACTGTAGTTCTTGCTCAGTCTTTTGAAGACTCAAAATGTGAGAAGTCTTCTCTTCCATTTCTGCTTTGTGCTTCTGCTCCAAAGCACTGTACCGGGACTGAAGGTCAGCCTGGGCTTGACCTGCTTGCTCGAGCCGTTCCAGCAGGTGATGCATTTCGTCCTGCAGGTTATGGAAGGATAATTTTCTCTCTGCCACTTCAAGTTCCATCTTTCCCATTAGAATCTTGGACTCCTCTCTTTCTGATTCCACAGTGTTTCTTAAAGTGTTATACTCAGCTTCCACCTGCTGTAACTGCTGAGAGAGAGTCTAAGGAAAAAAAGACAAGCCTCATGAAGCATAAATTCTTTCAATAAGCATTAATTCATTTTAATTAGTATAGTGAAATGAAGCATGGGGCTAGACAACTGTGTAGGTTGAACCCTCTATTTTTGCTTCTTGCTACATTTGAGAGTTTGTATTTATTTGTGCCATTATTATATTTATTGTCTTTATTATATATATAATTATAACTGTATATATTTATTGTATTTTAATTTATGTCTCTCCCAAAACAAAATTTAGTAAAAGAGGGAACTGTGTCTGTTTTATTATCACTGTTCTCCAGCACAATGTATAGTGAGTACTGAAATGAATAAATAAATGAATCCAGTCCCCGCTCTCAAAGAACTGAGTTCAGAGGGAGAGTCACACTTAAACAAAGCATTATGATGCAAAATAATAGAGGCCATGAAAGAGATACTTATAAGGAAGAGAAGAAGGGAAATTTACCAAATGTCATATATATGTAACTATCTATACAGTACCTATCTAGTAAGTGGCATAACAAGGATTTGAACCTGATTATCTGATGGCAGCCAGGAGAGGCCTCAGAGTCAGGTTATACTTCTTGTTAGGACTGGAGAGAAGGAAACATGTTTCTATGCAAGAAAGTCCTTGTTGAGGAGAGTTGAAAGTTAAGAAAAAAGGAGATACTTGACTTTCTCCAGCAGCAAGCTGCACCCAGGTGAACAAGCAGAGAATGTGAACTGAGGCACTAACTCCACATTACAATGTGGATTTTTGAATGGGATAGGCCAGGACACAGGGGCTCCAAGGGCTGTGACCCAGGTCTTGCAGTCAAGACGGTGGCGCAGGCAGACATGGCTCATCTCTTCATACAACCACATCAAAATAAAAACTAAAATAGAGGTCAATCATCACTCAGAAATGCCAGAAACTGAGTTGAATGGACTCTGACAACTACAGGATTAAAGAAGTCACATCCCAATGGACTGGTAGGAGGGGTGCAGATGTGGAACAGGCTGGTCCCACACCCATGTGTGGTGGACAAAAATTTGGGAGGGATACCTTGGGAGTGAGGAGTCCCAGCCCCACACCAGGCACCAGCACAGGATTCCAGTGCCAAGGAGGTAGGCTCCCATAATTTCTGGCTGCAAAAACCAGTGAGGACTGTCGGTGGAAGAAAATCCTGTAGCCCCGAGAAGTTCCTCTTAAAGAAGTCACACACGAACTCAACTACTCAAACTCACTCCTTCTGAGTTCCAGCACTGGGGTAGCAGCTTAAAAGGCACCAGAAGTATACAGGGAGGAAATGACATGTCTAGCATCAAGGCAAGCAGAGGCCACTGTCCCTTTCCTAAACCCTCTCCCCTAAGAGCCACAGAGCCATCGAGCAGGTGCAACGGCTGAGACTCCATCAAACTGGCTAACACTGTTGACCAGCCTTAGAGATCCCTAGAGACCTGGCCCCACCCAATTTACAGGCCCACCCAACCTGCTTTTCCATATGAATGGCAGATCTTGGCTCAAGCTTCACAACTTCCTAAATCCTCTCAACAAGCAACATCTGGCCTCAGTGAGCCCCAGGCCTAGCACTAGCAGTAGCCTGCTTGGATTCATAGCTTGGCTTCGCCTGGGAATCGCCAAGCCTAGCACAAGTAGCAACCACCTCAGATTGCTTTGTAGCTCAGGCATGATGGCCTTGGGCAAAACACAGGTTGGGGCTGACCTTGGCCTGCACTTCCTAGGAAACCCTAGGGCAGGGGTGTCAAACTAGTTTCACCTGGGACTATATCAGCTTTGTGGTTGCCTTCAAAGGGCCGAATGTAATTTTACAACTGTATAAATGTAATTACTCCTTAACTGTTAAGGAGGTGAAATTATGTTTGGCACTTTGAAGGCAAACATGAGGCTGATGTGGCCCCAGGTGAAAATGAGTTTGACACCCCTGCTCTAGGGCCAGCTCAACCAGTGGACAGCTACAGACAACATCAGAGTACCACTACCCTGCCCCTGCGCAGCTGATTCTCCACAGAGGGTGGAGGTTGGTGGCAAGTGGTCACAGCCAGTCTTTGCAGCTGACTGGCCTGAGTAAATCCCTACCATTGATCTGCCAATAGCAACCAAGGATCAACTATAAGAAGAGAATGTACTCAGCCCACATGAAGGGCTAGGTACCTTGAGTACCCAGCTATGGTGATAAAAGAGGCTGTGCCTCTGGACCCTATAAGACACCTACTACAACAGCCCACACTACTAAGACACGGAGACAAAACAGTTCTACCTGCACAGAAACAAACACACGGAGGCTGCCAAAACAAGGAGACAAAGAACATGGCCCAAATGAAAGAACAGATTAAAATTCCTAAACAAAAGGGAAATAAACAATCTATCAGATGCAAAGTCCAAAACATGGTTATAAGGATGCTCAAGGAACATAGTAATGACCTCAACAGCATAAAAAAGATCCAGTCAGAAATGAAGGATACACCAACTGAAATAAAGAACAATTTACAGGGAAACAACAGTAGATTAGATGAAGCCGAGAACCAAATCAATGCTTTGGAAGATAAGGAACCAAAAAACCACCAAGCAGAATAACAAGAAAACAGAGTCCAAAAACACGAGGGCAGTATGAGCAGTTTCTGGGACAACTTCAAGAAGTCTAATGTTTGTATCATAGAGGTGCCAGAAGGAGAAGAGAGAGTGCAAGAAATTGGAAATCTATTTGAAAAAATAATGTAAGAAAAATCCCTAATTGGTGAAGGAAATAGACATGCAAGTCCGGGAAGCACAGAGAATCCCAAACAAGATGGATGCAAAGATGCCCACCCCAAGGCACATCATAATTATAATGCCAAAGGTTAAAGATAAAGAGAGAATCTTAAAAGCAGCAAGAGAAAAGCAGTTAGTTACATACAGGGGCGTTCCCATAAGACTGTCAGCTGATTTCTCAAAAGAAATGTTGCAGGCAAGGAGGAATTGGCAAGAAATAGTCAAAGTCATGAAAAGCAGGGACCCACAGCCAAGACTGCTCTACCCAGCAAAGCTATCATTCAGAATCAAAGGGCAGATAAAAAGCTTCCCAGACAAGAAAAAACTAAAGGAGTTCATCATCACCAAACCATTATTAGATGAAATGCTAAAGGAACTTTTTTAAGAAAAAGATCAAAACTATGGGAATAAAATGGCAAATACATATCTATCCACAATTGAATCTATAAAACAAACTAAGCAAACAAGAAGAACAAAGACTGAATCACGGATATGGGAAGTGTTTTGATGGTTGCCAGATGGAGGGGGTGTGGGGGACTGGGTGAAGAGGTGAGGGGATTAAGAAGTATAAATAGGTGGTTACAGAATAGCCATGGGGATGTAAAGTACAGTATAGGAAATGGAGTAGCCAAAGAAGTTATACACATGACCCATGGGCATGAACAACGGTGGGGGATTGCTTGAGGGATTGGGTGTTCTGGGTGGAGCGGGGCAAAGGGGGAAAAAATCAAGACAACTGTAATAGCATAATCAAAAAATATAAATAATTAAAAAAGAGTGTCCAGCCCTAGCTGGTGTGGCTCAGTGGCTTGGACACTGGCCTGAGAACCAAAGGGTCACTGCTTAGATTCCTGGTGAGGGCACATGCCTAGATTGCAGGCCAGGCCCCCTTTACAGGGCGCAGGAGAGGCTACCACACACTGATGTTTCTCTGCCTCTCTTTCTTTCTCCCTTCACCTCTCTAAAAATAAATGAATAAAAATCTTAAAAAAAAATAAAAAAGAGTCAAATAGCTAAATATGGGTCTGTACCAGATAGGCAGAAAAGAGGGACCAAAAAATAACTAACAATACTAGAGGAACAAACTGAAAGGATCAAGGGACCTCAATGAGAAGCAGGGTCAGGACAGTCTGAGAAAGAGAACAACAAGATGGGTTACAGTCGGGGAATGGGATACTTGAGTTTAAGATCTTAGAATATCAGCATCATTGACCTCCTTTAGATTGAGGGAAAAACTGCATGGTGGGATTATGTCAATCCCACAGAAAGTCAACCAGCAAAAAGTAGCAAAGAAGGGACAGTACATAATGCACAAGAATCAGTCAAGACAGAGAAGAGATAAACTGACAGACAAAAAACTCACCAGAGGAAAATATGGCACTCTTAGAGAAACTAGAACCCTAGATCTAAAATCCCAAAGCAAAAGACCAGCAATGAAAGATGTGGAACGAAAGCTTCACAAGGGAGAAAACAGACCTGTATCTGTTTGGCTCATAACACTTCACCACCATAGGGAATTTCTTGAAAGAATGAAGAAATGCCATCATTTCTCTGAAAACTTACAACAAATATCTTACATATGCTGTGTGAAAACTAAAGTGGAAATGAGTACTCCCAGGGCAGACAGTAAATGTCACAAGGCAGTCAGTACCTGGTTTCTCTGCTCGGCCGCAGTCAGCTCCTGTTGCAGCAAGCCCACGACCTGAGCCCGGCCCAGCAAGGCTTCTTCGTGTTCTTCAAGCTTCCTCTGTAGCACCCTCAATTTCTGAGAAAAAAAATGTTTTACACTTAATGTGCTAACAAATGAGCACCATCACCTGCTGACCTTTCAAAATGCCATGTAGATGTGTGCACTTCAGATTTCTGGATGTTGAGGATGAAGGTTAAGGAGTGGGACACCAGCATGCCATGCTCCCCAACCAGCAGCAAGAAAGAACCTCCGAAACTCTCTCGTCCCGAGCACTCATAACCATCAAATGGAGACGCAAGCAAGTCCCTGAATTAGGGAGCCTTTTTAATTATCAAAGAATATGACACACATCTACTTTTTAAATAATACGGTCTATGGCCTATACCTAAATAAAAACTTAAGTATGTGTATATCTCACTCTCCAAAGAGAATATTCTTTACAGGCAAGAACCATTTCTCTTCTATGTCATGCACGGGACATGCACTCAATACACACTTGTTGAATGAGTAAATCTATGATACATGTGTACATTAATATTCTACTTTAAAAAGTGTTATATTCTAAACCTCATTTAGTGGTGTTTTCTGAAGGATTGCTTAGAACTTGGAAGACATTTTCACTCGAAAACAATTAAATGGATCAATCATGAAAGACCACTGGAGTGCCTTTAGGTACCACACTGCACTACACACTAAACAGAAACAAATATCTTTGAGTTAGTAGATGATAAGCTCAAAAACAATGAAGCCAATTTTCAAAATAAATCAGTAAAATTTTTAAAAATATTTAATAAAAGACTTCATGGCTTCAAAATCAATCCTTTTCATCTCTAATTTTTGAAAGTTTAAAACTGGTTTCATTGATTTGAAGATTTGGATCAGGTTTTTAATGCATAGAGGTAGTATCCAGGATAGCAAACGAAAGAGAAATCATTTTCCGACTACCACATCCATTTGCCAATTAAACTCAGCTTTTGAGTACCGACAACCTGGTTAAAGAGGCAAGGTAAGGATGAGAAAAAATAATCAATGTGCAGCAGAAGACAAGCACACCGGAAAGAGCTGATAAAGGAGCACATTGAGACCATGTGAAGAGCAGTGGGGAAAGGTGAAAAAGTGGCTGTTACCGTTTAATTAAATGTTAACTAAAATGACAGGCATTCTACTAAGTTTTAGCAACACACCTGTTGCATCTCTGTTTCCACATCTGCCTGGGTTACTAACTGAAGAAGCTCATCTTCGTGAAGACGAACTTGTGTTTCAAAGCGGGCATCTTTCTCTCGGACCACCTGCTGCATGGAACTCAACTAAAGACATACACCAGAGAAACTATACAAGTTACACTCCCCAAATATCACAAACGAAACTCATAGACTATTCTCCAAAGACAGACACTGAAAACTGATAGACAATAGGTTTTTTAAATTAAATTTTGAATGTAAAAGTTGATAATGTTAGAAGAGAGACAGGTCTGACAGTAACTTACAAATGTAACAGTAAGTCTATTATCAAATTCAGAAGTCAGCCTAAATATAAATTTTGATTGCAAATTACATTTGCATGGTTGCTAGAAATGTTTAAGTATAAAACAGGTACATATTTTTGAAGTTTTGAAGAGATCAGAATATTAAACATACAAAGTGAAGTTAGATTTCTGTTAAGCCCTAGACACTACTTGTAATGTTACACTCATGCTCAAAAACTTTCAATGAAATTCTCTAAGACAAACTACAAACTATGGATCTTTTAATTCAAGATTCTCTGCAACTGACAATACAAATCTTTCTTTCTAGACTTGTTTTCAAAGAATTGCTTCTACCAAAAATATCTGTGTATTTCCAAACCCACACCACCTCCCAGATAGCTGTTTTCAGCTGTTCATTATTGGAAGGCTTCGAAGTCACCTTCATTTGTAACTGGCTCTTAACAAAATGCAATGGAAATAAATGGACTGACTGTGAGCTGTTCAGTTGGAGCGCTGTTTTGTCTTGAGGTTTTGTGTGTGTGTGTGCCTGCTCATTCATTTCATTAAGATCTCTGGTTGAGTATGCCCACAAGTTCTTGGGACGTCCATTCTGCAACAGCTGTCAACTACTGCAGATTTCTCAGTTTGTGACACCTTGAATTGACCCTGGCTTTCTTTCTAGGTGGGACAAAAATCTTCAAAATTTTTGTGATTATCTGAATTCTAACATCACTATGAACTTACAATCCTGTGTTTCAAGTGTATAGGCCCTGGAGTCCTTCATTAGTCAAACACATCTACACATCCTTTCCTGTAAATGCACCATATTCTTTTTCCTTTCTGAGACTGTGCTCACACCATTCTCCACAAATGCAATACCTTTCCCCACCCTCTCTAGAGTAATACCTATCTATCACAATTTTGCCTAAATCCAACTTTTCCATGTAACCTTCTTTGGTTGTCACACTGAAAGTAACCACTTTCACACTTCAAAATACTTTCAGTCTACATTGCTGTGGCTATGCACTTACTTGGAATGACTTGCATTAGGATGGACCTGTTAACATATTTATAAATCTTGACTCCCAATATTTTAAGTCACTTGTAGGCAAATTCATATTTTGTATTTTTCCATCCTAAATTGCACATAGTGTTTGTAATATAAAAAGGGAACAATAAAAGCTAATAGCTAAAAGTAAGGACTTCAGGAAATACAATTTTAACTGTATACATAGCAGTAGACCATCCGCAGATAGAAAGCATCTCTAATACTGCAAGTTATCAATAAAGTGAACACCTCATGGATAAGACTAAGTACTATGCAAAAGTGCTTCAGGAAAAAGAATATGTCAGGAGTCAAAAGCATTCCCAAAAGAAAAATACAGGGGTAGGTGGTCAAACTGGAAATTTAGAAAAAGAGAAAGAAAGAGCTGAGGACACGAGTGCAAATGGTCTGGTCCTGGTAGCAGAAAAAAAATATGAAAAATGTCACATACTAGTGCCATTTAATATTAGATCACATAACCTGTATCACTTTCTCCTATTACACACTCATTAAGTAATCTTCTGATTATAATTTAACTTCCCAATGAAATTTTATTAAGGGAAAGAACAGACATAATCATCTCCATTTCTTTTAGTTTATCTATCAGTCTCTTTTGAACTTAGCATGAGCTCATTCCTAAGAGACTGAATCTCTGTGTGCTATTAAACTCAAATCTCAAATATCTGGGCCTGTAGAACTAAGAAAAAAGTATCAATTAAGCAATGGTAAATTAATCAAGGTAAATAACACTTCTAATAACATACCCTTTTAATTTCTAGTGTAACACTCTTAGCTTTAGTCTTTCATCTACTAAGCTTTTAAAAGTGAGTGTCTGAATTGCCTTGCGTTGTAATAACCCATTAGACTTCTGTGATTCTTCATCCTACTGATTAGGAGGTACCTCCCACCCTACCTGAGCAGCTTGTTCTGCCTGTGTCTGGCTGAGCTGGGCTTGCAAAGTACCAATGAGCTCTTCCTTCTCTTGGAGTTGTTGCTTCACCACTGAAAGTTTTTCCATCTCTGTTGAACTCTTGTGAAATTGAAGGCACAGAAGGAAAAAATATTTATTTAATCAAAAGAATGAGCATTCTCAATTTTTTTACCCCCCTTTCCCATGTGCCCTAAATACCTACCAATATCCTTCTAATTTCCACTTAACACAAAAGGGAACTGCATGTACTGCAGTTTTTTAAAAAATACAAACTATTTTTCAGAGGAAGACAGAAGCAATAACAGCATTTTACAATGTCTCTCACATAGAAAGAGACAGCACAACCAGATAGCAAAACCCCAAGCCCATAAATGATATGTACAGTACAATTAGGAAGGCAGCCCCACAAATGCTAAAATGCAAGCAGGTAGGGACAATCTACCAAAAGGCACAAGACCTGCATGGTATTAGGGTCTGTGTGAGCAGAAGCAACAGAGAAATATCTGACGGCCTGGAAGAGGAAAACCCCAAAAGAGCCAATAAGCATTCACTGGAAAACACAACTGTCCAATCTTAGAACAGCAGCTTAAATGGGCAGGACTTGACCATTCTCCAATACTGGATAAATGCAAGGGGTCCACAGAAAGCACTAAAAGACTAGAACAATCTTGCTCCTCTGAATTCTCAAAACTGACTTAACAGAGCTGCCTTCCAAGATATGAACCTGCACTAAACAGATATGTCTAGGAATGAAATAAAAATTGAGCAAAATAGGGATAACCAAAACAGGAAAAAGGTCTATACATGTGCTATATATCTCATTATTGACTAGCCATATATTGCTACAAAAGGCCTAAAATATGCCTAATGTGAAAGAGGAATTATTAATATTATTTTATTTTAATTAATTTAAATTTAAAAACTGGAAAAATAGAATATTTTTCCATTAAATATAACTGTTTTGATATGAGTATACTTCACTTTACTGCATTATATAAGGTACTTTTGAATTGTCTTGCAAGTTATAAGTGTGCATATTGTTCCTGGTGTTATAATAAATATACCTCCTATCTAGTTGGTGCGAATGGACTGATTCAGTTTGAAAAATATCTTTCGTACACATCTATATAACACTGTAATGTGTTTATTTGAATGTTCTATGCAGAGTCTGAGTAACAACTGATACCTATGAAAATCATTATTGGTAATTAAAATGACATATACATACTTATTATGTTAATTACAATTGAATTATTTTTCCAGTACAAAAATAAATATAGTCACTTCTTTTTATCCTTACCCAAGATCATATTTTCATTGCCTTTTAGAGAGAGAAAAAGGGAGACAGGAAGGGAGAGAGAGAGAGAGAGACACTGATGCGAGAGAGAAGCATCAACTGGTTGCCTCCCTTCCAAGCCTGGACTCATATACGCCAGGCCAGGATCAAACATGCAACCTAGATATATGCCCTGACTGGGAACTGAACCCACAACCCTTCAGTTATGGGAAGACACTACAACCAACTGAGCCACAACGGCCAGGGCAGTATAGACACATTTTTAAGTTTAAAATGAAGTCACAGTGCTGACACACAATTCATTCCACTGTATTCTAGGAGTATTCCATTATAAAGATACATTATAGTTGAACTATTCATCTGTTGATAGACATGAACTGTTTCAAGTTTTTGGCTAATGCAAGTAAAGCTCCTATGAATATTTAAATAAAAGTTTTTATATGAACATATGCTTTCATTTCTCACAGATGTAGCTTTGAAGTTGATGTGCTTTTCAAAGTCCAATTATTCTCCTAAAAATAATGAACTAGTTTCTCTATGTAGATGTAAATACTAAAGGAAAATGATATTTCAACCCTCAGATCAGCAATGGGAAAACTTACAGGTATGTTTGGAACAACTTAACAAATGGATCTATTTTCTCAACTGGAAATTTGATAAAATCAAAACACAGATAAATTATTCCCAATGAAAATGTAACATCCAAATTGCGATGTAATGTAAAATATACATGAAATTTCAGACTCAGTGCAGAAAAAAGATGTAAAATAACAGAAATATTTTTTTTTCCAACTTTGAGTTACATTATGAAGAAGTGTCTATCTAGTGCTTTAACCTTAACATCCAGGACAGGAGGCGGGGTCACCACAGACCTAATGCAAAGGGAAATGTGACTTAGTAGAAATTTCAAACTTATACCATACAAATATTTACATATAGAGGCCTACCACACCTGTTAAGTCAATTGCTTGGAAAATCATAATGACAATATCCAAAAAAATAATATTAAAGAAGAGATATGAAGGATAAGGACCCTCTGCTGTAAGGCAAGGCAGGATTAGGTTTCCAGAAGCTGGGCTTTGGGAGGCGTACATGAGTCTCCCAGAGAGGACACAGTCACAGGGAGAGTGCCAGATAGGGCTCTGAAAACATCAGCAAGAGGTATAAGCAGAATAACTAGTATATAGTGTATGACCATTAAATACTTGTTGAATTACCAAATTATTAAAAATATAAGACATGTCATAATTCAAAGGTACCAAAAAAAGTAACCAACTTCTAAGGACTCTCATTTTGCTTTTGAGCCTACTCAACAGAACAGATCTATCTTCAACTCATAAATGAACATAACTTAGTCTTCCCATTTTAGCCAATGCTTTTTAGGTATTATCTTAGTTGCTTCAGGATTTAATCTCAGTAAATTACATCTTTTTTCTCCCTCATCCTGATGAGCCCCTCTCCAGAGACTAAGTTCTTGCAGATGGGAGGCAGAGATGTTTTAGCACTGACATGCTTTGATCTAGCCCCCTCACGGAGGGGCATCCTGCTGCAGTGAGGCTAGTTCTACCTGTTTCCAGCATGAGCCCACTGTTAAAATGGAAGTCCTTACTACAGACTCCAGTCATACAGACGGCCTGTTTTGCAGCCTCCTTGCCCTGACTTCATGTCTCTTCCAGTCCTCTTACCATTTGTGCATCCCCCACAGTGCTGTAAGAAGTTCTGAACTCCCTAGATGACAAACATATGCCACAGGAACCCGAGATCCTAGCACAGGCTTATTTGCCAAGACCTCTCCTCCAGACAGTTCAAAGAGGCCACAGCTGGCTGCTCTGCATACTGAATATACTCAAAATGTGACTTCCCTAAAGGGGCTGCCATTTCCCCAGGCTATGCACGGAGAAGCAAGTAAGCCCCCTTGCTCCAAGATTCCCCAAATCTCTCTGGACCTCCCCTTACCCTTTGCCCTTTCCCAAAGATCTGATTGTGGAATAGGAGAAAATGATGTTTATATTATCTTGAAAGTATAGTATTTTGAACATACAGGGCTAAATTAATCTCACCTGTTTCTTCATAACCTATTATAATGCAGCTACTAAAAATTTAAAATCATACATGGGACTTGCATTACATGTGACTTACTGGACAACACAGGCATAGACCAAAGTGAAGGGCAGGGGAAAGGAAGCAAGAAAATCTTAGAAGTCCAACAGTCATATCTTTGAATACAATACAAAAACAACAGAAGAGACAGGTCTGTTAAGTCAAAAAAGCTTCCTTGAACCAAGACTATTACCTTTTAAACCCTAACCCAAGGATATGTTTACTGATTTTAGAGAGAGAAGAAGGGGGGGGAGAAAGAGAGACATCAACATGAGAGAAACATTCATTGGTTCTCTCTCCATTCATTGGAGAAATATGCCACAACCAGGGATTGAACCCACAACCCAGGTATGTGCCGGATCAGGAATCAAACCCGCAACCTTTGGGTGTACAGGATGACACTCCCACTAACTGGGCCACCCGGCCAGGGTAAGACTCCTTTTAAAAGTTAAGGATTATTACCAGACTTAGGAAGAAAAGAAGGAAAGTAAGGAAGAAAATCAATAGATAACATGGATAAATGTCTACTAGGCACCTAAAAAATGTATTTGTCATATAATAATTCAATGGGCTTTAGTGACTGTTAACTTAATGATTATGAGGTGACATACACCCTACCTGTGCGGCTTGCTCTGCCTGTGCCTGAGCAAGCTGGGCTTGCAAACTGCTAATTAGCTCCTCCTTCTCCTGGAGTTTATGCTTTATCTTTTCTACTTCCATCTCTTCCTCTGTAGCACTCCGGTCATGCTAAAAACACAAGAGACAGGCATTTATTTTAAAAAATTACAGTCACTACACATTTGATCTTTGGCTCTAATTTGCCCTATAAAACCATTTCATTGTAGTTTTATCAAACTGATGTGAGTGAGAAATAACACCTGACCTAACAAGGAAGAAACCTTTGAGTTTCCCAGTTTCAGTGGGGCCAAGTAGCTCCTACTAAGGCCCATCCTCTCTCAGATAACAGCTCTAAGTCTGAATAAGAAATAAAAACAAATATGTGAAAATGAGGGCAACCAAAAGCCAATGATACTGCAGGGGAGTTGACAGTTGGAAGAGATGGCACCGAGTTTCCCATTTTTACGGTTTTTTTAGTCTGAGGGCAACACCAGTTAGTGTCATGCAGGACTCAACAGAAAACTCAGTCTCACTGCCTCGACGAACCAGAGGCCAAAACTGCAAAGTGAGGGGCAAAACATCATAAAAGAACCAGTGAGAGGAAATCTAAATCTTTCAATAGTCTATTTTTTCCCCCAAAGCCTCTTAGACTGAACCAGATTATGCCCTCTCCCCTTTAAATTCACAGCCCCTTCCCCAAACAAACCTAGTCTCCTTATTGTACCTACACAGAATAATTTTATACATTTTTTTCACATAGTAGTTGGTCAAGCATCTGAAGATTGCCATCATTTCTTCAACTGTAGTTTGCAGAGAATACCTAGCTCTGTGATACATGTACAACAGTTAGAGAGCTTTCTGACTGCTGGAGCTTTGAAATCTTTTAATCCAGTCCTTTAACTTAACAGAGGAAGGGACTGATGTTGTAAAATGTTGATTTAAGGTCTCAGCTTTAAAAAGAAGGCAGATTAGAAAATGGGTAATTTAAAAATAATAACAACATAGCAGAGGGAAGGGAAGTTAGAAGAAACAAAGCAACTTGGAGAGAGAGAGGTTGCTGCTACCGCAGCTAGGAGAAGAAGGAATTACTAGAGGAGAAACCAAGAAGTAAGAAAAGAATCAAAATGAAGAAATTACATGAAAAAATGAGAGAAGTTTCTAAAATAAGCTTTGAGAAATTTAGTAAGTCTATCAATGCAGGAAAAGTAGTGTCTTCGGAGTATCAGACCCAATAAGAATGACTAACTAGGGAGCTAACTAGTTATCTCTAGGGTTATACCTAGAGAATCGATTACAACCTAATTTCCCAAGAACTAAGTACTGAGAATAGAGTACTAGTGGGTCAAAGGATGAGGTAGGATGAAATTAAGAAAATAAAAAGATTCCTTATGCAGAGTGAAGTCTAGGCCGACTGTAGTATGTACACATGACTGATTAGTCTCCGTACATTCTATACCAAACTCAGAAAGGAGTTAAGACTAGTGTGAAAACAATGCTCTATTCCTCAAAAGGCTCTACTTTCCGTACCCCTCCCTCCATCTCCAACCTCCAACTGTTTTCTTGGTGGTGGACATCAATGTAAAGAACACACCTCATAGGCGAGCAAGGCAATCTAAACGATTCGGTCTACAATGCATGAAACTTTAATACACTACTATATTACCATATAAGGACACAGGATATTCTGTATGAAGTCACTGAATTAAAAAATTTCAGAGTTGGAAGAAATAAAGAGACTAGCTAGCTTAATCTTCTTACCAATGATGAAACTTCTCCAAAAGCTATGTACCTCTCCTATCTAAAAACCTCACCGCAGTATTTACTTCTTCCCACTGGCCTTTTTAATTCCCTAAAAGTCTAAGTAACAACTGGCACTTCATTTCCATGTTTTCTGTTGATCTTTCGTTCACCCTGCGTGTGGCCCATAGCCCCACTACACTGCAAGTTCAATAAGAAAGAACATCATTTAAACTGTACTCGAACAACAATAAAAAATACGGAAAAAAAAATAAAGGTCTTCTTGGCTCCCTCTCCCCATGGAAAAGAAAGAAAAAGGAAAGAAAGAGAAGGAGAAGGAAGGAAGGAAGGAAGGAATTTAGTGTTTATTATTTTAGCTTCATAAGCATGTGACTAATAAAGATCTGTCATATTGGAAGGCTTTTTGCACTCAGAAAATAAGTATTTTACCCAGTCAGCATACCTTGGAGAGCTGCTCTTCTGACTGAGGTCCTGCAGGCAGACCAGTCCCTCCCTGCGCCTTCATTTCTTCTATGTGTTTATTCAAAGAAGTTAATTTGGCCTTAGCATGAAGTTTCAGCTTTTTAATTTTGTTATCAGCAGCTTTTCTTTCTTCCTGTCAGAGAACAATGATGACAAATACATAGGTTTGCTCACCGTTTATCTAGCATATAACAAAAGTAGGCGACCATCCTATAGGACCAGGGAAATACGAATCGGATTCTCCAACAGTCTTTTAGTAAATACTGAGCAAGAAAGAAGTTAAAACAATGGTACCTGCAGAATTTCATCTTTCTGTTGCAGTTCAGTATCCTTCTGTCTAATGATTTCTTTTAGCTCCACCACCAACCTCTCTGCGTGAGCCAGGCGCTCCAGGACATCCTCTTGAGTTTTATCATTAAATTTCATATCAGACTCTTGGGGTAATTCCTAGCATCGAGACAAAAAGTTGCCAATGTATCAGGGAAAGGGTGTTAACTTCTAGACAAGAGTTCCGTCATTGCATCTTCATCTCAGCTCAGCTCATATCCTTACTCAGGAAATCTGCCCTACCCTAAACCAGTAATAATTGTTACCACAGCCACTATAATATGTTAAGTATTTTGTAAATGTTAAGCATTTACAAACATTATCTTATTTACAGTTTTATTATTCTAATTTTACCAAAGAGAAAAATAAAGGGAAGCAAAGATCACAAACCATTACACCCAAAATTTTAAATTTAAAATTAAGAGAGTAGTTGAATAAAATTCTCTTAACCACTAGGCAATACTGCTTGTCTTTTCAGAAAACTAAAGGACTTCTTTCGATTCCTTATGTGGCCCACAGAAAATACAATGCCAACTATAAGAGAAGTGATGGATGAATTTACAACAGCAAACAGATATTCTTAAACAGGAAAGGAGCACTAATTTCGCCATTTGTCATTCAGATCCTTTCTAGAGAAAATGAATCTACTATATACCCAAGTAGGAGTTAAAACCGCGTAACACTAGACAAGTCTCTGGGGGCCACGTGTAAAAGATCTCAGGGCTCTCATCCGGGACTTGATTCCTATCAGTGGCTCTTAGGCTATAAACTACAGGAAAAGGACCATTTATAGTCTCAATATTTTTCTTAATTCTCTTTTCTACCTAGCAGCACAAGGGAAGCTGCTCAAACCCTTCTATCTTAAATTATTTTCCTCAGAAGAACATGAAACATATGTCTCATCAGTTTAATTCAGAGCAGAACTACTTACGGAGTCTAAGGAAGCCGTCACATTCTGATCTGTGTCATCTCCTGATAATTCATGTAAAACAACATTTGCTAATCCTGACAATCGACTCAGCATTTCTGCAAGAAAAGAAAACATAAGAATCAGTAAAATACAGAAACACACAGTCTTCCTACATGGGTAACCGTATCATCTGTAAGTGAGGTAAGAAAACTGTGTGGATGGTATGTGTTAGAAACAGACTGGAGCACCACAGCACCTTTTACAAAGGCATCTGAGTGTGTCCAGTGCAGTCACACACTTTTCAGTGGCAACAGCAGAGATTATAATCACCATAACCAAACATTTAAAATAAAACACAAATATATAATTCTTTAGTGGGAGATAACCTGCAGGTTATCTTCAATGCCATTTCTTTCATCAGAACTTCATTTACAAACATGAACTTCTAACTATTCCTTCCCCTCCTACACTACTGTTCTTTCCTACTTTGTCAAATAAACCCCACGATTCAGCAATTTTTTCTTTTGATGTGCCCCACGAACCCCATTCTTTCAGGAAGCTTTCCTGATAAATCATGTGTTTTTGCTAAAACTTAAATATAATCCTTGTTCAAAATCCAATAAATTTAATTAAAAGAAGAAAAAATATATAGTATTAACTGCATATATTAGAAAAGAAATAAGGAATCCGCAACTTATGCTTCTCTTATAGGAAATTAGAAAATGAAGAGCAAATTAAATGTTAGCAGAAAAAATAAATTAAGATTACAGCAGTAAATTAATAAAAATGAGAACAGAAAAAAACAGAAAATCAATAAAATCAAAAGTTTGGTTTTTTTTTAAAGATCAGTAAGATTGATAAAGCTCTGGTCAGGCTGACCAAAAAAAGAGGAAAGAAGACACAAATTATCAACATCAGATATGAAAGAGGAGACATCACTACTGATCTAACATATATTAAAAAATAATAAAGGAACACTACAAATAACGCTATGCCTATAAATGCATTAATGTGAATAAAATGGGCCAATTCCTTGAAAGACACAAACTATCAAAAATCACAAGACAGACAATGTAAACACACACACACACACACACCCCACTTCCCTTCCCTCCCTCCCAATCTTCCTCCCTCCTAAAGTTTCCAACAAACTGTAAAATAAACATGGATCAAAGCAAACCCCCAACAGCCACAGATCTATGTGGCACTGTTGCCCACGCAGGAGAAAGTAGAGGGAAGTGAAGGGGGTGGCATAATGAGCCACTCCAAAATATGTTACTTTGGCATAAATATTATTCTGAGCCAAAGACACTTGGAAAAAAAGCAGGAAAAGAAGTGTACTCTGACCTCCCCTTTTTTTCCCCTCTACGCAAGAGATTAAAACACCCATATAGAAGATGTCTGTTCTGTATCAGGAGGAAAGTAACATTCTTATCTCCAGGGATGGGGAGTTGAGGCCAAGGGAGATTTGTAAAAATAAACCTTGCAAACTAACCATTATCTTCCCAATCACTTCTCCATGATTAACTACCCCCTTGCCTTGTCTCATTTGCAGAATTTACTACTCTATCTAATTCGATATATAAGTGTTTAATTCAAGTGCTTCTTTGGGTCTTCATTACCTCAGGAGGGCTTTTGTGTTGCATAAAACTTATATTAATAAGTGTGTATGCTTTTCTCTTCTTAATCTGTTTTACTTCAATTTCTCAGGCCCAGCCAAGAAATCTAACAGTGTTACCATTGGTATTTAGCTAGAAAAGGGGGGCAAAAGGGAACTAGACATTGAACTTAATAAAGTGGGAAGCAGGAGCCTGCTTGTTTAGCCAGGAAGCTGTAGCTTCATACCTCAGGGGATCAACATTCCTCCCTTCCCCCCACTCCCGGCTAAGGGATCATTGGCGGGTACCAGGGCAGGTGCTCGATCATAGAGACCTGTCAGTCTAACTAAGGGGATGGACCCATGCAAAGCCTGTGAAAGTCTAGGAAGTTGACTGGTTCTTTTGAAAAAGTACCTGGTTCATCCCAAACCTAAGCTCCTGGTTATAACCCCAGGGAAACAAAAAAGCCCTCTCTCTTGTCCATCGAGTAATGCACTCACCCTGTGTGATCCTGTGTTCTCTCTCCATTGCCATGTGGCCATAGCAACCACACATCAGCAGCCCCATGGACTACCACCAGAGCAGCCAGAATGGAAACAAGCCCAGTTGCCTGGATGGGGGCTGAGATCACTTAGCTGTCCGCATGTGGGCTTCAAAGGACTAAACCTCAATGTGAAACAAAAACTCTGGACACTGGCTTTTGTGTAGGGCCTACTGAAGACATGGTTGTAGTTTTTCCATGGTGGGACAGACTGAGATGGGACATTGGAAACCCAAGAGGAAGCTTCTATTTCCACATAAATAAACCATGCCACACCAGTCTCCTATGCATGGGTCCTTGGAATGCTTTCCTTGTGATCCTGTGGAAAAGTCTAACTCCCACCTACAAGAGGACAGAGGTAAAATTTTGATAGACCATATGCTAAGAGAACCACAAAGGAGCCAGGGAGTATTTACTGGAAAACTGCCAAGCCAGTTAAAGAACAGCAGCTGAAAGAATCTGGTATACCCCCACCACAGCAGGTAGCACAAAGAACCTACAGAATCTGAAATGGCTACTATGGTAGCCAGGGCTCTTTTCCGGAACAGGGTCTCCACTGAGGAGAATCTACTGAGAACAGACTCAAATTGATCAAGGCAGAATCAACACAGACCAAAGAAAGATCCAGATAAAGAGTGCAGATGGTAAAAAAAAGAAAAAAAGTCAGGAAATCTCAGAAATCCAGCTATCATGTATTTGAACAACATAGGAAAACAACATAAAATAGCAACCCAAGTTCAAAAACGTTAAACAAACATAAACATGAGCAAAGTAACACAGTAAATTTTCATAGAAATTATAAGAAAAAAATAATATTCATTCAAAAAATAAAAGAATTTCATAAAGCCCTGCTCAAAAACAATTCAAAACTACTAAACAACTTGATGACCTACAAAATCTCCTAAAAGAACTGAAAGGCATTAAAGTGACATAAGATATAAGAATATATATAAAAAATTGATACAATGGAATATTATTACCCAGCCATAAGAATGAACAAATTTCATCATTTGTGACAGCATGGATGGACCTAAAAAACATTATGCTAAGTGAAGTCGGTCAGTCAGTGAAAGACAAATACCACAGGATTTCCCTTATATGTGAAATCTAAAGAAAAAAAGAAATGAACAAACAAAATTGAAACAGACTTCTAGACCCAGAGACAAACTGATGGTTGCCAGAGAGGGAGGGTCTGGGGGACTGGGTGAAAAGGTGAAAGGCTTAAGAAGTACAAAGTGGTAGTTATAAAACAGTCCCAGGGATGTAAAGTACGACATAGGCAATATAGTCAATAATATTGTAATAACTATGTATGCTGCCAGGCCGGTACGGGAAATACCTAAGGGAACACTTTGTAAAGTATATAATCATCTAACCACTATGTTGTACACCTGACAATTAAATAAAATAATACTGAATGTAAACTCGAATAGAAAAATAAAATTAAAAAAATAAAGAACAAGCAAAAACTATTTTTATTAAAAATTCTTTTGAAAAACCCTAGAAGACAGCAAGAGAACAAGAAAGGAGCAAAGGAACTATAATATTGTAAGAAAACTATTAACAAAATTACCATAGTATGTCCTTAACCTTTCAATAATTACTTTAAATGTAAATGGATTAAATTCTCCAGCTAAAAGGCTCAATGACTGAATGCGTTAAAAAACCAAGATCCAACTACGTTGCCTACAAGTCTCACTTAGCTCTAAGGATATACATAGGCTAAAAGCGAAAGATGTAAAGAGAAATTCCATGCAAATGGTAACCAAAAGAAAACAGGGGTACCTCCATTTAGACAAACAGACTAGACTTCAAGTCAAAACTGTCACAAGAAACAGAAAAGGTCAATACATAATAAATAATAAAAAGGTCAATTCATCAAGAGGATATAAACTTATAAATATATATGTACACAACATCAAAGTACCTAACTATATTAAGCAAATCTTAGCCAGACTGGAGAGAGAAATAGACAGCAATGTAATAACAGTAAGGCACTTCATTACCCCATGTCAGCAATGGATAAATCATCTATACAAAAAAAAAAATTAAGAAAACATTGGACTTGAACTATGCATTAGACAAAATTGACCTAATAGGTATTCTTTTCAACCGCACATGGAACATTCTCCAAGACAGATAATATGTTTGGCTACAAAACAAGCCAACAAATGAATGGGAAATGGTGGTGGTATCGGCAAGGGGAAGAAGTGATGGCATTGCCCACAGTGGTAGGGATCCACTGGCAACTTGGCTAGAAAGTGGCCAATTCAGTAATTTTCCCTTGTAAATATTCCTCTTCTGAATGTGAAATAACTCTACCACACAGAAGAAGCAGACCACGAAGAGCTCTGTGAGTTTCGGCCTTACTCCTGCCTGTGCCCTGGTACTTCCTGTGAGCGGCAAGGACCTGTGGATGCTGAATTGCTTCATCTGATGCTGCAAGTCCGTTACAACGCTGCAATGAGAGGATACAGTTTTCCCTGCTACAGACATCAATCTCCCCTGCTGTGAACTGGGTGATGATGCAGAGTCCTGTTTCGGCTTTCATTTCATGTTAGTCTTGGAGAAACAGAAGTATGATAGGCACCAGCAGTTCTTTGCAATTGTACACATGATACAACATGCAAGCAAGCTGAAAATTTTGTGTATAGACTTGAGCTAAATGGCAGGGATTTAGGCAGGACTGACTTTGAAAGCCACTCCTCAGTTTATGCATGAGGGAACTGCAACAGCCGTTATGAATAGTGACTGTCTAGTCCTTGATGCCAGCACTGCACAGCTTTTTGCAGAAAATGGCAATTCAGGCATCAATGTAAAACAGAAAAACCCAGAAGTGAAGTGGAAATAACTGAAATTTTTAAGAAATCATTTTGGAAATGAAGATGAAACTAAAAGGAACAGTAAAATGAATATAACAAATCATGTCTAAAGATAAAAAGCTGAAATAAAAAGTAATTTTAAAGATCAGAAAATAACTATAAATATACTACATTATAACCCAGTAATTTTATACCTAAGCATTTATTTCAAAGAACTAAAAACTTAAATTCAAACAAAAACCTGTATATGAATGTTCATAGGAGCTTCAATGGAAGGGAAGGAATCAGGAAGGATGTCCTCTAACAAGTAAATGGTTAAACAGACCATGGTATATCACTACTGTGGAATACTATGTAGAAATACAATAGAATAAACTATTGATACACCCAACCATTTAATCTGTAGGGATTTAGGAATGAAAAAAGGATAATTCCAAACGGTTATGTACTATATAATTCTCTACTTATATTTTTGAAATGACAAAATTTTAGGAATGGAGGACAGAGTAGCGGCTGCCAGTATTTATGGAGGGGTTGGAGGCGGGAAGGTAGGAGGTAGTTACGGTTTTAAAAAGGCAACACAAGGGATCCTTGTGGTCTTGAAACATTGCAGTATTTTAACTGTGGTGGATATGGAACCCACACAGCTGGTAAAATTGTATAGTATACAAATAAAACTAGGGGTTGTATTAATGTCAGTATCCTGGTTGCAGAATTACACAATAGATCTGTAAATTGTTACCATTGAGGGAAACTGCACAAAGAGTACAGGGATCTCTTAGTATTATTTATTGCATGTGATTCTATAATTATCCCAATTAAAAAAGAAATGGACTTATCCCCATTTTTTGGACTACAAGACGCACATTCCGCACCCTGCAAATTTGGGAGGAATAATGGTTGTTAATGCTGCTGTTGAGTTCTGTTTACATTTACATTGGTGAAATATTATGTTATCTTATGTTATTAAATATTTTACCACATTTTTTGTTTCAAAATTTTTTCCCCTATTTTCCTCCTCTAAAACCTAGGCACATCTTATGGTCTGAAAAATACGGTAAATGCAGTGACTTTCTGTGGTATGTTCAGAGCACAATTGGAGAAACTGGAAATTAAAACAAAGTATGGAGTTTAGGTAATTAGTAATGAGTCAATGCTGTTTTCTTAAGTTCTGACAAATGAGCTTTGCTAATGGAGCATGTTAAGATACTAGGGAATACTGGGTGAGAGATCAACTGAACGCACTGTCTTTGCAAATTTTCTACAGAAAATCTAAGTTATTCTAATGATTTATTTTAAACATTTTTTAAAGAAATAGCAATAATTAAAAAGGAACAAAGAGAAAATGATAAATACTGCAGATAAGTAATGCAGATGATAGGATTTCCTGAAGAAAACCAAAGGTACAGAACACAAAAAACAAAGCCAAGAACAATTACTTCAAATTAAAAAAGACTTCAAGCTACATATTAAAAGAGCCTACAATGTACCTGAGAATACCAACCCAGAATGCCCAAAAAGACATTTACTAGAGTAAAATCAATAGACTTAAAAAATAATCCTTTGAGATTTAAGCCAAAAGCTCATCTGACTTTTGCAAGATAAAAAATAAAGACTATCATAAGACTTTTCAACAACAATGTTTTTGCCAGAAAAAAATAGAGTTACAGCCCTGGCTGGTGTGGCTCAAGTGGGCTGAGTGTCCACCTAGGAACCAAAAGGTGGCCAATTCAATCCCCAACCAGGTCACACACCTGGGTTGCAGGCCAGGTCCCCAGTTGGGGGCGTGGGAAATACAATCTGTCAATGTGTATCTCACACATTAATGTTTCTCTCCTCTCTTTCTCCCTTCCCCTCTCTCTAAAAATAAAAAGATAACATCTAAAACAAAAAAAAACTGGAGTTACAGATTTGAGCTATTCAAGGACAGAACATGCAAGCCAAGGATTTTATTTTTAGCAAAAATGACCTTCAGCTATGGAGAGCAGAGACAGAATGTTACAAATATGTAAGAAAATTCATGAAAATTTTCCCATGAGCCTTTCCTAAGGCATCTACTCAGAGAAAGCTTGAGACAACCAAAATGACGAACACATCATTATAGGCATTGGTTGTACTGGCATAAAAACATATAGAGATCAGAACAGAGAGCCCAGAAATAAAACCACGCCTCTATGGTCAATTAATATTTGACAAAGGAGGTAAGAACATACAATGGGGTAAAGACAGTCTGTTTAATAAATGGTGTTGGGAAAATTGGAAAGATACATACAAAAAAATGAAACTAGACCACCTTCTCATACCACACACAAGAACGAATTCAAAATGGATTAAAGACTTAAATATTAGATCCCAAACCATAAAAACCCTGGATGAAAACATAGGCAGTAAAATCTCAGACACTGCTCATAGCAATATTTTTTCCTGATATATCTCCTTGAGCAAGATAGGAAAAAGAAAAAATAAACAATGGGACTACCATCAAACTGAGAAGTTTTTGGACATCAAAGGAAACCATCAACAAAATGAAGAGAAAACCTACTGCATGAGAGAACATATTCACTAATGATACATCTGATAAGGGGTTAATATCTAAAATTTATAAAAGACTTATAAAACTCAACAACAAAAACAATAACAACCCAATTAAAAAAATGGGCAAAGGACCTGAACAGACTCTTCTCTGAAGAGGACCTACAGATGGCCAACGCACAGATAAAAAGATGTTCGACATCATTATTCATCATAGCAATGCAAATTAAAACCACAATGAGGTATCACCTCACACCTGTCAGAATGGCTATCATCAGTAAATCAATAAACAAGTGCTGGTCAGGATGTGAAGAGAAGGAAACCCTCACGCACTGCTGGTGGGAATGCAGACTGGTGGCAGCTACTGTGAAATGTAGTATGGAGATACCTCAAAAAATTAAACATGGAGCTGCCTTATGACCCAGTGATTCCACTTCTGGGAACTTATTCAAAGAAACCCAGACACACTAACTTGAAAGAATATAGGTACACCTATGTTCATTGTAGCATTATTTATAATAACCAAGATTTGGAAGCAGCCCAAATGTCTATTAGCAGATGAATGGATAAAAAAGTTGTGCAACATTTACACAGTGGAATACTACATAGCCATAAAAAGAAGGAAATCTTACCTTTTGGGACAGCATGGATGGACCTGTAGAGTATTATACTAAATGAAATAAGCCAGTAAGAGAAAAATGAATACCATATGATTTCACTTATATGTAGAATCTAATGAACAAGATAAACTAACAAACAAAACAAAAACAGACTCATAGAGACAGTGATCAGAGAGACAGCTGTCATAGGGAAGTGGGGTTAGGTTAGGGGCTAGGTAGAATAGGTGAAGGGATTAAGCAAAAAAGAAAGCAAGAAAAGAAACAAAACTCAAAGACAAAAGAATATGGTGGTTATCAGAGGCAAGAGTGAGTGGCGGGAGATAGAAGGTATATGGAAGATAAATAGTGAAAGAAAGGAGACTTGACTTGGGGTGGTGAACACACAATACAATATACAGATGATGTATTATCAAATTGTACACTTGACATCTATATAACCTTATTAACTGATATCACTGATAAATTCAATAAAATTTTTTAAGTTTTTTTAATTGACTTAAGAAAGAGAAGGAGGGGAAGAGGGAAACAAACACAGTTATGAGAGCAACACATAGATCAGTTGCCACCTGCACAGGCCCAACCAGGGACTGAACCAGCCATCTAGGCTTGTGTCCTAACCAGGAATTGAGCCTATGACCTTTCGGTTTGCAGAATGACACCCTACCAACTTAACCACACTAGCCAGGATAACAACAACAAAAATTTTTTTAAAGGATTGGTTGTAAGTATTCATTATATAGTTACTTGTGGGACTAAGACTGGGATGGAGAGAGCATAGTATTTAATGATTATATGCTCTGACAATATATAGAGCTACCATGAGAAAATATTTGGGGAGGATGTAAATAGCATATGCAAAGAAACCCTTTAAAAATTGTTTTTGGTAACCAAAAACTGGTGGTAGTTCTATCAGTACTGTTATTTCTAGACTATTGTATGTGTTATGTGGAATTAAAGTAAATGAGTAACTATGGGCGCAGTAATTCTATCATAACTTCAGCATGTAAAAAGGAGTAAGCTATAACACAGAAGAAACTAAAAACTGTGAAATAAAAACTGATTTTTAATTTGAATTGAAAATATCAGTATGAACCTACAAGGTATATTATCTTAATAAATACATTTCCCTAGCTCTGTCCTCTGAAAAGGCTTAAAAACAATGACGAACTGAGAAGCAGTGAGCATCTTTTATGCATAGACTGGGGTCTTATAATAGTATTTCCCATTAAAAAATATTTTAAGCAGGAAGGCTTCTTGGAGAAATGACTGATACCAGTTCAGTAGGAAATGTACAAAATGAGTCTGAAACATCTCGTCATACGAAACAGCAAGGAAGCCATCGAAGACTTCTACAGTCATGTCAAAATGGCTAAGGAGCTGAACTGAAGTTCTCATAGGCCAAAAGAACAATGTGAGTTTCTAATAAGAGTATGAATTGCAATGCATTAAAACACAACAAAAATGTTTAAAGCTGTAAGTTCATAATAATGATAAACTGGTCACCATCTGAACTGATTATGTTGAAATTAGGTAAGTACAAGAATTTATCCTGTCTTTCCTATTTGAACTTTATCACTCAGGAAGCAAATAGTAAATGAGGCAACACACTGCCCTATAAAATTATTCCAGCTAATAAATGAAAATAAAATGGCTGCATTAGAATTGGTAGTCCCGTATTTACAACTCCTAATAAACTCATGCATTTAGACAGCGCATCTGTAGCTAATAACAAAAAAGAGCAAAAACCAGACTTTATGACCTTCCCAATGAAAGAATATACCATCACCTATAGTCATGTTAAAGGAACTGAACCTCAATCTGGTGAAGCCACTGGATGGGCTGACAATTTGCAGGAAATGCAGAGGACAGAGGAATAGCTGAACTGAACCCATAAAAAGGAAATTCCAAGAGTGAAGGAAACTCCACAGGTTAAAAGGTCTCAGTTCTTCAACAGAAATTGTAAGAAAAAGGCAGGAGGCACACAAAGTTAAAAAGGTGGAGGGAAAGTTCACATTTGGGTGATCAAACCATAGAGAAACCACAGGAAATGCTACTTGGGAATAAAAGGGAGGGCTTTTATTGGGATGAGGTGAGGGAGGGGATGACGAGATGTTCATCTTATAATAATTAATTAAACTATACATTTTGGGGTATTTTTTTTTAGTACTTGAGTTTTATAATTAAAGGGTTTTTTTTTGTTTGTCTTTGTTGTTGTTTTTACAAATCAATTAACAGCCAGAGTTGTCCATAAGAGAGTTTCTCAACTTAACCTCTGGTTTTGTCTCACGTGCTGACCTGTATTTACCTCACTCTCTGGCCATGTTCTGCCACTTTCAGTTCAGATTCTCCAGACAACACCCAACCCACCTCTATTATAGCCCTGCTGTTTGTACCTACAAGTTCTGCTCTAAGTAGCTTGGATCCTTCTGCTACAGCTACTTCCTTTAGGGCTAAACAGAATAATGCTGAGATGTCAAACACAATGACAGCGTTTCTCGACCATTTTAAAACCATACACCCTTTGGAGACATGTAAGATTATCATGTATGCACAAACATGTGCACACACATACACACCCAAGACGGTATGCCCTAGATCAGATATTCTGCATATCACCATCAGCCAAGAAGATTATGATGGATTTATAATTTCTATTGTAAAAATAATTTTTTAATATTCCAAATATAAAATTAAAATTCTGAATGTTTTTTTCAAACTGAAACTCCCCCTCCCCATCCACCACTACCACACATCAAATTCTGATTGATTTCTCTAGAAGGGTGTGTCTTCTTCACCAGCATCCTACTAAAAATTATTGCATATAAAGGACACATACAAATGAACATAGAATAATATTGAGTAACAATTACTGAGCAATATGTACCAGATACTTTACATTTTTCTCTGTAATCCTTACAAAATTTGCAAAGTAGATATTACCACTATCCCCATTTTATAGATGAGGAAAACTGACAGAGAAGTTAAGATATTTCAATGTCTCTCAGATAAATAAGCATTAGTGAATAAGATAAAGTGCTCTTTAAATGAAAAATACATTACTTTTCTCACCTAAGTGGTTAAAAATATGTATATTTGAAGAAAGACAACATCAGTATCATGCCTATATCATTACAGGCTAGAGCAAAAGGAATCGGCTTGTAGAGTGATTCAATAATATCAGAGGGCCATGAGAAAGAAGATGGCATAGTGGAAAGAGCACCAAATTGAGAGTCAGGAACTGAGCTTTAGGTCCTCGCTCCAACGCAAAGTGGTTAGATTGTAATAAGTCACTTAAAATGAAGACTGACAAGCAATGTTCTAATGCCCAGTATTATGACTATGATTCAAGAGTAATTTGTCTAGTTGTTGCTATTAAAGGAATAATATGGAAATAGAAGTGGAAAGAGCATCTCAGATCCAGGTAAGTGCTTTATGTAGCTCAAAGGTTGGGAATTCAAGGGCAAGAGAACCACTAAGTAGCATGTTTAAACTAAATGAAGAAACATGGACCTCCACCTCTGTTAGCTCACTGTAGGACAGAAATGGACAAATGCATACATAAAAATTAGTGAAGGCGAAAATATTTATGTTCATAGTAATAGATTCATGTGTGGAATATGTGTGACTATTGAACAAACAATGCTTTCCTCATTGTTTCATAAAGTACCAGAATAAGTAGCAATGTGGGAAAAGAAAAAAAAAATAATGACATGCCAAGGCCAAGGCTCAATAAAAAACTAAGGCAAATAAAACAATACCTTGAAGACAATGCTGGCCACACCTTCCAAAAACCCTGCACAGAATCTTGACACTTGCATGTTGAGGTGGCACTTAAAATTCAGTAAGTCTTATTTTATCAAAGTCTTCACAACTATAAATAACTACTTTTTATTTTTTAAAGATTTTATTTATTTATTTTTAGAGAGAGGGGAAGGGAGGGAGAAAGAGAAACAGCAATGTGTGGTTGCCCCTCACATGGGCCCCACTGGGGACCTGGCCCGCAACCCAGGCAGGTGCCCTGACTGGGAATCGAACCAAAGACGCTTTGGTTCACAGCCCTCACTCAATCCACAGAGCTATACCAACAGGGCTAAACAACTATTTTTAAAATAACTATGTGGTGTAGAGCACAGTGCCAGGAGTCACAAAAACATAAAAAGAAATATAAAGCATGTCTCTAACCAAAGAGAACTTAGTATGAAATACATGGGAAAAGCAAGAAAATAACTGAAAGATAGTACATGCCCGTGTGTACATCCATTTATTTGCTTGGGAATTTAAATCATATTTTCTCACAGAAACAACACAGAAAATGGTGAGACTTTCAGGTCCCTCTTCAAACTTATTTAATGGTTATTTGGTTGAGCCTCAGTTTTCCTTAATTCTCAAAATGATTCTCAACCAGTTTGCCATAAAGCTGGAAAAAGCATATGCAAATTATAACTTTATAATTAGAAAATAAAAACCTATTTTTCATGACACAAAAACCTATTTTCGTTAAATAAATTTAGAATATATGGCAGCTATAATTATATACACAGTACTATGCATTAAGTACTGTTCCAAATGCTTTATGGATAACTTACATGTCATCATTATTTTACTCATTTTATTATTAAAAACAACCCCAAGGAGGAGGTACTATCAACATACACAGTATAAAGATGAGTAAACTAAGACATGGCAAGATCAAATAATTTGCCTAGTCACAGAACTCAGCAAAGTTTCTTGGCTGGTGTAGATACACAAAAGGTACTCTGTTTTCTGAGTAACCTCATCACCCAGCATTTGAAAACAGGGTTGGAGGCATGAGGACATTTATAGTTCCATAAGCACTTTTTTTGAGGGCTACATCGACTAAAATGAAAGGATTCAGAATAGTACAGCTCCAATGAATCCCATATTGATTATATCATAGACAAGCTCACATAAGGGCCTAGGATATACAAAGTATGTCCAGAAGGTATCCAGCCATACAATACGAAAAAGAGAGACATTTATTGAAGACACAAGATACAATAAACATTGTACATAGGACAATGATGCCTCAGTCCCCTTCAAAGTAGGCACCTTGGGACCTCACACAGTTCTCCCAATCACCATCAGCTGCCCCATCATATTTTCCTGCATCTCATCAATGATCTGAAACCTCTTCCCTTTCAAAGGTGATTTTACTTTTGGGAAAAGTCAGAAGTCACAGGGCACCAAATCTGGGCTGTTGGGGGTGGTGGGTGTTGAGTCACCTGGTTGACTTGATGTTTCACCAAAATCTCTGCACAAGATGTGATGCATGAGCAGGTGTGTTGCTGTGATAAAGCTGCCAATCACCAGTTGCTCATAGCTGCAGCCTTCTGAATCCTCCAAATAGATTCCACAGAGGAATCTTCAAGCTTAATGCAAAAGATGGTGCAGATTTGTTGCTCTACGCACTCAGTCATTTTGAATGCAACGGCCACACAGTACACATGCTCACTCAAATGGTGTACACCACCTCCACTGACTAGGTACAGTGAAGACGCCATTCTTCACACACGCACATTCCAGTCCTCTCTTCTTGGCTCCCACATTACATCAATGTAGCACAAACCCACCTTGTTAACTTAACAATGGCTGGACTTTTTATGGACAGACCTCATATGTACATGGATGTTCACTAGAGCAGGGTTTGTGATGGCCAATAACTGGAAACAATGTAAATGTCCATTAATAGAGGGCAAGTTAAATACATTTTGATATTTCTACAAGGGAATGCTATCTATCCTTCTTAAAAATGATGTGGTTTTATACTTACAGATATGAAAGAACATCTAACATATAGTATTGAGTGGCACAAAAAGGTGAAAAATAGCATGTGTTTTATGATTCCACTTGTGGAGATGAAAAGGAGGGGGAAATATATATATGTGTGTGTGCTTGAATATGATCAGGTTTCTTAGGAAAAAAATTATTTACAGTGCTTATTTCTGGAAGGTGGGAAATGGGGAAAAGAGTAGATAAAGAGACTTTTGTTTTTATATTATACTCTTTTGTATTAATTTCATTTTACCAAAAGCACATACTACTGATTTTAAAATGGCTTATTAAAAAGAGTATTAGAGAGCTTAAACTCCACTTATATAGCAGCTCCTAACAATAAAGTGGTATATAATGATCAGTGGCAAGACAGTTCCCAAATAACTTATTCCTACAAGGAGTTAACCTAAGAAGTTTATGAATGGTTTGTTTTTAATAAACAAGAGTAAAACCTATATCCTTCTAATTAATCTATTAATGCAAAGAAGAAAGGCATTTAAGAATCAAGTTGAAGGAAAAAATAATTGTCTCCAACAGATGAATATTTTTAGGAGAATCTGCATTCCAGAACAATGGAAGGCCTCAAAAAATATTTTAAAAAGGAAATCCCCTCAGTCTGGAAGTCCTTAAAGATGCAGACAGCCTTCTTGAAAAGTAAGGAAACACCTTTACATGGACTCCAAATTAGTTGGGGGCATCCCAGGGAGGAACAGTTGTTTTCCATCCTTTAAAAAGTATGCTTTTGCATATTTTATATTTACAGTGCCATTTATCCATTACCTACAATTAAAGACACAGTATTTTGAGAATGCTTATTTTAAATGTTTTACTGATAAAGGTTGCAATAAAAAATGTTTGGAAACTATTGCCAAACATTAATGCAGCAAAGAGAAAAGCATCTAATGGTCATTCGTTCCATAGTCCAGGGATGAAAAGTCCAAGATGCAAAACAGTGTACAATGTCTGTAATTTTTTAGTTTCTCTTCAACTTTTTCCTATATCTATTCCATGACCAAACCCTGCCATTTTCCAAAAGAGCATTTCCTGGTTTTGACCATTCACAATCATGGAACCATCCAAATTTAACTTACTTCCTGCTTTGGGAAAGGCATTCAGCTTCTCTGTACAGAGTTCTCCACTGTCACCTTGCAGACTATAAGATTCTTTAAAAGCTCTGAGAGTGTCCAACAATTTTCATAAGTGGAAGTATTTATCTAGTGATGTTAGATATCTGTTCCACTCTTAAACTGTCCACTCCACACAGACCAATTGGAGCTCTTTTAATAAATCAAAGATATTCCTCACTTGTAAAGGGGCTCATCCCCCTCCTTCACACTACTACCACTCACGTTGTGCAGAATAAACATCCTCCACACCACCATGTTCTTTACATGCAGGACCTCCAGTACTCTCTCAAGGAGTCCTTTTTACTCTAACAGCCGGCCCACCTCCGAGTCCTGGGATTTTAGGCTTGGTGGAATTGCAATAATCATCCCTCTCTCCGAATCTCTCCAGCCACTCCTAGTCAGGACTGTCCCACAAGCCCTTGTTTACGTTAATCTCTCCACGGTTTCAGTGATCTCCGCCCTCAAGGCCTTTGATTTGTTTGGGTTCTGCCTCCCCTTCTAGACACTGTTTGTTTAGGGCTTGAGCGCAGAGCTGGAAGGTTCTCTCCGACGTCAGCCGCTGCGTACCTAGGCCGGCCTCACCAGGCCGTTCAGGGAGCAAGGCCACGCAGGCAAGAAAGACCCGAGCACTTTTCTCCGTCGCTTCCGTCAGAGAAAGATCCCGGAGGAGAGGGAGAACCGCGCACAAGTGTCGAGGACGCTCAAGGGAACCCTGAAGCCCACCGGCCAGGCCAGCAGGCGTGTGGGCGACTAGATCTAGGCCTGGTAGGTGAAGGGAGGCGAGTGAAGGGCCAGATCTTGGACTGAGTCAGAGGCCGGGCAGGGAGGGGACCCAAGTGTGGCTAATTCAGCAGCCGTGGGCCCTGTAGCTGGGGTTACCGTTAACGTAGGGGAGGAGTTGGGGAGCGTCCCCCACTCACCTGAAAGAGGCTGACGCCAGTGGCTCCAGCTGCCCCCCTCCCAAATTTAAGCCACGTCAGCCTGGGAATCCCGAACACAACGCCTACCACCACCGCGCCCCGCGGAAGAACTCAACCACTCGCTGTTGGGAAGGAAGAGGGGATTAGAAGGCAGGCCAATCAGGACTATAGGCAAAGCGTTGCCAGGGAGACCAGGCACGCCTTGTTTGTAACTAACTCATCAACAATGACCGAAACCAATCAACCTCCGCAAATGCTCTGCTTCCTCAAAGAAACAGCCAATGGACTTTAGAGAATGGTGGAGGGGTGGAGTCAGACGCGAACTAGAGTTCCGGAAGAGGATCCGGGTTCAAGCCGGAAGTGTCGGGGTGGGGCGGAGAGTAGCTTTTTTGGTAAAGGTCAGGTGTTTCCACTGTCAGGTGGTTCTGCCGAATTCCTCGAATTCTCCTGCCTCCCTTGCCGTGACTAACCCAGCCTATCGTAGGGTTTTTGCGGAAAACGCATAGTGCGGGCGCCTGTTGCCATTGGGCTTGTGGAAAAAAGCTGTTAGAAGAGTGGGGTTGTGGATTATGTTCTTAGAGTCATAAAATATTAGCTACCTTTTCATTTTACTGATGAAAAATGAGAACCAGAGCAAAATGCCTCACCCACAGACAAATGGCGACTTAATGATGAAACTTGGACTAGAACCTGGTGTCTATGAAAGAGGATCAGAGATGTCTCTAAGAACAAGAGAATAGTGAATACTAGTAAAGTACTTCTTTCTTGAAATGGTAAAAGCATAGAGAATCTAGGATTCTAGGTTTCAGGGTGGGCGAGAAAGGATGCTGAATGGGTTTATAAAGGCCACATGAAGAATTTTTATCATGGTAAACCTGTTTCTGCATCTTGACTGGTTGAGGATGTATGAACCTACAAATGTAGTAAAAATAGAACTAAATACACACACAGTCACACACGTACACAAGTACAAGTAAAACTGGGGCATGTGATGAGACAGTTGCATCAGTTTCAGTATCCTGGTTGAGATATGCACTGTGGTTTGACATGATGTTACCACTGGGGAAAACAGTAAATGGTACACAGATCTCTCTATTACTCCTTTACAGCTGCAGGTGAATGCAGTTACCTCTAAATACAAGTTTAATTTGAAAACAAAACAAAAAAAGCAGCTCTTGAGATGCACTAAAGGTGAGATTTGAAGACTCAGTCCTGGAATGGGAGCAAGTGAGGAGTTCCAGGAACAAGTCACTGAAATCATGCATGCTCTATTTAAGCCACCCTAAAGGAAAGGGGGGAAAGTAGCCAGCTCCTGTGATTTCAGGCACTGCCTTGACAGTAAGAATATTAGTTTGAATTTATTGTGGCTTACTGTGTGCCAGGCACTCAGCTCACTATATGCATCCTTACCTTCATGCTCAATAAGAATTTTGCAAGCTGTCCATCTAAAATTTCGGTCCCCTGCAATTACTGTATACTGTTCTTGGGACTGAAGATAGAGCTGAGATCAAAAGAGGAGAAAAATTCCTGCTTTTTTCAAACTCAATTTAGTGAGGAGAAAATGAAGATAAATAAATAATACGGCAGATAGCAAAATGCTTAGGGAAAAAAAAAACTGACAGAGAAAGGGGTATAGTGCATGCAGGGGACTGCAATTTTAGAAAAACAGACCAGGCCTGATGACTTCTGTTTCATCCTCTTGTAATCAAAACTTGGAATGTACGGGCAGCCCTTCCAGAGCCTGACACAAGCCAGGACTTGGAAGGTCTTCTCCAGGCTCACCAAGGGCTTCTAGTTGAGGTCAATAAACAATGGGAATATTGCTGAATAGGAACAGCAGCTGCTTAGGGCTGAGGCACCCAGCTGACTGCATCAACAGCTGAAAATGCTCCCCGATGATATGCAGACCTCTTATGTAGCTGGTCTCTCAGTGTTATATTTAAATAGGCATTAAGTATAATCCTTATTAATCAGGGTTTCTCTAGGCATGAAGAAAAGTCTAAATTATGAGATTTGGATTTTGTATGAAAATGTTTGTGTATATTTGCCCTGCAGAGCTCTGGCTTCTTATCAGTTATATTCCCCCTCTTCAGAAAAAATCCCAGAAGAATCCAAAGTATACTAAACACCCCATACTGAAAGCCTAAGAAAAGATTGTTCTTCTGAAATCCCTAGGCCTCATACGTAATGAGTCATGGGTGTTTCTTCTGGAAGTGCAGAGATACCTGTTCATATTTTGTTGCTCATTTTTCAAGTAGGGCCTGCCTACAGAATGTTCCTGTAGTAGATGGGAACATGTGTCATACCTGTGCTGTGGCTGGAGGGACTGCTGTTCTGAATTGTTTGGGCTCTCTTCTGATGTCCTAGGAGGCCAATAGACATGAAGTAGATTTCAGACTATTTGTTTCCATGTGACAGTCGGTAGTCATCCTTCACACCAATTGACGCCTAGAAATAGATGTCAGAGGAGACCTCCTATAGGAATTGGGACTTCTGTTCTCTTGACTTTTCTGCTAGGAACATTGACACTGCTGATTAGACACTAGACCCATGGAGAGACTGAGCTGCTTTTACAAAGACTAAGACCAGGCCCGACGACTTTCATTTCATCCTCTCAGAGTCCTTAAAACTTACCATTGTACAGCAGCAATCCTTAATGTGTATTTTTGTGCCTACCTGCAGGCTTCTGGTCTCCCTAGGTCTCTGTATATGGTCTGTCTTTGAGAATGGAAGAGATTAAGATTTAGGGATCTATTCTGTCTGCGGTATCTCCTTGGCTCCTGCTGGATAAGCTTTGGGCTGGGGAGGATGGCTGATAGGTTGGATCCTGGGAGGGCTATAAGTGTAGAATAAACAGTCTTCTCAGAGGCATTAAAGATGCCTGAGGGACGCAGAAGCTTGTTGGTTTCTGCTACTACTTTGACATTAAGGCCCTATTCTCTGTCTTTCAGTTCTTGCTAAGAACTGCAAGCAGTATCAGTTTTTCCTGGCACATGGGGAAACAGAGCTATGAAGGCCAGGCATCCTTGCGTGGGAATTGATAAGGGTTCTCTTCCAGCCATGGTCTGGCTGGCAGCTGCTGCTGTTACAGTTAAAGAAGAGAACACTTAGAAACTTCCACCATGTCTTCAGAGACTAGAAAGGATAGAGTTTTTCTTATGCAAAGGCCTGGAATAGGCTTGCCTCCAGGAAAATTGATTGAGGCCTCTTTCAACTTCAAGTCTTCCCCACAGAATCAGCAGGCTTTGGGTACTTCATGGAGCATGTGGAGCCAGGCAGAACCTTGGAAGCCATTGTAAGCACAGGGTGGGAATGGCTCGAGCAAGTGGGCTTGTTCTCCATAGGAGATAAAGCCACAGTGTTTTGTAGAAGAAAAGCTGCATTTATGCCACAAGAGTTCAGATACTATTTTGATATGAATCATTATTGAGCACTTGCAGTATATGAGGAAGTCACAGGGGGAGCAACTATGACTTTCTCATCCTAAGGCACCTAAAGACAAGGGCGTGAAGAACCTTAAACCAAAGAGAGAAAAAAACTTCTGAGAGGTATAACCATAAAGCTTATTCAGTGTTCATTCAGCAAACACTTATAAGTACAGACTATGTGCCTCACACTGGTGTGGCTAAATTTTTATATAGCAGCTAAGAATAAATCCAAGGCTCCTACGTAAGCTTTGTGATGGGGACTTCTCTAGCCCATCAATTTGAAGAATGTTCTTATGTACCTTAGAGGATGTAGCAGGCCCCTCTCTTGGGTAACTTTCAAGTATTGTACTATAAAAGTTCCTGAGGATGCAGCTGTACTTAATGTGTTAATATACTGGCACAATGAGAACACTAGAACTCAAGTTATATATCAAACTGACATCTCTGATATACTTCATAGGAACTTTCAAGGACTATATCACTGAAGTCTACCCTCAGTAGTATTCCTAGCAAAAGAATAACCAAGATTAACAAAGTCACCCTACCATTGGTAATATAACCAGTAAATTTGAAGATTTTCACATAAGACACATACTGTGAGAAAGTCTATGGACTTCCTAATTGTCTGTAAGTGTGTCCTAGATGTGTCCTGTTCAATAAACTCTCGATTTTTTTCAGAAGTTTTTAACAAGATATCTTCTTCATTCACTACTTAAATACTAAGCATGCTATTTAGGAAGGATATTCAACCTAGAGTCAAAACCAAGTTATTGATGGGCTTTGTATAACCAGCAGCAGTTAGCAGCGCCCCTTCTGATTTCCGAAGTACCATAAATGCAACACTACCCTCTGTCTCCTGCCTCATCCCTCTCAGCCCTGAAGATTATCAGCCTTCTCTTTCACTTTCCCTACACACACTTTAATTAGGTTGACAGGCAAGTAATGCAGACTGATTAATATAAATGATTTAGCTACATAATTTATATACCCAGGAATAAAATACCTTACAGGAGTCCTGTGCAGGTACAAGTGTTTAGTCTATTCCCTGGGACTGTCTTTTCCATTATGATATGAATTCCTCTTTAGGCCTGTGTGGTGCTGAAGGTTGCACAATCTGGAAAAGGGCAGCTAGGACATTGCCTCTTGTTTTCTCTATGTCATATTGGAATTGCATGGAGCCAGTATAGGCAATCCACATTTATTACTTTTTGTTTTTATTAATCTTTCTATGCTGCTGATTATACTTATGCCTGTATTGCATGAAATCCAGAGCACTAACACTGTTTGGATCCCTTAATACTAGGGCAAGCCCACTTTTCCATGTGTGCTAGACAAATCCACACTCAACAAATAGTTACAAAGTACCTCTTCAGGATTATTTGATTGAATAGATATTTCTCATTCCCTCCGCCTTCTCCTTCAACTGGTCAGTTTATTCTTTGATTCACTTCCTTGAGAGACTCTGTCCATCTCCCAGACCAAGTTAGTGAAACTTATGTATACATCATTCCCTGAGAAATAACAGTCACAACACTTTAAATCATATACTTGGTTAATATTTATCTCTTCTTTTGGAATGTAAGGTCCATTAGCAGAGAGCATCTCCTGCATCTAGCACAGCATTTTTAAAACGTTTTATTTATTTTTAGAGGGGGATGGAGGAAGAAAAAGAAGGACAATCATTGATATGAGAAACATTGATTGATTGCCTCTTCAGTGTGCCCCAAACCCACAACACAGACACATACCTGACCTGGAATTGAACAGGCAACGTTTCTCTTTGCAGGATGATGCCCAAACAAGTGAGCAACACCAGTCAGGGGTAGCACACATCATCCTTTACATTATAAATACTTCCAGGTGACTTCCAGCCAAGATGGAGGCATAGGTAGACACGCTGTGCCTCCTCACAAAACCAAAAGAAGGACAACAACAATTAAAAAAAAAAAAAAGACAACCAGAACTGACAGAAATTTGAACTGTATGAAAGTCTGACAACCAAGGAATTAAAGAAGAAACATTCATCCAGACCAGTAGGAGGGGTGGAGTCCGGCAGCTGGGTGGAGAGGACTCGCAGCAAAGCAGTGGCTGGAGGACCCAGGCGGTTGAGGCTGCAGCTGGTGGAGTGGTGAGGCAGCAGATGGTGGAGCGGGTGGTCCCACATTTGCGTGCAGATAAACCAGGAGGAACAACTGGGGAGTGAGACAGACCCACAACCCAGGGTTCCAGCCTAGGGAAATAAAGACTCAAACCTCTGACTGAAAACACCTGTGGGGGTTGAGGCAGCAGTGGAAGAAACTCCCAGCCTCATAGGAGAGTTTGTTGGAGAGACCCACAGGATCCTAGAATGTACACAAGCCCACCCACCCAGAAATCAGCACCAGAAGGGGCCCACTTTACTTATGAGTAGTGGGGGAAGTGACTGAAATCTGGCAGAGAGCTGAGTAAGCACCATCGTTCCCTCTTGGACCCCTCCCCCACATATGGTGTCACAATGCAGCAACATGGGTTGCCCTGCCCTGGTGAACACCCAAGGCTCTGCCCCTTACTAGGTAACAGGCACACCAAGACAAAAAAAGAAATGGCCCAAATGAAAGAACAGATCAAAGCTCCAGAAAAAATACAACTAAGCAATGAAGATATAGCCAGCCTATTAGATGTACAGTTCAAAACACGGGTAATCAGGATACTCACAGAACTGGTGAATTTGGTTGCAAATTAGATGAAAAAAAAATAAAGACTATGCTAAATGAAATAAAGGAAAAATGTACAGGGAACCAACAGTGATGGGAAAGGAACTGGGACTCAAATCAACAGTGTGGACCAGAAGGAAGAAAGAAACATCCAATCAAAAAAGAATGAACAAGAATTCAAAAAAAAATGAGGGGCTTAGGAACCTCCAGGACATCTTTATACATTTTAACCAAATTATAGGGGTACCAGAAGAAGAGGAAGAGAAACAAATTGAAAAGTTATTTGAACAAATAATGAAGGAGAACTCGCAGAGTCTGCCAAAGGAAATAGACTTCCAGGAAGTCAAGGAAGCTCAGAGAATCCCAAAGAAGTTGGACCCAAGGAGGAACACACCAAAGCACATGATCATTACATTACCCAAGATTAAAAATAAGGAGAGAATCTTAGATGCAGCAAAAGAAAAGAAGACAATTACTACAAAGGAATTCCCATAAGACTGTCAGCTGATTTTTCAAAAGAGACCTTACAGGCAAGAAGGGGCTGGAAAGAAGTATTCCAAGTCATGATAGGCAAGGACCTACATCCAAGATTGCTCTATCTAGCAAAGCTTTCATTTGGAATGGAAGGGTAGATAAAGTGCTTCTCAAATACAGTCAGGTTAAAGGAGTTCATCATCACCAAGCCCTCATTATATGAAATGTTAAAGGGATTTATTTAAGAAAAAGAAGATAAAAAATATGAACAGTAAAATGACAGCAAACTCACAGTTATTAACAAACACACCTAAAACAAAAACAAAAGCAAAGTAAGCAAACAACTAGAACAGGAACAGAACCACAGAAATGGAGAACACATGGAGGGTTGTCGACAGGGGAGTGCGAGGGGAAGAGAAGGGGAAAAGGTACAGAGAATAAGTAGCATGAATGGTAGGTAGAAAATAGACAGGGGGAGGGTAAGAATAGTATAGGAAATGTAGTAGCCAAAAAACTTACATGTATGACCCATGAACATGAACTAAAGGGGGGGAATGTTGGTGGGAGGGGGTGTGAAGGTTGGAGGGGAATAAAGGGAAGAAATGGGACAACTGTAATAGCATAATCAATAAAAATATATAAAATAGATGCTTCTAGATAATCATTGAATGAATAGCTGTATCTTAGTTTAACATCTCTTGGTCAGATATTGAAAACTTAGTCATTTAACAGTTATTAAATGTATAAGATGCATAATGGAGGTATATATATATATATATATATATATATATATATATATATATATTTGGCACCACCTCAGCACTCAATAGGGCTTCCATAAAGGAAATGGGCCATTTTCATGTAGCCAATTAAATACCTACATAAAGCCCAAGTATAAAAAGAGTGACTGAGTGAACTATTGATTAATTAAAATGAATAAGTGGCTTATTTAGAGTTTTGTAGACTTATATTTAAACTTGGGGGAGTTAGTTAATGTCTCTCATCATCAGTTAACACATTTGTAAACTAGAAATTATAAATGTTTCTATTATAGGTTTGTTGTAAGAATTAAAGAGATAATAATCATAAAATAATTAGCAGAGATGGGCACATATCACACAATAAATTTTAACTATTAGTAGCAACAGCAGATTTCCAGAATAAGGTGGCATGATTTGATGAAGGGTCTCTGAGTACCATATCCTTAGATTTTCAAATAGACTAAGTAAGGGACCAACTAGCAAAGATTAATGCTGAAATGATCATCTTAGATCAGCAGTACATGTATTTTTGTTGATTTATTAATGATAGCCATTCTGACAGGTGTGAAGTGACATCTCACTGCGCTTTTAACTCCATACATAACACTTAGAGTATGACTCTCTTTTTTAATATTTATTTTTAAGTATATTTTATTGACTATGTTATTATAGTTGTCCCATATTTTTCTCCCCTTTAGTCCCCTCGGTCCTGCACCCTCCCTCTCAATAGCATTCTCCCACCTTAGCTCATGTCCATGGGTCGTATATATAAGTTATTTGGCTTCTCCATTTCTTATACTATTCTTAACCTCCCCCTGTCTATTTTGTACCTACCATTTATGCTTCTTATTCCCCATACCTTTTCCCCATTCTCCTCTTTCTCCCTACCTACTGGTAACCCTCCATGTGATCTCCATTTCTGTGGTTCTGTTTCTGTTCTAGTTTGCTTGGTTTGTTTTTTATTAGGTTAAGTGTTGATAGTTTTGTGTGTTGTCATTTTACCATTAATATTCTTTTTCTTAGGTAAGTCCTTTTAACATTTAACATTTCATGTAATAAGGACTTGGTGATGATGAACTCCTTTAACTTGACCTTATCTGGGAAGCACTTTATCTGCCCTTCCATTCTAAAAGATAGCTTTGCTGAATATAGAAATCTTGGATTTAAGCCCCTGCCTTTCATGACTTCTTTCCAGCCCCTTTTTGCCTGCAAGAATTCTCTTGAGAAATCAGCTGATAGTCTAATGGGAACTCCTTTGTAGGTAACTGTCCCCTTCTCTCTTGCTGCTTCTAGGATTCTCTCCTTCATTTTACCTTAGCTAATGTAATTATGATGTGTCTTGGTGTGTTCCTCCTTGGGTCCAACGTCTTTGGGACTCTCTGAGCTTCCTGGGCTTCCTAGAAGTCTATTTCCTTTGGCAGATTGGAGAAGTTCTCCTTCATTATGTTTTGAAATAAATTTTCCATTTTCCGCTCTTCGGCATCTTCTTCTGGTATCCCTACGATCTGGATATAGAAATGTTTAAAAGTGACCCAGAGGTCTCTAAGCCTCTCCTCATATTTTGAATTCTTCTTTCTTCATTCTGTTCCTGTTGAACGTTTATTTCTTCCTTTTGTTCCAAATTGTTGATTTGAGTCCGTTTCCTTCCCTTTGCTGTTGGTTCCCTGTAAATTTTCCTTCATTTCACTTTTCATGGCTTTCACTTTTTCCTCTATTTTGCAACCTCACTCAACCATTTTTGTGAACATCCCGATTACCAGTGTTTCAAATGCTGCATCTGATAGGTTGGCTATCTTTTCATCATTTAGTCGTATTTTTTTCTGGAGCTTTTATTTGGGGCTTTTTTTTTTTTTTTTTTTTTTTTTTTTTTTTTTTTTTTTTTTTTTTTTTTTTTTTTTTTTTTTTTTTTTTTTTTTTTTTTTTTTTTTTTTTTTTTTTTTTTTTTTTTTTTTTTTTTTTTTTTTTTTTTTTTTTTTTTTTTTTTTTTTTTTTTTTTTTTTTTTTTTTTTTTTTGTCTCAACACACTTGTTATGTAGTAAGGGACAGAGCCTTAGGTGTTCACCAGGTAGCTGCATCTTGATGCCATATGTGGGGGAGGGGTCCAAGAGGGAACATTGTGGCTTGCCCAGCCTTTGGCCAACTTCCTGTCACTTCCTCCACTACCCACAAATTGGGCCCTTCTGGTGCTGATTCCCAGGTGGGTGGTTTTTTGTATGCTCTAGGATTGTGTAGGCCTCTCAAACACTCTCTCCTCCTAGGCTGGGAGTTTCTCCTGCCACCTCAACCCCCACAGATTTTTTTCAGTAGAGTTTTTGAGGCTTTATTTCCTCACACTGGAACCCTGGGTTGTGCAGTCTGCCTCACTCCCCAGTTGTTCCTCCCATTTTATCTGCATGCAAATGTGGGACCACCTGCTCAGCCAGATGCCACCTCACTTGCCCTGGTCCTCCCACCGCTGCCTTGCCATTTGAGTCCTCTCCACCCTGGCTGCCCATCTCAAACTCTCCTACCACTCTGGATGAATGTTTCTTCTTTAAGTCCTTTGTTGTCAGACTTCCATACAGTCTGATTTCCTGGCAGGTCTGGTTATTTTTTTATTTTAAATTTGTTGTTGTCCTTCTTTAGGTTGTGCGAGGAGGCAAAGTGTATCTACCTACACCTCCATCTTGGTCGGAAGTCCCAGACTTATTGTTATAATAATATATCAACTATAACAGCATTAAAAGTCAGAAAATATGACAGCATTGTCAGAAGTTAAAAGACTGTATTTCAGTATTGCAGGGGGGTTGAGTTGAACTAGTCAGTTTAGCTGGATTTGGCTTTCTTATCTTCAAGGAACAATAGGCTTTAAATTACTTTTTAGCTGCAGTTACCTTGTGCTTAGAGCAGGGTCTGGAAAGCTGTTCTCAGTAGTCCTGCTACACCTTCCACTATTAGCCACCCCTGTATGCTTTTGCCACACAGGGGGTTCTGTCTCTATGTATTTTTTCCCTATCCCAGCAGTAAACTATTATCACTTGGTGCTAGAAATGTCTTGGGGTCATGGGTGGTCTATTGTCCTGATCCAGCCTAAATTTTAGGCCAGGTCTCTTCATTTTGGGATCAGGGTGGGGCTTCCTTAGGGTTCTTACTTTTCTACCCCCTAGCAGTCAAATTGCCTCATGTCTGTGCTTGTGTTTTAGCAGGAAAGTTTCCTCCCCAGCATTTGCAGACCTGTTTGTATTGGTGTAGGATTTCCAGGCCCAAGATTTCTGGGCTCTCCCAGGAGTGGAGGGTTTTGTGTCTATCACTCCCTCAGCAATGCTGGTTCTCTACTTGTGCTGGTGTCTAGTGTTTCCTATCCTGCTCCCAGGGACAGACAGATTTTGTTCCTATTCCTTTCTTAAATACAGTAAAATTGTCTGAGCCCTGGGGGTAAGAGGACTTGCTGTTCTGTTCTTGCAGCTTGAAGGCTTATAAGGCAAGGGTTTGTGAAAGTGGGTGATGTGCTTTGGGCCTGTCACCCAGTAAGTAGCCTACCACTTCATGTTTGCCTACACCCCTAAGTCTTTAGGCCTCCTGCTTCCAAAGTTTCTTCTATTTGGCAGAGGTCTAAATTCTCCCGTCTGAATCTCGTAGATATTATAAACTGACATGATACCCCACACTTGGCCTTTAAGTAAGTTGCTAAAACTTGGTTTCTTATCCCACCACCTTTGTCTTCTATGCTCTACTAAATATGAAATAGTTCATTTCACAAATGTTGAGTCCTGCCTCAAATTACTTGGTTGTTTTGAGGCTCCAGAGATCTGATAAGGCTTAAAAAAGCATTCCTGGCATTTCCTTTGTTATGGTGGAAGGAATATTCTCAGAAAGCTTTCTACATTCCAAGTGAAACCAGAACTATCATCTGCTTATTCTTACAGGTGAATTTTAGACATTTCTTTTCGAATTAGTAATAAAAATTATATTAGGATTTTTACTAGAATTTTACTAAGGTCAAATTTAGTGGAATGGACATTACACTAGTTGGTCTTCCCATGTAGAAATACTGGTATTTTCAGCATTTATATAAAACTTATTTATACAAAGCACACATTCCAGGTTCCTTTTATGGAGTCTATGATTTGTTAATTGATTTTAACTTAAATTCCATAGTTACAAACACAAACAGTGATGGCTTATGCTATTGAAACAAAATTAAAGGTAAATAGGAACACCAGGAATTACTAGGTTGGAACCAAATAATCATATATGTACCTCAGATCATAAAAGAAATTAAGCATTATATTTAGCTCTGAGATTCCTAGGAGACAAGACAAAAAGGGAAATAGTGGGATACACAGAGTTCTCATAGAAAGAACAGAATTTTATCTGGTGGAATTTTTCTTGCATTGAATCCTAGGATTTTTAAATGTAGTTCCTTCTAGAAATAACAAGATAGAAATTTAGTTCAAACACTGTTTTGTAGAAAACACTCAAATGTCCTTCAGTTGTTGACCATTTCTTTTCCTTACCTTTAAAGGTTAGGAGCATACTTTCCTCTATTAACAGAAAAATAGGAATTCTAATAATGAATGTGGAAAGTTCAAATAATCCTGACAAGTTTTTCAGAACTGTTGAAAATATTTATTTTGAGAACACCTTTAATTGGAAAACAGCAGGAACAAAAAGAGAAATATCACATTTTGTAAAAGCAGCAGAGTAACATTCTGAGTTTAGTTCCACAACAAAAGCTACACCAATCTGTGTGTGGCCAGGGATGGAGATGTGGAAAAAAATTTTAAACTTGAGATAGAGGTAGAAGATAATTCTTCGCTTGCTTCTTATAAATCTTATTTGAAGAACCTCTGAAAAACCATAAGTTAGGATAGGTCTAGTCTACTAGCATGCCAGAGGCAGAACCAATATAATCTCCTGAAATACAGGACTTGAATAATTCCTCAGGATAACTCCTTAAGGAGGTTTGGTGCCACCAATGAATAAAGTCCCTAACTCTACACTAAGCTCATCCTTTGGGACATCAATCTCATTTCCTGCTTCTTCTCCAAGCTTTTTCCACCAGGGTGCTTGTATATGCTTCAGAGTAGTAAGATGGTCCTGCTTGGCCTTGGCCGCCACAGGTCTGGACCTACTTAGGAAGAGCTCGGGCTCTTTCCATTCTGCCTCCTTCAGATTTGGTGCCTCTGTGGTAAATAGAAAATAAACAGGTGAATGGAAGAGTTCTGTACAAATAAGGAGGAACTTGAAAACTACTGAGGTGGAATTCTGCAAATGCAGGCAGGGACATGTCTAGATGATGGCATTCCCAAGTTGTAGCTGTGGCTGGCAGCAATTGCACCACCACCTCATTTTGTGTTTAAAAGAATAAAACAAGATGTAGATTTATTTAAAAGCAGGAATTTAAAAAATAATAGCAGAACTTCATTCTACAGAGGAGAGGCTCAGTTACAGCCACCTATCCATTTTTGTATTAAAAAATACAAAATTTGCAAGTAATAGCATTAAACAGAAGACCCTGGCTCTCTGAGCTCCATATATAGTTCAAGTGTTTCAGAGGCCGACTGAAACACTGCGGCTTCATGGATGGGATATCTCATTAAATATACTAGTAAGGATAACACAAATTAATTTTTGTACAAGCTCTTCAATGAAAATTATAACATGGCACTGTAACCACTGTTGCCATCTACTTCTAAAATATGATCAACAACTTATGAGACTACATAACAAATCCAGCTAGTAGGTCTCAATAATCCTGAAGTTAATAACTTTGAGTTGATACACATGAATGATAGCAAAGCCAGGGAAGTAGTTTAGAAGGAGGTTATGGGACTTGCGGCTGAGGGAGAGACATAGGTAGATTTACTTGGCCTCGTTGCACAGCCATAAGGATAACAACCAATCTAAAAACAAGATACAACCATAACTGCCAGAAAATCAAACTATATACAAGTCCAACAACCAAGGATTTAAAGAAGCCATTTTCATCCAGACTGGAAGGAGGGGCAAAGAGGATGTTGTGTGGTATGGCCAGGTGGCAGCAGGAGGCAGTGGCAGGGGCAGAATGGGAGGTCCCATGTTCACGTGTGGCAGACAAAAACTCAGAGGGACAATGGGGAAGCGAGCAATACCAGCCCTAGGCAAGACTAGGCAGCCCAGGGTTCCAGTGCCTGGAAAATAAATTCTCATAACCTCTGACTGCAAAAACCAGTGGGGGTTGGGACAGCAGAAAAAACTTTCAGTCTTTCAGAAGAGTCTGCTTAAAGGGCCCACAGGGTCCTAGAACATATGCAAACCCACCTACTCTGGGAATCAGCACCAGGGCAGCAGCTACAAGGGCACCAGTCACTTACAGGAAGTAGGGGGTGTGACTCGAAACGGGGTGAGAGCTGAGCAAGTGGCATTGTTCCCTATCTGACCCTTTCTTCACATACAACACCACAAAGCGGCAAAGTGGGTTGCACCTAAGGCTCCGCCCCTTATAACAGGTGCACCCACACCAGGAGTCAAAGCAGCTCTACCTAACATACAGAAGCACATGGAGGCTGCCATATTGAGAAGACAAAGAAATATGGCCCAAATTAAAGAACAGATCAAAACTCCAGAAAAAAAAAACTAAGCAACACAGAGATAGCCAACCTATCAAATACAGAGTTCAAAGCACTGGTGATCAGGATGCTCACAGAAATAATTGAGTATAGCTACACAATAAAGGAAGAAGTGAAGGCTATACAAAGTGAAATAAAGAAAAATATACTGGGAACCAACAGAGAAGGGAAGGAAACTGGGATTCAAATCAACAGAACAGAAGGAAGAAATAAACATTCAGTTGGAACAGAAAGAAGAAACAAGTATTCAGAAAAAATGAGAGGCTCGGGAACCTCTGGGACATTTCCAAACATGCCAACATCTGAATCATAGGGGTGCCAGAAGGAGAAGAGGAAGAGCAAGAAATTGAAAGCTTATTTGAAAAAATAATGAAAGGAAACTTCCCCAATTTGGTGAAGGAAACAGACATATAGGTCCAAGAAGCTCAGAGAATATAAAGGAGGGCCACACCAAGATACATCATAATTAAAATGCCAAAGGTTAAAAATAAGGAGAGAATTTTTTTTAAGATTTTATTTATTTATTTTTAGACAGAGGGGAAGGGAAATATAAAAAGAGGGAGAAAAACATCAATGTGTGGTTGCCTCTCGCAAACCCCCCACTGGGGACCTGGCCCACAACCCAGGCATGTGCCCTGACTGGGGATTGTACCAGCAACCCTTTGGTTCACAGGCTGGCACTCAACCCACTGAACCACACCAGCCAGGGCAAGGAAAGAATCTTAAAAGCAGCAAGAGAAAAGGAGACAGTTACCTACAAAGGAGTTCCCATATGACTATCAGCTGATTTCTCAAAAGAAACCTTGTGGGCAAGGAACAGGCTGGAAAGTATTCCACATCATGAAAGGCAAAGATGTACATCCAAGATTACTCTACCCAGGAAAGCTATCATTTAGAATGGAAGGGCAGATAAAGTGCTTCCCAGATAAGGTCAAGTTAAAGGAGTTCATCACCACAAAGTCCTTATTATATGAAATATTAAAGGGACTTATCTAAGAAAAAGAAGATGATCAAAACTATAAACAGTAAAATGACAACAAACTCACAACTATCAATGACAGAATCTAAAAAAACAAAAATGAACTAAGCATTCAACTAGAACAGGAACAGAATCGTAGAAATATAGATCACATGGAGGGTTATCAGTGGAGAAGATTAAGGGGAAGAGAGGGGGAAAAGGTACAGAGAATAAGCATAATTGGTAGGTATAAAATAGACAGGGGGAGATTAAGAAAGTACAGGAAATGGAGAAGTCAAAGGACTCACATGTACAACCCATGGACTTTAAAAAAGGGGTGGGGGTTGCTGAAGGGAATAGGGGCTCTCGGCAGAGGGGGACAACGGAGAAAAATGGGACAACCTGTAAAAGCATAATCAGTAAAATATACTTAATTTTAAAAAGGAGGTTATGGGATCTGTATCATTTGGGAACACTGTGTGCTGGTATGATCTAGAAATAGAAATTTTTAAGGAAAGGAGATGGACTGAAACACTACTTCTGGTGTTTTTTTTTTCCTGAGGATTTTGGATGTCATGAAATCATGTATAGGTTCCTTTTAGGAAAGACAAATAAAATGAGCACATACTTATTAACTGTTCAATGTTGGTGCTGATCTGTGCCTTCAGAGCCTCCCTGTGCAGCTGGGCTCTATCTTCTAGGGCTCTGCCCATGAAGTAGTGTTGCAGTCGTTCTTGTGCTTGGGAATGGAGCTCCCTGCTGGTCACATCTGACATCTGAGAGCCCTGGGAACAGAAGACAGAAAAAATTGTCACAGGAAGGGCAAATGCACCAAAGTACATTTCACTCAACCACTCAGCAGAGGTTATAGAATGCTTAACTGTCTCTCATCAACTGAATGTTATGACTGATGTCTACCTTCTACCTTGTCCAAGCATTTAAGCACACTTTTAAAAGCAGTTTTAGATGAAAATGCAGGAGAGGAAGTTTCTTTTTGGTATGCTCGCTCCCAAGTGTCACTTCCTCACACAGTGTGGTTTACTGGGAGAAGAGGTAAGATTGAGAAACAATGAAAATTACAAATGGTTTGGCAAAGAGACTGGCCTGGAAGAGAAGTAATAAGACAAACCCTTTTGTTCTGGATACCACCTGATAAGACTATCTTCTGATAAGATTATTTTACTAATCTTATCCCTAAACTTATCTAATCCGACTTCGGATCAGAAGATTGAGGGTTCGAATCCCTTTGTGGTTGTTTCCTTTAACAGGAACAAAGTTAAAAGACACATGGATAAAAACTAGGGGGAGGGTGGTAATGGGAGGGAGGTTGGGAGGGAGGTTGGGAGGGGGGATGGGAGGGTTTGATTGGGAGTAAAGGGGAGAAAACTGTACTTGAACAATCATTAAAATAAAAAAGTTTAAAAACAAAACAAAAAAACAAACAAAAAAAACTTATCTAATCCATAATGTTATGACTGCTTCTAATTTCATAGCAGGATGGACAAAATCAGACAAAGGACTGTTCTTCTGGCTAGTCAGCTAATTTAAAAAGAATTTAATCAATTCAAAAAATGAAATAATCTTAACAAAGCTGATAAACATTTGGCCACCACTAAAGTTCCAATTCCTGGATCTTAGAAGTAGCTCTGTTCCAGCGAACACACTTTTCAGCCATGGAATTTAAACAGCTGTACTAGATTATGAATAAAGCAGCACTGCTTTTTAAACAGGAATATGCATCAGAATCACACACAGTGCATTAAAGAGAAAAAGGACATTGGAGACCTAAACATAAAAGCTAAAACTATAAAACTCTCAGAAAAGATGGAGGAAAAACTTCATGACATGAGATTTTGCAATGATTTCTTGGATATGACACCGAAGGCACAGGCTACAAAAGAAAAAACTGACAAACAAGACTTGACCAAAACTAAAAATTTTTCGACATCAAAGGGCACTATCAACAGACTAAAAAATAAGTCCAAATAATGGGAGAAAATATCAATATCTGCAAATCATATATCTGATAAGGAATTAATATCCAAAATATATAAAGAACTCCTAAAACTCAACAATAACAACAAAAATCTGATTAAAAAAATTGACAAAGGCTCTGGCCTGTGTGGCTCAGAGGATTGAGTGTGGGCTGGAAACTAAAGGGTCACTGGTTTGATTCCCAGTCAGGGCACATGCCTGGGTTGTGGGCCAGGTCCCCAGTGGGGGCCACATGAGGGGCAACCACACATTGACATTTCTCTCCCTCCCTTCCCCTCTCTAAAAATAAATAAAATCTTTAAAAAAATTGATAAAGAACCTGAAAAGATATTTCTTCAAAAAAGATACAAAAATGGCCAATAAACACATGAAAAGATGCTTAAAATCACTAATCATTAGGGAAATGAAAATCAGATTATAATAGCATTTCCCTTATTAGGATGTAAAAATAACATGTTGGTGAGGATGTAAACATAGTCTTGCTGATGCAGTATGGAACTTAACTGACTCGAAGGCAAAGTCTGCTCCTGTACTACTGAGTGTACCTCTAGGTCCTGTGAAATTATATAGAAGACTCCAAATCCACCAACTCTGTGGTAAAGCAACTAGATTACCTTATACCGTCAGTATATGTACTTATTCACCTGACACACTCTGTTGGTGAATATAATGTACTAAAATAATGAAACAATGAGTCCTGGCTGGTGTGGCTCAGTAGATTGAGTGCTGGTCTGTGAACCAAAAAGTCACCAGCTCCATTCCCAGTCAGGGCACATGCCTGGGTTGTGGGCCAGGTTCCTGGCTGAGAACATGTGACAGGCAACTGTCTCTGACAAAGATGTTTCTCTCCCTCTCCATCTCCTTCCCTTCCCCTCTCTCTAAAAATAAATAAATAGGTAAATATTTACTTTGTAACAAAAAATAAAATAAAATAAAATAACACTGAGATAGCATAGAAGGCTGTATACATACTGGATGTCTTCTGACATAGTCATCCACTTGTTGCTTCAGTTCAATCCTACGGGCATCAGTGAGTTCTCTGAGTCCTTGCCAAGGAGCATATAGTTTCTTTTTCTTACGGCACTTTGCTAGGAATTTAAGAGTCTGAAAAAAAAAAAGATCTGTGATTTTTCTTCCCTAACAGAACTATTTTCTTCCTACAACACATGGTAGCAACAGTACTGCAACAGTTGTTAACTGAGTGTGTACGGGGAAACAGATGGGGCTGTGAAGGGGCAAGAGAGAACAATGACTTTTTAATTACATTCTTCTGTAGTGTTTTAGTATTTTAAGAGGATACAGTCATGTATTATTTGTACAGTAAGCAATAAAGAGGAAAAAACAGAAAATAAGCATTGGGTTCTAGTCTCAATTCCAGTTCCTTGTAAGTGTATGATTTGGGGCAAGTCACTCATATCCATAGGACAGAAAACAGCAACCTTAATTCTTCTTAGCCTACAGGGGTGTAAAGATCAAAGAGACAATCTAGAAGTAAAAGCTTTATAAATGATGTTCTTCCTCACATCCTTTAGAAAGAACTTCTGATAAAACAGGAAATCTTGTTAAGAGGCAAGATTTGGAGACAAATTTGAAATTATTCTGCCCAATTTTTTTTATTCTTTTCCCTTCTTTGTAATTTTTATTTCCATTGAAATTACAGGTTCACATTGTTTAAGGCAGAGGTTTTCAACGCTTTTCATCTCATGGCACACATAAACTCACTATTAAAATTCTATGGCACACCAAAAAATTGGGTTATAATTTCAATATAATACTGAAATTATAACTATACAAAATACAACATATTTTCAACAGAAAAAGGCTATTGTGCTGGCTGCTGTAATTTTTTTTTTATTTGACAATTTAAGGGAAAAGAGGTCAGTACCCCTTACTAAATTCAGGTATTGCATGTTTTAAAAGTTCTTGTGGCACACCAGTGTGCTTGCTCTGTTACACCAGTTGAAAATTGCTGGTTTAAGGAAAGACCCAGAAAATCCAGCTCACTGCTTATTTTTGAGTGGGTTGCGAGTTTAGAATGTTTTGGATATTTTTTTTTACATTTTATATGGTTACAAAGTTTAAAAGGAAAGTTTTGTACATATGAAAATTATATGAAATTCAAAATTCAGTCTACAAATAACGTTTTATTAAAACACAGTCACATTCGTTTACGTATCATCTACAGCTTCCAACTGCACAGCTGAATAACTGTTATAGACTGCATGGCCTGCAAAACCTCAAATATTTTACTGTTTCACGCTTTGCCCAAATAATTTATTCATGTAATTCTATTGTTTAAAGTGTCAGTTTTAAAAGAATTAACAAAAACTCTGTATTTCTCTGCCTACTTACCATGTTCCCTCCCCGTAATGCAACTTTTAAGTCTTTCGGGTTTCTTTTGATGCTTATCTCTATTTACTTTTCTGTGATTTTTCAGATATAGGTATTATCCATTAACTTGTATGGAAACAGAGACTTAGCTTTTTCATTGCTTGTACTCCTACATACTTTCCATGTCACCAAACAACAAATATTAGTTACACAATAGTTATGGTGTTGTAAAGTACAGCATAGGGAATACGGTCAATAATATTGTAGTGACTATGTATGATGCCAGGTTGGTACTTGAAATACCGGGGGAATCACTTTGTAAAATATATGACTGACTAACCACTATGCTGTATACCTGAAACTAATACAAAATAATATTGAATGTAAACTGTAACTGAAAAATAAAATTAAAAAAATAAAATAAATTATATCATAGTTTCAGTTAAATCAGTGTTCATGTTTACAAAATTATGACTACATAAAGGCTATTAATTTTTGAATACAGTATATGATTAATTTTCCTTCCTTATATATTTTTTATTTTCATCGGAATAATTTATTGTTTTCCTGTGCTTAGTTTTCTATGTACTTATCACTGATTATATATCACAAACTCTGCTCTGTCAATATGTTAAAACACATCAGGCATTCTACCAAATTCATTTTGTTGGAACGTTTTCTGGAGCTTTCTGATGTGCTCCAATCTGGATTGATAGTTCCCTATGGCTGGTGCATAGCTAGCTGTCATCCTGAGATCTCATTCACCATCATCTTGGGGGCTCCTTTTCATCTGTTTCCTGAATTCTATGCTGTTTTATTTTTGGGGCATTCCTTTGTTTTAGTGACTTTGTGATGAGAGACTACAAAATGTCTTTAGTTTACATTTACCTTTAACTGATGATTTAGTTGGGTGTAGAATTCTAGTTGGAAATCATTTTTGCTCAAGCATGTCACAGCCTTACTAGAGTGGCTTTTCACTGCCAATGATGTTATAGATAAGCACTTTTGTCTCCAGTGTATTTCACAGTAATGTAAAATAAATGTAGGTGTGTCTGTGTCATTACATTGGACATTTAGTCAGTCTTTTAGTCTAAAATCCATGACCTTTGGTTTGGAAAATCTTGAATTATTTGATATCCTCTCATTAGGTTTTCTTCTTTGTCATTTGCTTCAAATGTTGGGCTGCTTGACCTCCTGGACTGCTTATCTTTTCTTCTTTGCCCTGCTTTATAGATTTCCCAAACCTTTTCCTTAACCCTTTTATTATATCTTTCATTTTTTTCTGTTAAATTTTATTCTATTTTTTTTTCCTTATAAGCATCCTGGTTTTATTATTTTATTTTAGCTGCGGAAATAACAGATTTTTAAAAGGTTTACTTATCCCTGTAATTTCTCTATTTCTCCAAGTAGTTTTATTCAACCTTAGCTTTCCTCAGATTTCCTGTGATACTTTCAGCGGATATTTAACAGAGAGCACTAAAAAGATGTTTAGAAATTCTAAGCAGGTAGGTGAGTAGAGTTTATCTACTGTGTACATCAGTATAAGGCTACTGAACTGAGTGGTTTCACTGGAGTACCTGATTGTGAGTATACTTATGACTTTCCCTTGGGCTATTCAGATTTCCCGAAGAAAACATATTCAATCTGCTGTGTGCAGGACATCAGCCTGGCTGAGAGCACTCTGGGAGATGAGATGAAAGAAAGGGCTAGTGGTCTTCACATTCAGTATGTAAAATTTCCCTTATACCCCTGTCTTTTTAGTATGGTGCTCAAGCCTTCAGTGGTACTTATACCCTCCTGTTGAGAGATCCTCTTATTTACCTTTGATTCTTCCATTTCTTCATTTTTCTTGCATGCTTCTTCTGTCTTTATCTCTTGTTTTTAGCACCATCTTTTTTTTTTTTTTTTTAAGTTTGGTACCAAAACTTTTGAAGTTTTCTAAAAAAGTTTAGTCCCAAAAATTTTAGTACCAAGTTTTAGGCTTATGATGCTATGCTGAGAACTGCAGAGCAAATGTTCCAAAACAGAGGAATCTCTGCCCTTAGCTCAGAAAAGCCCACCTTGATGTTTCTCTCTTTTCCTCATTCTTTGTCATTTCAGGACTTTCTGAAATTGTATTTAGTTCCCAATTTTTATTTGTTTTCTCAACTGCCAATGGTGTGTTTCACTAAGTACTTTTGTTGTTGGTCTGTGATGGATATGTATAATGACACAATAGTACTTTTCTGCTATAATCAAGTAGCAAGAATTAACCATCACTCTGCCTTAGGGACCAAATACATACCAGCAACCATTACCTTTCTTGTAAGCTTCTTAAAAGACGAGAATGCAAGAAAAGGAAATCCTGCAGCATTAAAAGGGAAAAGGTAGCTAACTTCAAATTAAATTCCAACACTATACCACTACAGAGAACTCCAATTTCTCTATATAAGTAAAGATGTTAAATTTGAACTTAGCAATTCTACATAGGGTTTTCTCAATTTTTAGCTACCTAAAAAGCAATGCCCCTGCTTTTGCACAAGGTGAGGAATGAACAAAAAATAAACAACAGTTCTAGCCTTTTTTGGTGAAGGACACTAATAACCAGTTCCTCCTGAGGGATGAGTTAAATGAAATGATAATCCTACTTTTTCTCTGTGAAACTGATGAATAATTATTTCCTTTTCTTTCTAATCAAGGTCAACTGCAGTGGCAACAAAACTATAGGGTAGGGCCCTGGCTGGTGTGGATCAGTGGACTGAGCACTGGCCTGAGAACCAAAGGGTCACGGGTTTGATTCCCAGTTAGGGCACATGCGTCGGTTGTGGGCCAGATTCCCAGTAGGGGGAGCACAAGAGGCAACCACACATTGATGTTTCTTCCCCTCTCTTTCTTCCTACTTTCCCCTCTCTGAAAATAAAATCTTTAAAACAAAATACAGGGTGGGACGAATGTAGACTTACAGTTGTTAGTATGTGAAACAAAGTTCATTCTTGTATTATTATTTATTAATGACTATATTATTTTCCATATGAACTATAGACCTACTTTTGCTTCACCCTATATGATGTGAGTTATATGTGTAGCTTTAAATTATGTAGTAGACACATTAGAAAAGTACAAAAAATGTACTTGAACAAAAATTAAAAATATAGTAAAAAGAAACAGGTCAAATTAATATTCTACATAGTTACATAAACATATTATAACTCAAATATGTAAAATATTAGCATTTCAACATAAAATTAATATAAAAAGTTATTAGTGAAATATTTAACATTTGTTTTTTTTCCATAGTAAGTCTTCAAAATTTGATGGGTACTTTACACTTACAACACATTTCAATTTGGACTGGTTACATGTAAATACTCAACAGCCACATGTGGTTATTGGTTATCGTACTGGAAAATACAAATCCAACTAAGTGTATATCTTAGAAATGGATGCTTAAAATTGTGGCAAATGTGTCCTTTACTAACCATTGCCCTGTTCTAATTTTCCCTAATTTCCTTTTTCTTCCCTGCCTGTACTGTCATTTTTCCTCTTTGAAAGAAATCTTCTTTCCTTTTCTATTTTTGACTAGCTTTGCTTTGGCTTCACTGTTACTTTTATTTTATTTTTGATTTTAGAGAGAGGGGAAGGAAGAGAGGAAAGAGGGAGAGAAACCCTGATGTGAGAGAGGAACACTGACTGGTTGCCCCTTGTACCCATCCTGGCCAGGGTTCAAGTCCACAACCCAGGCATGTGCCCCGACCAGGAATGAAACTGGCAACATTTGGGTTTGCAGGATGACACCCAACCAACAGAGCCATGCTGGACAGAGCTTCACTGTCATTCTTAGTAGTGAGTTGCAAAGACTATAAATATGATCTTGACCTACACCTTTTCTACCTTCAGTGGAGGCCCATATTCCTCTTTTTGGGTGGTTAAGGTGCAAGACAGAGCTGACAGATTTTGTTTCTCTTATGCCAAAGGAAAGTGTGAAAGCCAAAACAATTTTGCCTGCACAGCCCTCAGATATTTCGCTATGCTGACCCCTGCTTTTCTGTCAAAGTAATAATGGTGGATAAATTAAGGTATCTCACTTTAGGGTAAATGACCCTTTTACAAAGTATTGGGCTTATCTAAACCAGGCAAGGTAGTCAGTCAACTCAATAAGGACCCTGTTGATTATCTGATAGGGAAGAGTTTAAAAAAGGAGGTTGCCATGAGGTAAAAGTATTAGAATGGACGCAAGGGGTCCTCTAAAATAAATGTCTCCAAAGCTGACATCCATGGGTTAATCCTTAGATGGCCTTGCTTAGCAGAGGGTTCATATCAGGCATTGGTGTGATTTAGCAGTGGTACAGGACTGTTTGATGCAGATATAGCCTGAGATTAAAAGCCTGAGGAAGGAGGTGGCAAACATCTCTTCCTATTTTTCTAGAACTTATCTTAGTCTTTTTTTTTTAATGGTTTTAAAAAAATCTTTGTAAAAGGTTAATCAGAGAATTCAGCAAAGAGACTGTTCAAAATCCATCACTGTGTAATACCAAAATTGGCCTGACATTCAACAAGGGGTTATAAAACTAAATGCTATAGGACCTAAAATACTAATATGAAAGTTAACCATGTATAAGTAAATAACCAGATATTAGGAACACTGGTCCTTAAATAAAATAAATAGCTTTGTGCTGTTTTTTCCCCAAAGTATATATAATATATATACATATATACACTCACATATGTGTATATATGTATGGATATATTGTGTATATATATGTATATACTCCAGACAACCCCCGGGAAAATTGTCATTTAAGAACACCTTTCTAGCCTTGGCCAGATTAGCTCAATTGGTTAAAGCACTGTCCCAATATGCCAAGATTGTGGGTTTGATCTCCAGCCAGGGCACGTACAAGAATCAACCAATGAGTCTTGGCTGGTGGGGCTCAGTTGTTGAGTGCCGGCCTGCGAATCAAAAGGTCGCTGGTTTGATTCTAAGTCTAAGGCACATGCTTAGGTTGATGGCCAGGTTCCCAGTGGGGGCCATATGAGAGGCAACCACACATTGATGTTGATGTTTCTCTTCTCTTTCCCTCTCCTTTCCCCTCTCTAAAAATTAAAGTAAATAAAATCTTAAAAAAAAAAAAAAAGGAATCAGCCAATGAATGTATAAATGAATGGAACAACAAATCTATGTCTCCCTCTCTAAGATCAATAAATAAAATGTAAAAAAAAAAACCCTCTATGGCTCAAAAATTATAATGATCTTGTTATATCAATACTTTACCTGTGCATTAAAAAAATCAAATATGACATACTGCACTTGCATAGAACTTTGCAATTTATAAACCACTTTTCCATGTATTAGGTTATCTGATCCAAACAACAACCAAATGAAAATGGTAGGGTAGACATTCATTCATATATCAAACACATGCCGAGAACTGACAACAATAAATAAAATTTAATTCCTTATACTTGAGGTGCTCACAGCCCAAGTAAGAAAGAAAAAAAATTAACAAATAAACACCGCTGTACATTATAAACGTGTATAAGGGTTTATGAAAGTGCTAAGGACTGAGGGTCTAAAGTGGTAAGAAGATTCTTCTTTTATAGAGGAGAAACTAAGGCTCAGGAAAGCTAAGTGACCTGACCAAGATTTCACAGGAGGTAAACAGCAATGTTTTTGCCTCCTAATCCAGTATTCTTTTTACTACATCAGACTCACTGCTCTCTGAAGTATGACAGCTGCTTTATACTCCACGAGAGATGGCTTCTGTTGGAGAAAAATTTTCCTTTCCCTGTACCCTCTCCAATGTTTCTGGATAATCAATGCTGATTTCTCTTCTATTTCCCGATTATGTTTTTCCACCTGACCTAAAAAGAGGATAGACACCATTACAACCTACTGACCTCTACACTGAATCAAATTCTGGAATTAGGACAATGATAGTAACAAAAATATTGCAGTCCTTTTTTTTAAAAGAATATTTTTCACTTATTTTCCCAATTCCATTATTTTACAATGGTTCAAAGATTTCAGAAACAAAGAACTTCAAAAAGTTTCTCAGATGTCAGATTACACAGCTTCTTTGGAGAAAAGATTCACAAAATGTTTTGTGTCACACAAAAAAAGGCTGAAAATCCAATAGCAAGAACATTTAGAAAAATGAATCACCAGTACATGGTTAGAAAATCATTTAGCACTTCCAGAGGGAAAGGGAAAAACAGATTGATGTGTTATCTGTGTTTTCAAATTTCTCTTTAGTCACTCACTTGGTTTGATAGATGACTTTGTTTTCACTCTCTGGAAGTTGGTTAGTATACAGCCCAGGGTTTACAGCAGCTAACTGATAGAATAAGGCAGTAGAAGGTAATAATAAAAAGGGGTGTATTTGAGAGATAGTACGAAAAATTGATAGGATTTAATGATGAACTGAATGTAGCAAAAAGAGAGGGAAAAACTCTATGTTGTCTCACAGATGGGGACTGAGCAGACTATTGGTACAATTACCTGAGACTGGGAATACAGAGAGAGGAAATTAGAAGGGGGAGATCAGGACTAGATTTTGGGATGTTTGTAGCTAGCTAAATAAAACTACCCAACAGGCAGCTGGCTACAAAGCTATGTTGTCCAACATAGTCAACATTAGCCAAAAAATAAAAAATAAGCTACTTAAGTTTAAATAAAATAAAGTAAAAAACTCAGGTCCTCAAGTACACTCACTAGCCACATTTCAAGTACTTGAGCCACTTCTAGCCAGTGGCTAAGTGTGGACAGTGCAAATACAAAACATTTCATTTTGTTTTAGGAGGGAGGGTGAGAATGGATTTCAGAGTGCTCAACAATCAGTAAGTTGAGGCTACATTCATGGATATGATACCACAGGAAGAGCAGCCTGAGAATAATAGGGTGGCGATGCAACACTGAGAAGCAGCTGTATTTGTGGAAAGGTAGCAAAATAAGAAGCTAGTGAAGGACACCGGGAATGAGTACTAGGAAGAAAGAACAAAAAAAGACCTAGAAACCAGTCAGATCTCTCAGACTACACTTTAATATGAATTTCAGCTTAGTGTGTCAAAGGTGACAAGAAGGTGTCACAAGGTTTGTACTGGGGTATGAGTAAAGTTTCTGATAGTGGAATGGTGATATTCTAACTCTAGCTGTCAATTCATGGGATTCTTTCTCTATGTCATTGACATCTATCTTTAAGAATATGTTTGCCCATTTCACTAATTTATCTGAAATATAGGAATAGAAAAATTAGTGGAGAGATAGCTCATCATTAAGCAATAGGCCTTAATAAGAAAAACGAGTAACTTTTTTTTAATTCAAGAAATTTAATAAGGTTTATTTTATTAAAAAGGAAAAGGTCCAAATTTTAAAAAAGAAATTGCCAAGTATCTAGGAAATTTGGTTTATTACAAGATATCCTAAACATTCTTACACTTATAAAATTGATACTGCTACCCACCTGGATGAACTATTTCGAGCATACTCAGCCTTAATTCTCGGGAAAGTCTCATGGCTCTCTGTCTTTGAAGCTGCAGTTGTAATCTGCGGTCCTCTTCTTCCTTCTGCCTATTTAGCTCCAGTAATATCTTTGCTCGTTTAGATCTGTGATGGAAACAGTAAGTACCATATATACAATTTTCATAAATCCTATGTCCACTCAGAAGTATATATGAAAAATGCTTAAACTCATTAGTAATCATATAAACACAGAAAAATTTTCTTAACATAATTCCTAGTGTTGTTGAAGTATAATGAAATGAATTTTCATGTGCTGTTGCTATATAACCTTCCTGGAGAAATATTTTAAAAACATATCAAAGCCCTAATGTTAACCAATTAATTCCATTTCTAATAATTTTCTTAAGTAAAACCTGGTATGTGTGTGAAGGTTTATGTTCATAGATGTTCTCCATAGCACTGCAACGTAACAAATTGAAAACAAACCATATATCCCACAATAGTGAGTTGGATAAATAGTGGTTCATTCACTGGATAGGTACTATGAAAAAATAAAAATTTCAAAGAATTCAGTAACATGGGAATATACCAACAATCTAATGCCAAGTGAAAATAAAATCAGGACATAGAAAAGACCCAAATTCTGTTAAAACATATATTTATAACACCTATATAAGAAAATGAATGATTAAAACCAAACATTTCTACAGGGATCTACACTGCATGGAATGATTATGGATGATTTTAATTTTCTTTATATGTTTACCTATTTCTCAATTATTAATGTTACTTTTATAATATGTGGCCACAAAATTTTATTTAATTAGTATTTCTGCATTTACTCACCAAACTTTCTCCTTAGCCATTTCCAGCCACGTTTGAATGCTTCCTACATCACTATGTAAGGGGATCACATGTATCAGTCTCTAGTAAACATACTATACTCAAAAAGCCTTCAGATAAGCATAGAAAAAGAAATCAAAGAGGATAAGAAGAGAAGCAGAATGTAGTATTTATCTCTATAGACTTAATTTGCATGTACCTCACTCAAAAGCATTTGCTGTCTCTTAGATTCTTATAATTAAACTGCCAACAAATGTGTTATCTTGGCTACAGCTTTGTAGTCTTAAAAGGCAGACATAATGGTGTAGAGAGGGTTATGTTTTTTAACCCAATTTCTTTAGAAAAATCAAGAACAATTAGGCATAAGACAACTTATAAAGAAAGTATTTTAAAGTAGAGAAGAACTCATAAACTAATTTTGATAACATTTCATGTTTGTTGTTTTCTTTCAATTTCTTAGCTGCTACCAATTACTATTTGTTTTCTTTGGTTTTACACTTAGGCCAAAGTTGAGAGGTTATTTGTTTCAAAATGTCTATCTTGATCATTCCAAGATGGCTGTGAATCAGTAGAAGCTACACTCATGTCCTCTCAGCTCCAAACTGGACTTGTAGCTAAGTTATAGAGCAATCAACCTAAATAACCAACTGAAAGCTAGTTGAACAAAACCAAGGGTTTACAAAATAGCCACACAGAGACTATTAAGCATGGAGACATGGAAAGGGCCGGCCCCTGCACCCAAGTGAGGCAGTTGAGAATCTGGAGTGATATCTTGGCTGCAAATGTACCCCCTGAAGAGTGTGGGGTCTCAACCCCATGCTGGATCCCCAACCCAGAGCACCAGATCTGTGAAGAAGTGCACCAGAGTCAGGAAAAGGAGCTCACATAACATGTGGCAGTGAAAATCAATGGAGGTTCTGTCTGCCTAGGAGGGAAGGGAATATGCTTGAAACCCAAGTGCTCTTTTAAAGGGCAGCACACAGGATCTTGATCTTGGACACTTACCAAGGGCTCTGGTAGAGGGAAGACAACTAAGCACATGTGAGAGTTATAAAGAGATCTGAGTGATACGGCCCCAAGGAAAGATCTGGAGAGTCAGCCACAGAGGTTCGAGGTCCCTGTGCTGAGTCCCTATCCCATACTACACTCAGACACCATTTTCCCAGGATCGAACACTCATATTCTTATAGCACCAGCCTGGGAACTGCATTAACCCATCCTCCAACTACTGTCGGCACCACCCAGCTGACCCTGAGTCCTGCAGGAAGGTCTGTCTGCTGGTTGCACCCAACAAGGATGTTTGATGTGCTCTTTTTCTGGAGAAACTCTTGGCAGGCACTCAAGCACTGAGATGCGTAGTTTTGGAACAAGGGCCATTGTCCTCATTGTGTGCACAGATGTAGCACACAAGACTATAACAGGAGACTCATTTGACCTGTCCTACCAACTCCCACTGCCCCATGCTGCTGCACTTGCTCCTGCAGAAAGGCTGGCTGGCTGTACCCAAATGGAACCTGTGTTGTACTCCTGCTGGAACAGTTAGGGGCAGAGACTCGAAAGAGACTCAGTGGAATGGCTCTGGAGTAGGGGCCACTTTTCTGGCATTGAGTACCTGCCCATGCTACTCCTAAGCATGAGATCCCTGAGTTGCCGACCCTATTGAGCTTGTGGCTCATGGAAGAGACTGCAGGTTGTGGCCAGCCTGGGCCCATTCTATAGTCTGTCTTCGGAAGGCTCTTGATGAAGACCAGTTAACCTCAGTGGATAGTGAAGTCATGGGCGGATAGAGGCAAATCTTGGGGTGCCTTTGGCCTTTTAACTGATCTGCCTCTGCTGTGAAGCTGGGTGAAGCCAACCCTTGTATACAACTTGGCCCCTCCCGTGTGGGTCTCTACTGGCCCAGTAGAGGCAGCTACAGTGAATTACGTGATAGCTCCAGACAGGTAGCCGAAGGCTGGTTATAGGCAGCATCTGACACTGACCTTCCTGCAACCCCACCAAAGTGACCCAGAACCAACACAACCAGTGGTGGGCTTCAGACCACACCAAAGCTCGACCTAACTAACCATACAAGAAGCACACCCAAAGGCAGATCCTGGCAGGCACCAGACCCTGCTAGGGACAACTCTACCTTGGTAAGGAGCCCTCGCACAGTGGCTCCTACACTGTAACCGAGGGCAGTCGTTATAGTCAGCCAGCCTGAAGGTTAACCCTACCCACAAATGGGCCAACAGCATTCAAGGCTCAATTACAATAGGAGGGTACACATAACTCACACAAGACACATTCCTGGAGCATCTAGCTCAAGTGAACTGAAGACTGTGCCACTGAGCCCCACAAGACACCTACAACATAAAACCACAGTAATAAGTTTGGGAGTCATAGCAGATATACGTAATATACTGAAACAAAAAAGGGCAGAAAATGAAGGAACAAACATGCCCCAAATGAAAGAACAGAAATCCCCAGATGCAGAGTTCAAAACAATGGTTATAAGGATATTCAAGGACCTTAGAGAAAAATGGTCTCAGTGAGAACTTAAAAAAAGAGATAGGAGGCAATAAAAAAGACATAGAAACTGTAAAAAAAAAGAAAACGAAAAACAGGAATATAATATCTAAAATAAAGAATATACTAGAAATAATCAACAAGTTAGATAAAGCAGAGGACTGAATTAGCAATTTAGAGGACAAGATAACAGAAAACACCCAAGCAGAGCAGGAAAAATAAAAAAGAATTTTAATAAGTTATGAAAGTGTAAAAGATCTCCAGCACATCAATCATAACAACTTCCACACAATAGGAATACCAGAAGGAGAAAGGAGAGGTCAAGAGATCAAGAATCTGTTTGAAGAAATAATGGCTTAACCTGGTGAGTGAAAAAGACATACCTGTTCAAAAAGCACAGAGAGTCCCAATCAAGATGAACCCAAAGAGGCCCACACCAAAACACATAAAAATTAAAACAGCAAATGTTAAAGACAAAGAAAGACTCTTACAAGCAGTAAGAGGAAAGTAGTTACTGAAAAGGAGCCCCCATAAGACTGTCAGCTAATTTCTCAAAAGAAACCCTTCAGGCCAGAAGGGACTGACATGAAATATCCCAAGTAATGAAAAGCAAGGAATAAGGCTATCATTTAAAAATTGAAGGTGAAATAAAGAGCTTGCTAAACAAAAAGAATCTAAAGGAGTTCATTACAACCAAACTAGTTCTACAAGAAAGGTAAAGGGTCTTCTTTAAGAAAAAAACTCCAGAGGAATATTGTTATAAAGATCAAAATGGCAATAAATACATACCTATCAATAAAAATTTTAAATGTAAACAGATTAAATTCTTCAGTCAAAAGACATGGGACTGCTGAATGGATAACAAGACCCATATATATGCTGTTTATAAGAGAACACCTCAGAACGAAAGATACACACAGACTGAAAGGAAAGGGATGAAAAAAAGATTTTGTACATGAAAATGTAGCAATACTTTATCAAACAAAACAGACTTCAAAACAAAGGCCATAACAACAGACAAAAAGGACATTACATAATACTAAACAGATCAACCCAACAAGATGATACACCCCTTGTAAACACTGATTAACCCAATATAGGAGTCCCTAAACATGGACTAAAGGGAGGGACTGACAGTAATACAGTCATAGTAGGGGATTTTACCACCCCATTAACATAAATGGATAGATCTTCCAGACAGAAAATCAACAAGGAAACAGCAGTCTTAAATGACACACTAAACCAGATAGATTTAATTGTTAGTGAAACTGCAGATTGGTGTGGCCACTGTGGAAAGCAGTATGGAGTTTCTTCAAAAAATTAAAAATAGAACTGCCTTATGACCCAGGAATTTCACTTCTGGAAATATATCCAAAGAAATATGAAAGACTATTTGAAAGAATGTATGTTCCCCTACGTTCATTACATTGTTATTTATAATAGCTAAAATTTGGAAACAGTCCAAGAGCCCATCAGTGGGTGGGTAGATAAAAAAGCTGTGGTAGATTTACACAATGGACTACTACTTGACTATAAAAAAGAGTGAAATCTTACCTTTTGTGACATCATGGATGGACCTGAAGAGTATTACACTAAGTGAAATAAGCCAGTTAGGGAAAGATAAGCACCATATGATTTTACTTGTATGTGGCATCTAATAAACAAAATAAACTAATAAAACAGAAACAGATTCATAGCTACAGAGAAGACTGTCAGCTGTCAGAGAGGGGGGCAATTGGTGGTCTGGGTGATAAAGGTGAAGGGATTAAGCAAAGTAAACAAACAAAAACTCACAGACATAGAAAACAGTATTGTGTACCAGAGTGAAAAGGGGAATGGGGCAGGTAGAACAGGGCATGGGGGGATAAATGGTGATGGAAGGAGACTTGACATTGGGTGGGGAACACACAGTACAATATACAGATGATGTATTATAGAATTGTACACTTAAAACTTATGTAATTTTATTAACCAATATCACCCCAATAAATTCATAAAAATTAAAAAAACGAAAACAAAAACAAAAAACCAGAATGTCTTTTTTACCTATATTATCAAAGGTAGAGAAGACCTCAAGTGTATGTGTGCCAAAAGGAGAAGGAGATCTAGAGAGGGTGTGGGGTGAGTTGAATAGTATCTAAGTATTTCCTGCTTCTCCTGAGAGTCAGATCAACTTAAGAACCTTTCCCTTCCCTTCCCAGTAGCTGTTGGAAACATGCCTCTCCTATGGAACCTCTGGGAACTTCTGGGTTGTTAGCATGTAGGTAAGAATGTTTTGCCCTTTACCTACTTACGAAGGGTAAAAGAGAATAGACCCTAAAACAGCATCTTCTTCCAAATTGATGAAAACAAAACAAACAAAAAAACACTTGTTTCTAACTACTAGGTAATTATAGATTACAACACCTATTACGTATTATCATTATTTTTAATACACTAAACATAGAAATCATTAAAACTGCTTCACTAGGACATTTAATCTGGCAAAAAAAACTAAGTTTGGGAAACAGCTTAAGCATACAGGTGATGAAATATGGCAAAACTGAAAGACTATGAAGCATATAGGTGGAAGTAAAATACAAACCAACAAGACAGTCAAAAAGTGAGGTCCATTGACTGAAATGACTATAAATTGTAAATATGTTTCTGGATTCATATGATTTAATTTCATGTTTGAAAGCATGCATACACACACACACACACACACACCCACACCCACACCCACACCCACAAACAAGTTAGCTCTTAGGTCATTTTATGAAAAAGTCATTTATGATAAAGAATGCATTTTTCATGCAGTCTAGCTTAAAGCTAAATTTTAGTTCACTATTTTACAATATTTTTTATAACTTTTTAAAATTTTAATTGTTGTTCAAGTATAGTTTTCTGTCTTTTACTCCCATCCCAGTCCACCCCCGCAGTGCTCCCCACCTCCCTCCCATTTCCACTCCCCCTAGATTTTGTCCATGTGTCCTTTATACTTGTTCCTGTAAACCCTTCCCTTTCCCCTGAAATTCCCTCCCCTCTCCTCTCTGGTCACTGTCAGCCTGTTCTCTATTTCAGTGTCTTTGGTTATATTTGCTTGTTTGTTTGTTTTGTTGTTTAGGTTCCCGCTAAAGGTGAGATCATGTGGTATTTTAAAATACTTTTATAACTGAGAAATGCAGCTGCACTTACTAAGTTTCAGTGTGCTTGTTTAAAAAAAAAAAACACTGACTTCTACAACATGCAAGTTTCACTTTAGCAAACTAAAATTTAGCTTAAGTTAGGCTGCACAAAAAAATCACCTGAGATGGGTCTATTTAAGTGACTTGAGAGCTAAGCCATTTATGTGTGTGTTCTTTTCACTGCCTCTAAGAACCTGATAGGTTAATCATATCAAAAACTAGGCCATGTCTTCAGCATTTCATTTTGAGTCTACTTGAAATAGAGATAAATGATAAACTATGTCATATCTCAATAACCTTATCTATTCATGCCCTATTTACTGAGAAAAATAAGGTTGACATATTTATACATGTTTTTATTATAACTACATATAAACAATTACCGCAATTTTTGGTTTAAAGGGTTTAAAAAGGTAATCAACTATCACTGGCTCCCCCCATAGGCTTAGACCACAAAAACATCTTATTGAGTAAGATTGTGTATTTGTTACATTACAGTCTTGTCTTACATTAATGTCCTTTGCTTTGAAAGTGCATCTAGTTACTGGAGTGCTGTTACTCAGAAATGTATAGAACAACAATGAAAATAAGAATAAAAGAAACAGATTAGGAAATTGAAAAAAAAAAAAACAAAAAAACACCAAATCTCTACGTTTTCACTCAGCTATACTCTAATTAAGATGTATCTAGCCCTCTCAGGTCATCATTCCTCTCACCCAAATTTTTTACCTGAAATTCCTCTGTAAAATAATTACAGCAGATGGAAGCTTCTTTAATCTCTTCCTAGTTTGGAAACCCTTCCAATAAGCTTGAATCAAGCAAGCTGCCTGATGTAGTTTCTGAAATTAAATGCCAGAATTAGCTGAGAGTCATCTAAGAAAGAGTTGTTTAGTAAGTTTACCTCTTAAACTATCAGGCCTGAGGAAGTATTAATATCATCTCTAATATGTTGGGCATGAGGCAATATTTTCTTAGGCCCATGTCAAGGAAAGTATATGAATATTAAACCTGACCCCCAAAGGAGGTATGTAATGCTCACTTAGGCAATATCTAAAATGTGGATTCAAGGTATGAAGAACTCTGTACAGGCTAAAAAATAAAAATAAAAAAGGTCTGGTGTTAAAATTCAATCCATAAATAATCCCTTTCCCCATTAAACTATGGCTGCTCTGGATCTTGGTTAAGTAACTAAAGAAAGGGGGGAGAGAAAAAAATTAAAGATTCAAGAGGATACCACTCCAAATTTTGAAATTAAAACATGTACTGAAATGTTAGCAAGTATCATGCATATCATTTTTTATAAATTAATACCTGTTCTTCTACTTCCTGATGGACCTTAGGGCTTAAAAGGCGAATGAGTTGTCTAAATTCTTGACAAAACTCTGTCCCAGGTTCTTGTTTACTTAGTAGGCTTCTGAGTCCTGAAATGGAATAAAGAAAATACAACTAATACTAATAAAACACGATTTTATTAGCTAATCTGTTAATATGAGGTTAAAAAGGTTGATTTAGAAACAAAGGAACATAACAAGATTAATCACATGATTTTGTTTTTCCTTATCTCAAAGACTTTTAGAGTAAGGACTTTAGGATACTCCTCTAAGAGTTCTTATGTGCTTTGTCTTACAAATTCTTGTGCTATCTGATGCAAAATCTGTTTAGTCAATCTCTTTAATTAAAAAAAAAGGAGAGTGGAATCATTGTGGTAAGTCAAAAAGTATAGATACATAATTTACTTCCTGTTTTAACATGACTACCTTAAACTGAAATATTTTTTAAAAGATAACGAATACATACTGAGTAATGCCTACCCAGTGGAAACACTTAAGTAGGTTTAATAATTAGTCATTATTAATTAAAGTTATTGTTAAATAAAAATACATAGTACTATAAATAACTTGGGTCAAATCAATAAGTTCCTGAGCAAATAGCATAGAAGTATTATAACACTAAAATATGGCACTTTCATTCCAAAATAAAACACAACAGTATGAGGTACAAAATATGTACAATTTCCAAGGCATGCTGAAATGACATATTATAATGTATATATTCAATGTAAATAAGTAAGCTATAATGGCTTTGGAGTGTACAATTGGGGAAGTCACTATATGAATCTTTCCACAATTCTTACTCTTTTAAGAGTGAAATTCTCAGGGAGTGGGGTGGATGGAGGTGGAAGAGGGGATAGGGGGTTAATGATGACAGGGAAAAAAAGACTGAAGTTCACAGTAGAATTAGCAATTGTAAAATATCTTGAAGAAACTGAGTAAGTTCTACTATTAAAAAAAGAAAGGGAAGAAGGATTGTTAAGGTGATATTCTTTTATAATGAACTCTGCTGGAATATTTGTGTTTCTACAGAAGAAATTACAGGTTCAAAAAATGTACATCTGGCACAATACCAACTAGATGGTTTTATTACTGGCACTTTCTCTCCCTCTCTATCCCTATAACACAAAATAATTGCAATGTTCACAATAACGACTGGTACAAGGCAAGTCAGTAAAAGTGTACCAACAAGAATTATAAAACAGCCCTGGCTGGTGTGGTTCAGTGGATGGAGTGCCAGCCTGGGAACCAAAGGGTTGCCGGTTCGATTCCCAGTCAGGGCATGTGCCTGGGTTGTGGGCCAGGCCCCCAGAAGGGGGCGCTCAAGAGGCAACCACACATTGATGTTTCTCTCCCTCTCTTTCTCCCTCCCTTGCCCTTTCTTTAAAAAAAACAAATAAAATCTTAAAAAAAAAAGAATAACATTGCATTCTAATCTTTTAAATTTTCCACATAATGTAATCTTGTATAAATAATCGATTTCCTTACTGTAAGAAAATATACTGAATAAGAAAATACACTGTAGTGATTCATGACTCTGGCTAGCAAAGAAAACAAAGCTAACATATAATGTTATTGAAAATTTTTAAAAAACTGTGTAATCTTAAGTAAATTACCTTCTATGTCTTGATTCCCACTGCTATAAAATAGCACTCATAGAATAAATAGCCCTCATAGGGTTGTTATGATGATTAGATATTTTAATGCATTTAAAGTATGTAGAATAGAATATAACACACAGTAAACCTTCAATTAAATGGAAGCTATTATATGAGAATGATAATACATTAAGCCCTTTCCACCTTACATTTTCTGACTTTCTATTCACATATACATTTGATTTAGCAGTGAGGAAAATATTGTTTTTGAGGAATGTTTGTTTTTGAGCAGTGAAGGAGTTAGAGTAATTATTAATTGATGTAAAGATCAAAAGTGCGGTCAATTGTCAAGTACAGCTCTGTTTTTCCCAGTAAAGTTAGTCTTGGTAAGGTCACTGATCTGTTTGGTCATAATTTTATAACACTACATAGTACATTCAATATACAACTTTTATGTCAGAGAGAAAGTAAATATTAATTGTCAACTCATCAACAATGTGCCATATGCTTTCTATGAAGACAGGAAGACAGCTTAATTACATACATGCTTTTTCCTCAAATGGTTATCTGTTATGACAGGGTTTTATTTGCACATTTAGATTATTGCCTTTTTCAATAAAAATGTTATTTTTTCAAATCTCAAGAAAAGGAAGAATAAATGTACTACCTTTGTAGCAGGCACTTAGTCTTAGTAAAATCAAAATTTCCTGATGGGATTGTGCCATCAACAGTAGCAGCTTTGTAGCAGTATTTCTCATGACTGGACTAAGAGTTGATAAAAGCTTGAAAATAACTTCATCCAGAATTGAATGCAGTGTTTTTGCTTCTATTCTGAGTAAATCGCCACTAATAAAACAAAATAAAAAAAGGAAAAAATGTACCATTACTAATTTATATATATATACTGCAACAAATTAAAGATAAAATGTTCAGCAACTTGATGCCTGACTGACTGGCCTGATCCAAGAAGATAACTATTTTTTAAAATATGTAACTTAGTTCCAAGAATGCAGCACAATAATTAATATTTACTGAATTCATACTATGTGTAAGGCACCATGCTAGGTAAAATAGGGAATACAAAGTAGCCAGAGGCCCTCTCCTCAGAAAAACATACAACCAAATTGTGGAGTATAGATAAATGTGTAAAATATTAAATAGATGACTCAAAAGCTTCAAGACAACAATAAGAAAACCACAAGACAATAGTACATGGTTCATTTTTAATGATGTATGGAGACAAAAATGCTTGACTGTACTAGCTAGAAACTCCAGTACAATGTTCAGAAATGGCATTGCTCAGAGTGGGCATTCTTGTCTTCGATATTACAAGGAAAGCATTTGGTAATTTACCATTAAGAATCTCAACTATAGGTTTCTCCTAGATGTCCTTCAACAGGTTGAGGAAGTACTACCTTCTATTACTACTTTGCTAAGAGTTGTTTTGCTTTAAACTGAATTTATTGAGGTAATATTGGTTAATGAAATTATGTAGGTTTCAGTTGTATGATCCTATAATAAATAATCTGTAAATTGTACTGTGTGTTCTCCACCCAAGGTCAAGTCTCCTTCCATCACCATTTAACCCATAATACCCTCTTTTACCTTTCCCAAACCCCCTCTCCCTCTGGTAATCATCCTATTGTTGTCTGTGTCTATGAGGCTTTTTCTGGGGTGGGAGGCTTAATCCCATTACTTTTTCAAGTCCCCAAATTCCCTTCCCATCTGACAGCTGTCAGTCTGTTTTCTGTATCTATGAGTCTGTTTCCATTGTATTTATTTTGATTAGATTTCACATAAAAGTGAAATCATATGGTACTTGTTTTTCTCTAAATGGCCTATTTCACACAGAATGACACTAGCCAGGACCATCTAAGACATCACAGAAGGTAAGATTTCATTCTTTTTTACAGACGAGTAGTATTTACATTGTGTAAATGCACCATAGTTGTTTCATCACTCATCTACTGATGGGCACCTGGGCTGCTTCCAAATCTTGGTTATTGTAAACAACACTACAGTAAATATAGGGGTGCATATATTCTTTCAGATCAGTGTTTCAGGTTTCTTCAGCTATAATCCCAGAAGTGGAATTTGCTGGGTCATAAAGCAGTTCCATTTTTAAGTTTTGTAGATAACTCCATACTGCCTTCCACAGTGGCTGCACCATTCTGCATTCCCACCAACAGTGCATGAGGGTTCCCTTTTATCCACATAATTGCCTACACTTGTTTGCTGATTTATTAATGATAGCCATTCTGACAGGCATTAGATGATATCTCACTGTGGTTTAATTTGCATTTCTCTGATGATTAGTGACAATGAGCATCTTGCATATGTCTATTAGCCATCTGCATCATCTCTTTGCAGAAGTGTCAATTCAGGTCCTTTGCCCATTTTTATATCGGTTTCTTTTTTCTTGGTGTTGAGTTTTATAAGTTCCTTACAAATTTTGGATATTGACCCACTATCAGATATATCACTGACAAATTCATTCTCCCATTCAGTGGATTTTCTCTTCATTTTGTTGATAGTTTCCTTTGTTATGCAAAAACTTTTCAGTTTCATAGTGGTCACATTTGTTTTTCTTTTGTTTCCCTTGCCCATGAAGATATGTCAAAAAAAATATTTCTATGAGAAATGTTCGAGATTTTACTGCCTGTATTTTCTCCTAGGATTTTTATGGTTTCAAGTCTTACATTTAAGTCTTTAATTCATTTTGAGTTTTTCTTGTGTATGGTTTAAGAAGGTGGTGTAGTTTCGCTTTTTTTGCATGTTATCTGTCCAATTTTACCAATACCATTTACTGAAAAGACTGTCTTCACCCCTCTGCATATTCTTGCCTACTTTGTCAAATATTAATTGACCATACAGGCATGGGTTTATTTCTTGGCTCTTTATTCTGTTCCATTGATCTATATGTGTTTTTATGGGAGTACTATGCTGTTTTGATTACTATAGCCTTGCAGTATAGTTTGATACCGGATAGTGTGATTCCTTCAACTTTGTTCTTCTCAAGATTTCTGTGGCTGGTTGGGGTCTTTTGTGGTTCCATATAAATTTTTGGATTATTTCTTCTAGTTCTGTGAAATATGCCATTGGTATCTCAATAGGAATTGCACTGAATCTATAGATTGCTTTGGGTAGTATGAACATTTTAATGATACTAATTTCTCCTATCTATGAACATGATATATGCTTTCACTTATTTGTATCTTCTTTAATTTCTTTCTTCAGTGTCTTATTTTCCTAGTACAGATCTTTTACATCTTTGGTTATATTTATTCCTAAATTTACATTTTTTTCATGCAATGTAAATGGGATTGTTTTCTTAGATTCCCTTTGTGATAGTTCATTATTGGTGTATAAACTGCAACCAATTTCTGAATATTTTGCATCCTGCTACTTTACTGAATTCATGTATCAATTCTAATAGATCTTATTTAAAATGTTTGATTTATTTAATTTTAGAGAGAGGGGAAAGGATGGAAAAAGAGGAGATAAACATCAATATGCTGTTGCCTCTCACACACCCCCGACAAGGGGCCTGGCCCACAACCCAGGCATGTGACCTGACTGGGAATCGAACCAGTGACCCTTTGGTTTGCAGGCTGGCACTCAATCCACTGAGCCACTCCGGCCTGGGCAATTTTTTGATCCAACCTTTAGGGTTCTCTCTATATAGTATCATGTCATTTGTAAGTAATTACAGTTTTACTTCCTCCTTTCCAATTAGGATGCCTTTTATTTCTTCTTCTTGTCTGATTTCTGTAGCTATGGCTTCCAGAACTATGTTGAATAAGAGTGGTGAAAGTGGACATGCCTGTCTTGTTTCTGACTTAAAAGGAATGCTTGTAGTTTTTACCTATTGAGTATGATGTTGGCTGTGGGTTTGTCATATATGGCCTCTACTATGTTGAGATATATTCCCTCTATTCTCAGTTTGCTGACAGTTTTGATCATAAGTGGTGTTAGATTCTATCAAATGCTTTTTCTGCATCTATTTGTATGATCTCATGGTTTCTATCCTTCATTTTGCTTATGTGGTGTATCACGTTTATTATTTGTGGATACTAGTAACCAGCCCTGGAATAAATAGCACCTGATCATTGTGTATAAACTTTTCAGTGTGTTGCTGGATCCGGTTTGCTAATATTTTGTTGACAACTTTAGCATTCAGCAGGGATATTGATCTATAATTTTCCTTTTTGTAGTGTCTTTGTCTGGTTTTGAAATTATGATAATGCAGGCCTCATAAAATCAGTTTGGAGTTTCTTCCTCTTAAATTTTTTGGAATAGTTTGAGAAAGAGAGGTGTTAATTCTTCTTTGAACGTTTGGTAAAATTCACCTGTGAAGCTACATGGTCCAGGACTTTTGTTTATTGGATTTTTTTTTCTGCTTCAATTTCATTAGGTGTAATCTGTCTATTCAGATTCTCTGATTCTTCCTGATTTAATTTTGGAAGATTGTATGTTTGTTGGAGTTTATCCATTTCATCCAGATTTTCCAGATTTCATCAGGCTGTCCCAATCTTTTTGGCATATAGTTGTTTGTATTATTTTCTTAGAATCCTTTATATTTCATTGGTATCAGTTGTTACTTCTGTTTCATTCTCTTTCATTTCTGATTTTATTTGGTGTCCTCTCTCTCTGATCTGATTAGAAGTTTGCCAATCTTTGACAAGTAATACAGTCATAGTAAGGGATTTTAATCCCCATGACATCAATAGATAGATCTTCCAAACAGAAAATAAAAAAGACCTAGACCTAGCTGGTGTGGCTCAGTGGTTGAGTGCCAGTCTGTGAATCAAAAAGAGGTGGATTCAATTCCCAGTCTAGGACACATGCCTGGGTTGCAGGCCAGGTCCCCAGTAAGGGGTGCGTGAGAGGCAACCACACATTGATGTTTCTCTCCCTCTTTCTCCCTCCCTTACCTTCTCTAAAAAATACATTAAATAAAATCTTGTTTTAATCTTGTCTTTTTCTTAAAAAAAAAAAAGAAAGAAAAGAAACAAGAAAACAGCTGCCTTAAATGACAAAATAGAGTAGATGGATTTAATTTATATCTTCAGAGGATTTTACCCCAAAGCAGCAGCATATACATTTTTTTTAGTGCACATGAAACATTTCACAGCATAGACCACATTAGACTACAAAACAAGTCTCAATACATTTAAGACTGAAATCATATCAAGCATCTTCTCTGACCATAATGCTATGAAATTAGAAATCAATCACAAGGAAAAAAAATAAAAAACAGTGGGGAGGGATGAGTGGGTGGGCGGGGATGGTAGTAAAAGACAGAAAACTGTACTTGAACAACAATTAAAATAAAATTTAAAAATATATACTCAATAAAAGCCATTGAAATTGTAAAAAACTAAAAATTTTATATGGACAACAACAACAGCAACAACAAAAAAGTGAAAAACACACAAAGACATGGAGGCTAAATAACATGTTACTAAACGATGAATGGGTTTAAAATGAAATAGAGGAAGAAATCAAGAGAGACTCTGAAACAAATAAAAATGAGAATACAATAACCCAAAACATGAAACACAATGAAAGCAGTCCTAGTAGGGAAATTCATAGCATTACAGCCTATTTTAAGAAACAAGAAAAACCTCAAGTAAACCACCTAACTTTAGTGTTAAAGGACCTAGAAAAAGAACGATGAAGTGCAAAGTGAGCAGAAGAAAGGAAATAATAAAGACCAGACCAGAAATAAATAAAATAGAGTCTAAAAAAATAGAAAACATCGATGAAACCAAGGGCTGGTTCTTTGCAGTTTTTCTTATTTCAAAAATCAGGAATAAATGTTGAATTTATCAAATACTTCTTTCACATCTATTAATATGATATGTTTTTCCTTTTCTGGTTTGTTACTATGATGAATTATATTGATTTACTTTAGAATATTATACTAGTCCCGAATTCCTAGGCTAAACCCAACTTATTCATGTTGTATTGACTTTTTAATATAGTTGGGTTCAACTTGCTAAATTTTTGTTTATAATATTCTGCATCTCTGTTCTTTAATATATTGATGAATAGTTTTCTCATGTCTTTGTCTGGTTTTGGTATCAAGGTATTGCTGACCTCATATAATGATTTTGGAAGTATTTCCTCCTCTTCAATTTCCTGGAAGAGTTTGTTTAGGATTATTTAGTCCTTAAATGTTTAGTAGAATTTATCAGTGAAGAAACTGTCTAGTCCTAGAGTTATTTTTGTGAAAAGTGTTTCAGTTACAAATTCAATGTTTTAGTTATAGGGATATTCAGGTTACCTATGGTTTCTTGATGAGTTTTGGTAGTTTGTGTTTTTTCAACTAACTTGTCTGTTTCATCTAAAGTTGTTTCATATTATTCCCTTGTACTTTAAATATCTATAAACTCTAACATCTTATCTCAAATTCCTGATATTGGCAGTTTGCATTCTCTTTCCCCTCATGATCAGTCTTGTTAAAGGTTTATTAATTTCATAGATCTTCTCAAAGAACCAGCTTATAGTTTCAGTGATTTTCTCTATATTTTTGTTTACTATTTTATTTCTTCTTTGATTTTTATTATTTTCTTTCTTCTGCTTACTTTGAGTTTAATTCCCTCTTTTCTTAGTTTCTTAAAGAGGAAGCCAAGGTCAATGATTTGAGACTTTTCCAATGCAGGCATTTAGTAGTAGAAGTGATATAAATTTTTCCACCGACTTTATACTGTTATACTAGTCCTGAATTCCTGGGATAAAATCCTGATTTAATTTAGATGCATCCCCCCAAATTTGAACATGTTGTGTTTTCATTTCTATTCATTTAAAAATAATTTTGAACTTAATTTCTGATTTCTTCTTTGTCCTTTGGGTTATTGCATTACTATTTCCCAAATGTTTTGGGATTTTTTTCAGAGATCTTCTTGGTGTTAATTTCCATTTTAATTCCATTGAGGGCAGTATGAGTTAAATACTTTTATGTTCATTGGAATTTGCTTTATGGCCCCCCAAATTGTCTACGTTTGTTAATGTTCATTTGTATTTGAAAATAGGCATTTGCTGTTGTTTGGTGGTTTCTGACAACGTCAATCAGGTCAACTTAGTTAATATTGTTGTTCAAATCTTCTGCAGTCATAATAAGTTTTTCTCTTCTTATTCTATCATCTATCAAGAGAGGTATATTGACATCTTTCACTTTAACTGCAGATTTGTCTATTTGTCCTTGCAGTTCTATCAGTTTTTTTAGTGTATTTTGGAGCTCTGCTATTAGGTCAATAAATGTTTTCTTGATGAACTGAGTTACTATTATGAAATAACTTTATTACTAATAATATTCTTTACTGTGAAACTTACTTCTTCTGATATTAATGTAGGCATTCTGGCTGTCTTTTGACTAGTGTTAGCATGGTATATCTATTTTCATCCTTTTACTTTTAAGCATATAGCCAACTGCATGCTTCCATTTCTTTCCTTCCAGCATTTATGTTACTGTTGTAATACATTTTACTAATACATAAACCTACTTTCATTTTTTGTGTAAACCTACTTTCCTTCTGGCTGAAGGACTTACTTAAACATTTATTTAAATGTGGGTCTGTTGCTGATTTCTGAAAAAAATATTTTGCCTTTATGTAAACATATTTTCACCAAGGATAAAATTTTAGCTATTTTCTTTCAGTATTTTAAAAATGTTGCTCTACAAACATCCAATTAAAAAATAAATAAGCCACAGGGATGTAGTATACAGTACAGGGAATATGTCAGCAATATATAATAACTTTGCACAATGACGGCTGGTTACTAGACTGATCACCGTGATTACACTGTAAGGTATATAAATGTCCAATCTCTGTTGTACACTTGAAATTAATGATATTGCATGTCAATTATACTTTTATAAAAAAATTTAAAAAGATATACCAACATTGCTCAACTATGTTTTTTTTGCATTGTTTCTGATAAAAATGTTACTGTAATTCCTCATCTTCATTCCTCTGTATATGATACCTTTTTCCCTCTGGCTGCTTTTAATATTTTCTCTTTTCACGGGTTAAAGACTTTGGTTACAACATGCTTTGGTGTAGAATTTTCTTCACATTTGTCCTTGGGGTTTCATGAACTTCTTGAGTGCCACATTATGGTTTTCATCAAATTCGGAAAATTTTCAGCAATCATTCCTTTGAATACTTTGTTCTGACTCTACTATCTCTTTTAGATAATCTGATTATATCATATAAAGCTATCTGAAATAGTACTGCAGATCAATGATGTTCCCTCCCTCTTTTTTCCTATTTTTTGATTACTTTTCTCCATTTCATTGTGGATAGTTTCTAATGCTATGTCTTAAAATCCACTAATCTTTTTCCATGTTAATCTGCTATTAATCCAATCCAGTGTATTTTCATCTCATTTTGGGTTTTATATATGTCTGTATTAAATATCTTGAACAAATGGAACATAGCTATAATAACTATTCTAATGTCCTTGCCTGTTCGTATATGTTAGTCTTGATCAACTGATTCTTCTCATTAGGGGTTCTGTTGTTCTGGTTGTTTGTATGCCTGGTACTTACATGAATTTTATCTCATTGGATGATAGATATTTTTGTATTCCTAAAAATATTTTTAAGTTTTTTTTCAGTTAGAGATTTTCAAGAGCCATTTTAGCAAACTGGTAACAATTCTGATAAAAAAAAAAACAAAAACAACAAAACCAAAAACCAGAAATGTTTTGTAAAACCAAGTCACCTGCTGATCTGTATTGTTTTATAGCATAATTGTAATTGTAGATTCTATCTGAACATCATCAGTTTGCAGTGACTATAAGAAATGATCACCTTCTCTTCTAAAGGAAAAGAGATTAAAGCAAAGATTATCTGATAGCACAAGTGGCACTCCCTCACCCTTTTGAAGTCAAATCAAAGCATTACCATTTCTGCTAAATTTCCTGTCCTGTGTACTTTATAGTAAAGATTTTAAGAAGTAGGCAATTTCAACAAGATGTAGCTAAATTAATTGAAAATAATTTGATCCTTTTGGGTCCTGCTTTTATTTTGCTTGGGTGGTCAGGAATAGAGCTCAGTCTAGTGATAATTATCCCCCACTACCAAGGTAAAATCTTCTTAAGTACTGTACACAATGGTCCATAATTCATGAGATTTTCCAGTTTGGCTGTTGGAGTCAGGCAGTATTCTTGGCTCTGTGTGACCTTCTTATACTGCCCCTTTTAATCCTTTTGGATGGTTTTCCCTTACACTGGGTAGTTTCCTAGAACATATGTGCTGATCAGTAGTCTACTGAATAATGGAAGGGAACTCTCTGAAGATGTCTAGAGTTGTCTCTCTATGTGGCTCTCTCTTCTATGATACTCTGTCTTATGAACTCTAGCCATTTTGTTTTCCCCAGACTCTCAGCTCTCTCCCTTCAATTCAGCCTGGCTGGGATACCCCTCCCTGCATCACTTTGTTCATTCCTTTTTCTCAGGGCTCACTTCTTTGCATTGACTGAAGTCCAGTTTCTTGAAAACTGTTTTTCATGTTTTACCTGGCATTTGTTTTTTGTTTTTTTGTTTTCCGGGTGGTAGGGTAAATCCATTCTATTATTCCATCCTGATCCCAAGTGGAAGTGAAATCCTGATGATTTTATTCATTAGTTTTTAAAAACCATTCCCCTGGTAGCAATGCCCAAGGCCAAAATGTTATTACTTGCAGTTGGAATACTATGGTTTCTTCCTCTAATTGCTTTCTTAGTCTAGAGTTTTATCCCCCATAAATCTTTCCTCCACAGTGACCAGAGTGCCATAAGTGAAATATAATCTGACCATTTTTATCCACTTTAAAAATCTTTCAATGGTCACCATTTCCCACAAAATAAGATAAGTGCCCTTAACACAGCATATAAACTCTTCATTATTTAAGTCTCTGAAGAACTTGTTAGCCACCTCCACATACCAAATTTTAAATGCTGGCAACAATGAACTATACCTACTCTTCACCGTTGGTATGTTTTTACTTATCTCTGTGCATTTGCTTATGTTGTTACATCTAACTAGATATACTGTTTTCTTTTCTTCCTTATTAGCTAATTTCTCATTCTTTTTTTTTAAGCTTTATCTTAATCTTTTTTTTAAGATTTTATTTATTTATTTTTAGAGAGGGAAGGGAGGGAGAAAGAGAGAGAGAGAGAGAGAGAGAGACATCAATGTGCGGTTGCTAGGGGCCATGACCTGCAACCCAGGCATGTGCCCTGACTGGGAATTGAACCTGCGATGCTTTGGTTTGCAGCCTGCATTCAATCCACTAGCTACACCAGCCAGGGCTCATTTCTCATTCTTAAAGTTTCATCTCAGTTGTTACCTTCTCCAGCAAGTATCACCCCTGAGTTTAGGTTAGAATCTCCTCTAACCAAACACTTGTGCACACCTTTAACATCGCAACTTAATACACTGTATTATAATATGTTCATGCGTTGGTCTCTTCCATTATATTGTAAGCTACCTGAAGACAAGGTTTATATCTTAATCAATTCTGTAAACCTAACAACACACACACAGTGGGCACATAGTAGATGCTTAATAAATCCATACTGAACTGAAAAAAATCAACTATTTCAATTGTGTATACTGTGAATTCCATTTTAACCTGGGGAGATTGCTTACTGCTTCTTTAATGCCCTTCTATAGCACCTTGTACAATGCTAAGCATTTTGTGATCTTAAAATTTCACCTTACAAATGACAGTAATTTTTTTCACTAAGTGTGAGATCTGGAATAAAACCTTAAGCTTTCAAATAAGATGGCAATTCAATAATAAATTCTTAGTGTTTCAATGTATTTTACATTTATTTTTCTAAAAGACACTGGTAATAAGTGTCATGTACAATCCACATGCAATTAATTTCAGCAAAACTGGAATACATTGGTAATGCTTCTAATCAAAAATAAAAATTATAAAATATTTTGTAAAACCAAGTCACCTGTTGATATGTAGTATGTTCTGTACCATAGTCATGACTGTAGATCCTATTTGAACATTATCAGTTTGCAGTAAGTGCAAGAAATGATCACTTTGTAGTACTAAAGAGAGAAAAAGAAAAATTAAAACAAAGATTCTATGATGACACAATTGAGATTTGCTTGTCCTTTCCAAACCAAATCAAAGTATGACTATTTCTGCTAACCTTCCTGCCTGTGTGTACTTAACAATAAAGAGAATTTTTGAGATAGGCAATTTCAATAACCATAAATAAGTGATTCCACTTTTTAAGTCTTTACTCAAAAACATGCCCACAGATTAATTTAGAGAGAGGCAGAGAAACACTGATGTGATAAATATTGACTGGCCACCTCCCACAAGTGCCCCAACTGGGGACCAAACCTGCTACCCAGGCATGTGCCCTGACCAGGAATCAAACCCACGACACCTCAGTCTATGGGACAATGTACCAACCAATGGAGTCACAATGACCAAGGTAGCCATTCCATTTCTATGAACTGCTATGATAAATAGTCAGAGAGCATCCGCACATACTAAGCTAAGAATCTCTTATCTCCCCTTAAATAAAATATATCTTAAATTTGAATCTTTTTCTAGTAGTGAATTTCAGTGAATAAAATCAAATTTTTTGTGAAGAGAAACTATGAAAATGGTACATATGAATATAATCACATCCTTAAAAAATTTAATTGTTATAAAATGTATCAATCTTGCTAACATTTTGTTTTACAAAATAATATAATCATTAAGAACAAAAAACATTTGCTTTTATTAGTTAATAATTTTTAGGCTCTCGGCAGCCAGTTATGGAGACTTGGCACTGAATGTTTACTGCCAAATTGATTAACCTCTGGGAACATTCATTTCTTCACTAGAAACAGCAGATGTCTCACAGACTACTGAAGAATGTCCCAGAACAGGGTAGATCCTCAATAAATCTTAGTTTCTACTTCCTTCTCCACTAACTAATTGGAATTTTAATTAAGGCAGACCAGTTATGTGGCGAGGAAGCTCTGTGAACACTCCCCTTTGTTTCTACAAAACTCCTTTCCTCTTTCTATCTCCAGAGGGAACATATTTGATTTCTTTCACATACTGAATAGTGTTCTTCATGTCTGTTTACATAGTCTGTATTTCAATATATCACTAGACGTCACTTTTAAAATAATTAACAACTTCAAAAAAACAATTCCACTATAATTAAATATTTCCGTGGCTTATTTTTTAGGACTTCAATAGTAAAATAAAATTCTTTTAAGTAGCTGGGATAAGTAAGTATATCACTCCATTTTTACCTACTTAAAGATGTTTTACTAACTCTTCAATTAACTTTGAATTCACTGAAATCATGTAGTATATGAAGTCTTTCCGGAAAAAGTCCAGCCATTGCTAATATAATGAGAACAGTTTGTACCACATTGATGTAATCTGGCATCCAAGGAGAGTGGACTAGAATGCACATGCATGAATGATGACAACTTCATTGTACTAGTCAGTCGGTGATAGACTCCAGTGAGTAAGGATGTGCACTGTGTGGCCATTGCCTTCAAAATGACTGAGTAAGTAGAGCAATGAATCTGCATCAAATTTTGCATTAAGCTGGAACATTCCTCTGTGGAAACTATTCGGAAGATTCCAAAGTCCACAGCTGTGAGCAACTAGTAATTGGAGCTTCATCATGACAATGCACCTGCTCATGCATCATGTCTCATGCAGAGGTTTTTTGCAAAACATCAAATTGCCCAGGTGACTCAGCCCCCCCTACAGCCCAGAGTTGGTATCCTGTGATTTCTGACTTTTCCGAAAACTAAAATCACCTTTGAAAGGAAAAAGATTTCAGACCATCAGCAAGATTCAGGAATATATGACAGGGCAGCTGGTGGCAACTGAAAGAACTGTGTGAGGTCCGAAGGTGCCTACTGTGAAGGGGACTGAGGCATCACTGTCCTATGTACAATGTTTCCTGTATCTTTTTCAATAAATGCTTCTATTTTTCATATTACATGGCTGGATACTTTCTGGACAGACCTTGTATACTGTTTATATTAGTTTATCTTTTTCTATATTGGAAAAAATTATGCTAAAATAATTTGTCATTCTATTTTATTTTATACTGTTTATCTTATAACATATTACTATGCAACTTATTTTTGGAGACCCTATTTTGTTTTTCAAGTGTAGTCAGATAACGAGTTAGTCCCCAAAACAAAAACTAATACTTTTGTATACTTCTTTATTTAAGTCAACTTTTTATGATGAAAGTTTCAAATACATATGAGTTGAGAAAATAGTATAATTGCCTTGCATGTACCAGTCATTTAACTTTACAATGATCTTGGTTCATTGGCCAAACTTGCTTCACAGGTTACCCCATCTTTTTCCTATCTCCCATTTAATTTTGAAGTAAATCCGAGAGATCAATTCATTTAATCTATAAATATTTCAATATATATTCACAAAAGAAATGAATTATTAAACAATAAAATACAAACATTATCTAAACTAAATAATAATTCCTTAATTTTATCAAATATTCAGTTAGTGCTCCAATTTCCAATTACTTTGTGAGTTTTTTAAAGTTTCTTTGAATTAAGATCTAAGTAAGCTACCACACATTGTAACTAATTATGTTTCAATTTCTTTTAATCTACGGATTCCTCCTCTACCCTTTTATTTCCCTCGAAATGGGTTTATTGGTGAAACTATATCAATTGTTCTATGAGCTTCCCACAGTCTGTTTTTGATAGTTGCATTTCTAGAGTATAATTTGTTTCACCTTCTATAAAGTAATAGTTGAACTAGAGGATTGAAAAGATGCATGTTTGAATTTTTGTCATATACATTTCGTATGTGAGGTTATAATGAGCCATTGGGAGGCACTTAGTTTCTGGCTGTACCTCCTTCTGAGATGTAGACAGTGACAAATGATTAATTTCTAAATCTGTTAATTCACTAAGGGTTGCAAAATTGTGCTAGTCATCATTCCTTTTCCACTTATTAGTTGGAATGCTTTACAAAGAGAAATTTCTCCTCATCAATATGTTAGAAAAAGGCAAGATAAATGCTGGTGTCTCCATTTTCCAAAATGAATTGGTTCCCTAGTATACTCTAATGGTAATTTTTTAAAAGTCTCATTATATTTGATGTGTTTCAATCAACTGTAGTTATTATCCTGATTGCTGTTTAAATTTCCCATTTTTGACTAGTAGAAACTTCCTTATTTTGGCTCCTGAATCCTCTTCACAGAATTCTAATACACTTTGATTGCCTCCTTTCTATCTGGTATTCCAGGTACTTCAGGTTTACCTTGCATATTTTCTACTCCAGACCTACAGCCAGCCATTTCTCCAAGCAGCTGATTCTTGTTAGAGAGGAAAGGTTACTGAAGACTCCAATTTTGTACCACCTTATCTTTGCATTTGAACTTCACAATTGCTTAATTTAGTTTTAGTACCTATTTTAGTGACATTTTAAATCTACAAATCTGAGTTATAATGTCATGTTGTTATAGTTATTATTTTTAAAAAGGAATATGGCTTATGTTTTAAACTAGTCAAGTATTCTCTCTCTTGCTGTCTCTGTTTTTTATGAGGTCTTTTACATCCAACCATAGTGAGTCTAAGTACTTTATATTGTATTTTTGGTAAAAGTTTTTTAAATTGGAGACTTTATAATAATATTCATGCCATAATGGGAAATGAGTAGATAATGGTTTTTGTGCATGTTCCTTAGCTCTATAGGAATGTAACTACCAAGAGTATTAGCTATACTAACTGAAAGTCTCAATGGTTGCCTTGGGAAAATGGGATATGGAGTGAAGCAAGAGGACCAGAGATTGTGTTTCTTGTTTAAGAATCCTTACGAACTATTTGCTCTTTAAATTATGTGTGTGGGTAATTCTAAAAGAAAAGATTAAATTAAAAATAGAAATACAGTTCAAATTTCAATTTCTAAAATATATCAATGTTCTTAAATAGTTCTATTCACCTCAGAATAAATCTTTCAAAATGGAAATGCTGCCATAATTATCATTAAGGATTATTTTTCAGCATTAAGAAAACATAATATAATACTAACATATATAGTTCTCAATGTAAGTGTAGAAATATTCTATAACTTTCAAATTAAAATGTCATTATATAAAAGCTTACTTTACATGAATAGTTAGTCTATGAGTTAAATTATATCTACTCTGTACACAGGGATTTCTCTCACACTAAGTCTAAAATACAACTGTAATCTTTGAAACTTAAAAAAATTTCCTCTCTCGACTTAATTATTAAAATTATCATTAATTCTTACCTTGGATTTGCTAAATAGAAAAAGCTCAGGAAAAAGTTGTATTTTAGCAATTGTCTCCTTAATATAATATTCACATTGTTAATGTTGGCTATTTAAAGCTGGAATGTCCAAATGGGCTCTTATTTTCTTGTATGTGGGATTATTTTAACATGGGTTCACTTAACTATGGTTATGTGCATAGTTAATGAGGTATGTATATTTTTTAGAAAAAAAGATCAAACTGTTAGCAGGTGACTTTATAATGACTATCAGTTAAATTAAATATTTGTTGTCTTACCATTTTGGATAAGTTGAACATGGCCTCCCACTAGCCAGAAGAGAGAATCAGTCACAATTTGGAAAAAGTGTAGTAATTCATCTTTTTCTTCACCCTTAATACATACAAAAAAAATACCAATTGACTTTTCTATAATTGCTTTATTTAAAAGAGAAAGTGCGACTTCACTCTGAGGAATTAGAGGGTCTGGTTTCTGGATCTAACAACTACTTATTGGGTAAGTAATCTTGAAGCCATTACTTAATAAAACTTGTGCTTACAGGCTAGTAATACCTATTCTACTTAACTAGAAATGGTTGTTACCCAGAGGTCAAATAAGACAATGATAGTATAAAAACTGCAATAGCTATGCGTGAGAATCACCTGTGGAGCTTTTTAAATATATCATGCACATGCAATTCTGTCACTTACTGGCCATGTAACTTTAGAGTAAGTTGTATAAAGGTTAGTAATCTTTTTCATGTCCTGAATAAACGTTTGTACTGCAGCACTAAAATAATAATGACAACAGCAAAAAGATTATGATTGCTATGATTATTCTTCATAATGATGAAAGTATATTTTTTCCTATTATTGTAGCACAGGGTTAGATATGTGCTTAAACAGAAATCTGCTGACTTACAGTAAATTAAAAAAAAAAAAGAAATATCACATTAGATAAAGAATTTCTTTAGTCTAACAAGCTGCCTTTGCCAGTTTTACCAAAACACACAGCAGGTAATCCTCACTGTTGTCTGTCTCAAAGGTTAGTGCTGGGCTCCTAGACTTCCTACTTTCCTTAAAAACCCATTAGATGATGTTACCCAGAAATTTATGGATTCTGAGACTGGTTAACACAATTTATCATTAAATCACTTCAAAATTCTCCCATAAGTGTTTTACTATTCTTATATATCATATATATTACATATTCTCAAATAATACATTCTTATATATATATACAATATATATTATACATTATTTTAGGCCAGAAGGTCCTGTGTATGTCCTGCCATATGATCTACTAAAAAAAATCTGATTGGGAAAGACCTAATAAATAGTTTTCTCACTGCATCCTTTTTATCCCCCTTTTTAATTTTGCCCTATAGTTAAGTAGACTTCTTTTTCTATAGCTCATTTACTCTCTTTGATGTATGTACTAAAAAATTTTTTCTCATATATTATCATGCATCTTTTTATTAAAAAATTTATGTTAGTATTAAAATAAGCTTTAGACACATCATCCTTTTCTCACCATTAAAATAGGACCGCTTGAGGCAATTATTCTGAAGTCTATAAATTTGCGTATAGAGTGCACTAAAAAGCTAAGCATGTCAATATCTGTTAGGCTTTTTCTTTTTAGTGTAAAATAGGCAAAAGTAGATTTATTAAATTCAACATTAGCAATTTAGTTCTAGCAAAACATTATCCATCACACTGTTTTCAATTTGAACTCTAGTGATTTTGTAGGTTTGTGTGTTTTTAATTAACAACTGCATGACCTTTAGCTAATAAGTATTTAGGATTTTATATCTCTATACAAATACCATAATAAAAATATAAAAATATAATATAAGGTATTAAAGGACTATATAAATGAAAAGCCTGTAATAATTATTGCCCTTAAAGGGTGAATACTAGAGTGCTTTGAAGAAGACATAAAGCTTTCACAATGGTCTGAACTATTCACGAGACAGAAATCATTTCACAAGGGAAAAACTGAAATATAGTGAAATCAAGCAGTTAGAACATAGTTTGTGGCACAGCCAGAAAAAAAAATCAAGTTCAACAAAATTTCCATAATTCATGTCACTTCAATTGACCTGAATTAAATTAAATCTAGCAAATATGTAAATGTTGATTTAGTACTAGCATCCCTCAAAAATGCCAGTGGAGATTCTACAGTGGAATTTGTGATCTATTACAAAGAGAACATATACTCTACCACTAAGTTAAATTATCTGCCAACAATGAATCTTAATGATCAAATCACTATGTTCTCCATACTGTTCAATATGTCATTCATTTTCACTCATACAACTTTTTTATTTCTTGTTTTTTAAGTTAATAATATATTTGTTCTTAGGTTTTCTACAAGAAATATCTAAAGAGCTTGTCCATTTTACTAGCCTGGGAGCATTCAAGTGCAAGACTATATCTATTCCTTATATCCTAAGAGCACCTCAAATAAAACTTAATATCCCATGGTAAGTTAGTTATTTCACTTCATAATTCACAAAAATTGTTAATCTGCACAATCTTTAATGTAGCAGTAGGCCCAAATATACATATAGCCAGCCAAGAACAATTCTAACATAAAGGACTTTCAGCCTTATAGACTTAGGATTTCTTATCCATTCTATAACCAAACTGACTTAGTCGACATTCATGAAACACTACACAAACTGCAGAATTCACATTTAAGTATATAGAGAGTGTTTGCTTTTGCATGATACCATACTAAATGAAAAGTGCATATCAAAATTTTTATTTATTTTTGCTTTACATGGTAGATTTTTTTTTTTTTAATTTTTATTGTATTTTTTCCACACATATCAAAACCTTTACACAGTTGTGATATGCTTGGGCTTTGGTTAAGAAGCACTGTGCAAAGCAAAGACTGCTTGTAATGGAATATTTGCAAGATAAACACATATGGAGGGACATAAAACAAGTCTGAAAACATTTCATAGGATTTAACTGATACAGTATATGTTATCTGACCATGATAGAATAAGAAACAAATAATAAAACATCAAGAATATCCTCAAATATCTGGAAATTAACCAATATACTTCTAAATTAATTAAAATTAATTCTTAATTCTAAATTGTTAATTCCATGGGTCGGAAATAAAGAGTACATACATACTTGTTGGATTAAAACAACCCTGTGTTAGGGTTGAAATATTCTGACTAGAGAAAATTTGAAAGATCAAATAGGAAGTTCGCTTTTATTCTGCTTCACTATTGGAGTTACTGAGAGAAGCCTTGGACCTAGAGAACAACACTTTCCTCTATTGCTAATTTAAGTAGAAGGGATATAGACAACAGTATGGTGATTACCAGAGGGAGAGGGGGCAGGGGGAGGTAGAGGAGAGTGAAAGGGGATGATTGGTGATGGAAGGAGACTTGACTTTGGGTACTGAACACACAATACAATATAAAAATGATGTATTATAGAACTGTACACCTAAAACCTATATAATTTTATTAACCAATGTCACCCCAATAAATTCAATTAAAAAGTTTAAGTAGAAAGTGTGTTTTAGGAAAATGCTATGGAAATATAAATGTCTACAAGTGCTGCTCAAAGTTGAGTACTAAGGCAGATTCTTCAAAAAGTCACACAGTATGCTTCTGCTAGCACTTTAAAAATTTTAATGTAGAACTTTTTTTAGGGTTGTAACCTTAAAAAATGTTTGAATTGACTACTTCAATTGTACTTTCACCAAATGTTGTACATCTGAGAAATAACATCGAACATCTCAAAAATTAAACTGTTTTGACTACAATATACAAAACACTAAATAAACACATACCTTAGCTGCATTGATGAAACATGTTTGCAATTGCCTCCCCAAAATCAGAAAATTTTCTGCTGCTGACGGAAGTAATTCATTGTAAAATTCTTCCGCATCTTCTCCTGGCTCTAAGCCCACACAGCAATGGCTGAAATAAGAGAACAAGTTTGTGACTCAGGTTGTGGTAATTATAAACTTCAAATGAATGCTAAAGCTTCTATAGACACTGCTTTGATGAGAATTTTTAGTATCTTCCTTTGGTTGTCAAGCCAATAAAGAACTGTTCCTGGAAAATCATGTAATAACTTTCTAGAAAAGTAATAGTCATGCCGCATGTGCCTATACTTGGAGCTAGGACTCCTAAGTACTGAAAACCTATTTGTCAACCCTTCAGCAAACAAAATACACTTGACTCACAACAAAAAAAAAGTAGGCGAGTTTTCAGTGAATGAGCTACACATGCTCTAAAAACAATACGATTAACTTGAAAGTCTAATTCATACATATTATTTGTGTAAACGGATACATTTTAGACATCAAATAGCTGAAAAACACCCAGGTGAGATCAGTCTGCAAAGGACAGATTAGAAAATCAAACACTCTAATTTTATACCAATTCTACTTTCTAATAGATCTACTTTCCTAAAATCTGCAAAATAAAGGACTGCATATTCCTTAAATCAGAAGAGGAAACCCAAAAATGGTCTCCATATGTACTCCAATGAGTAGTACTGCTATCTGAGGTTTTTCCACAAAGTGCGCAGATGTAAAATGAGCAATAGTGACTACATACTGAATATGCTAAAGACTTAACTGGCTAATGCTCAATGTACCATGCTTTATTTTTGTTTTTGCACCTCAATTCCTGAAGTTAATGGACTAATGTTCATATATATCAGTTTCTCTTTTCTGTTTGGTTCCTAAAGTTAATTATTTAAGAATATCTATTTTGAGAACATTAAATGAAATTATATTTTTTGTATATTCACAATATACAAAATCACAATATCCAATCACAAACATTGGATTCCACTCGAGAGCCCACATCAACCAATATTTTCATGAGCTTACATATCTAATCTAAACAAAGACATAAGGCTTTATTAATTTAAGAAAATAATCTTGAAAATCAAAGTAGAAAAAAGAATATTATGTACAGTGTTAAGTGTTTTTTTTCTAACAATATACCTGAATCTGGCTTTCATCTAGTAACAAATTAGGAATAAGCAGTTCCCAGAGCCAAGATCCACTTAGTAACCAGCACTTTGTTACTTAATTAGAAATGGCTTAGACACCGAGAACACCTGGTTTATATTATTGGCTCCTTTAAAAAACAAAAAAATTTTGATCTTTGGTTTATATTATTGACTCCTTTAAAAAATACAAAGAGTTTTCCCTCTTTGATCTTTAATTTTTAGCATGGCATTAGATTAGTAAATGCTGTTTATACACTTTATTGACAGGATTTGGGTTACCCAGTGGAATATACAGTTGATAGCCAAATCACTACAAAGTGAAATGAATAGCTTATGAATACGTTCTCTTATACTCTTTTGCTTATGCCTTTCATTTCAGCACCTGTTTCGTTCTGCATTGTATGATAAATTCACATGACTATGATATAATCTCTATTGTAAATTGTTCCAGTATAGAACCAGTGCCTTTATTTTCATTTCTTCCTGTCTTCCTGAGTTAATAAAGAGTCTACTGGCATTTGGAATTCAATGGTGAGCAAAAGATATGATCATCATTTTCAGAGAGCATATGGCGCAAAATTTTACATAGTGAAATATTCACAAACATATAGTTATGAACAACAACACAGCATGCAGGAAAGGTGCAACCATAATCCACCACAGGAGATTGCCAATGCTTGTTAGGCAGATGAATAAAAGAGGCAGATGTTGAAAATAAAAATTTACCAATATATCCCTCAAGAATGAGCTGACTTAACACTTCATTTTACCTTAATATCTGTGTAAGCTGGGAGATTGTAGCCCAACCACCCTGGATTCGAGAATAATCTTGACTGAGCACCAAGAGGCAATATCGAATGAGGTCATAACAATATATATCTTGCTTGATTTTCTTCAACTCTGAGCTTCCTAAAGGTGTGTTGTTTATTATTTCTAAGGCAAAAGAAAATAAGACACTTTTACTTAATAAACGCAAGAACTATCTGTATTTGTATAGGTTGAATAACTAAAAATACATTAAAAAGAAAAAAAATGCTGCTTTATCACAGTGTTAAGATTTCTCTTAACAAACTAGAAACAAATGCTAAAATTTTACCCATGACGGAACTGTTTTATTATTTAACCAGTGTTAGCCAATCATGAAAAGATTTTCTTACCTTTTAACTTCAGCAGTACAACAGGGACATTCTGCTCAGGACTTTTTACAACTTCAGAAGCTAAAGATAAGATTCTTGGGTCTGTACCTGTTGGCTTCATTTCTTATATCATCTAGATTTTGATAGAATCAGGAAAATAAAGTTCAAATAGAATACCCTCAAATATTCACTCCCTAAATGTTTGAAATACAGTATAAACATAAATGAAAACTTAACTTTGTTTTGTTTTGTTTGAGAAGTGAAGGGTAGGTTTGTTTTTTTTCCTTTTCTTCCTTATAAGAAATGGGGTTTTCTAACTAGAGTACCTGTTATCTCTGAAAGAGCTAGAGACCCCTATACTTTACTGTAACAGCTACAGTAGGTATTGTTTATCGTGTACTCAGTCAGGAACTGTGTCTGAGGTTTCACATTCACACTTTCTAATCTGCACAACAATCCTAGGATAGAAATTAATGTTCTTTTATAATAAAAGAAAAATCCCGTATGCATAAAAGAGCTAACACAGGCCTAAGACTGCTATTTTTTCAAAGGTCCTTACAAATCTGGTCCTTGGCTGGTACCTGGAAACTTGGATTTCAGGAGGTTTCTACCATTCCCTAATAAGAATGGCTCACTCTGTCTAAACAATATCATTTATGCTGAATGCCTGCTTTCCTTCTTGGAAGTTTGGAATTCTGGTACATGCAAGCAGAGAATGCCTACATTACCATCCTCCGATAAAGACCCTGGTCATTGTGTCTCCAGTGAGCTTCCCTGATAGACAACACTTCAATATATTGTCACAACTCATTGCAAGAGAAATTAAGAATGTTCTATGTGACTCTACAGGGAGAGGACTTTTGGAAGTTTGCAACTGTTTTCCTCTAGATTTTGCCCCATGGGCCTTTTCCTTTTGCTGATTTTGGTTTTATCTTTTTATCACCATAATTAATCATAGTCATGAATACGGCTATATACTGAGAACTGTGAGCCTTCCTAGCAAATCATAGAACCTGGGCTTGGTCTTGGGCATCCCCAACACACAACTCAGAAATGTTATGTAATTATAAGATAATCAAAGCCTGTTTATAAAAACATACTGAATAAAATCAGTTATCTTAAAATTTCTTAAAAATCCACATCCCAATTCAATTTGTTGCTAAAAATTTATAAAAAATAATTTAAATTAGCCCTAGTTGGTATAGTTCAGTGGATTCAGTACAAGCTGCAAACCAAAGGGTTGCTGGTTCGATTCCCAGTCAGGGCATATACCTGGGTTGCAGACCAGGTCCTCAGTGGGGGGCAATGTGAGAGGCAACCACATGCTGATATTTCTCTCCCCCTCTCCCTCCCTTCCCCTCTATCTCAAAATTAATAAATAAAATCTTTTAAAAAAATTTAAAGCATTTCAAGCTTAAAGGGCTCACTCTATAATCTTCACTTATAATTTAACAGAAGCTAACATATATCATTTATTATGTACTATGCTAAGTGCATTTATATGCATACCTTATTTAATCCTCAAAACAGGATTATAAAGTAAAGCTGTAATCATCTGTATTTTACAGATAAGAAAAATAAAGCTGGAGGAACTCAAAAAGCTTGTCATGACTCCACCAGCATGTATTCAAATTCCTATCAATCTGACTCCAAAGTATTTTAATTCTAATGTTTATAATATTCTCTCCATGTAAAAGAGTAAACAACACAAAACATACCTCAAACTACCTACTTCTAACTCACTTTTTAAACTACTATTCTCTATAACTGCCCATCCTTTATATTGCAGAGTTGCCTGTAATACAGGCAGCCCAAATCATTCCTTATTAGATAAAATATGGATTATTAAAAAAACAAATTTTCAGTAAATATTTTCAGGAAAGTCCAGCACAACTTCCAGAACATATCAGGCTTGCCACTTTCCAAGAATGTGGATATAACTATTGCATCCTTATCAACAGCAGCATTATGCTATGCTTCCTCTGTAAGAGTGAATCAAAATACAGCAGTACCTGCTTTATCCAGTTTCACTTTCTGCAGTTTCAGTTACCCACAATCAACAAAGGCCCAAAAGTATTAAAGAGAAAATTCCAGAAATGAACAATTTACAGTTTTTAAGTTGTACACCAATCTGAGTAGCATGATGAAATCTCACAGCATCCCTTCTGTCCTGAATGTGAATCATCCCTTTACCAGTGTCTCCACACACTTCTTGCCCATTAGTCACTTAGTAGCCTTCTCAGTGATAACATCACCTGGCCTGGTGTTGAAGTGTTTGTATTCAAGTAACCCTTATTTTATTAAATAATGGACCTGAGGCACAAGAATAGTGATGCTGGCCAATTTGGGTATGTCGAAGAGAAGCTGTAAAGTACTTCCTTTAAGTAAAAAGGTGATTACATCATAAGACATTTCGAGAGACCACATTCACATACCTTTTATTAATTTGTTATAATTATTCTATTATTAGTCATTGTTGTTAATCTCCTATTGTGCCTAATTTATAAACTTTATTAAAAGTATATATACATAGGTAAAAATGTAGTATATGTAGGATTCGGTACTATTTGTGGTTGCAGGCATCCACTGTGGGTCTTGAAATGTATCCCTTGTGGATAAAGGGGGTCTACCGTATATTCAAACCTCCCCTCTATTGGAAGTCATTCAGAGTGTATACTATTATAAGTAATGCTGCAATGGATACCAATGTACATATCTTTATGCATTCATGCTTATACTTCATAATATGAATTTTCCTTGAAGTTGGGTCTATCAGTTTTATAATTTTTATGCTATCAAGTATAACAATCTTTTTCCTCTATGGCTTCTGACATTGGTGTCATGCTTAGAAATGTCCTCCCTACCCTAAAAGCTAAATAAATATACATTCTCATAATTTTTCTAGTGTTTTTACAGTTTTGTTATATACCTTCAACATACACCTAAGTTATTTTTGTGAATGGTGTGAAATAGGAACCTAACTAAATTTTTTTAAGTAGATGAGGTTATCAGTTGTGGAAAAAGAGTAAATGCACATAACTGTCATAACTACAGTAATTAGTCATGAACAGATACAACAGAAGCAACCTGAAATTCCACTTGGGCATATTTGTGGACTGTATTTAGTTCATTAATCTATTTATTCATTCCTGAACTAGTACAACATAATTCATTTTAATATATGTTTAGAGAAAATTCACATCAGAAGGTAAGTTTCATGAGGGCAAAACTCAAACCACCCTTGATGGCTGCCCTCTTCCCAGAAGCTAGACTAGAACATGGCATATGGTAGGTACTTAATGAATACATGTTGAAAGAACAATTAAATACATGAACTTTGGGCATTCCAAAACTCAACTTCTTGACCCTTTGCTTTTCTCTTTGTTATAAAAGGGAAACATCAGGTTTCTGGTTAGAAGCCTTTTTAGCTAAAACAGGCTTAAAACACTGTTCTTGCCCTTCTGGCTTACATAATAAAACATCACTGAAACACTAGCCTCCTCACCCAATGTGTGTAAGGGGCCACTATGTTAGATGCAAGGGTCACAAAGATTTTTATATAGGACAGATTCCCGGCTAATGTTCTGATTGGGAAGGGAAAGTGTACACACACAAACACATATATGTAAAATAAATAACTATATAAAATGTTAAGTGCCAAATAGATGATGCAGAAGAATACAGTCCATAGAGTCAGAGGACTGGGCTTCCCTGAACCAGTTTTCTTATTGATAAAATAAGCAAAATAGCAATTCCTACTTCCTAGAATAAATCAAGATTTAGATGAGAAGGCAGTCACCAAAGACGGTCCTAAAATGTTGCATTATAGTACAATTAAGCCTCAATAATAATGACTTGGAGAGTTTTTACTATATGAGTTTTAAATGCTTTCATGTATTCACTCATTTGATTCCCTCATCTAAGGTGTAATAACTATTATTTTCTCCACAATTTTAATGAGGAACGTATTTTAGTTTGCACAAAAAATAAAGTATAAAGTTCAAACCCAAAGATTCTGGGTTTGATTTAACTATCACACAAAACACTATTAATACACCTTGAGAGTCAGATTTAGACAAGCAGATAGATCGTGGGAGACACATTCACCTACCTGCCTTGAGCAATAAATTGACAAGTTTGGTTATATTAGTAGTTAAGGGAGCAGAATTTGATTACATAATTAACTTTTGGGTGGGTGCTTCTCTCATCTTTACTTTTATTAAATTCATGCAGCTTTTGACAGAAAACAAGACAATCACTTTTCAATTATAAATATTATTACCCTGCTGCCAGAGTGCGAGCTCTGGCCGCGATCCTTTCGGAATCTGGTCTACTTGGCTGTGGGGTTACTGCCTCCACGGATCACTGTGAACACAACCCAGTTTAATCTAGTTGCAACTGATCCTAAACATCTACAGCTCCGAACTCCGAATCTCTGCCCTCCCCTCCCCCCCCCCCCCCCCCCCCCCCCCCCCCCCCCCCCCCCCCCCCCCCCCCCCGCCCCGGCCCCTTCACGCCCCGTCCCTGTGGGTCCTAACAGCGCCGGGAACTTCTGGAACACAAGGTCAGAAAACGATTGCCTAGGTAACTGCGTCGCCTTCCAGTCAAGTCCAAGGACCGAGCCTCTGAGGCCGAGGGCTCCTTTATCCCTACTTTAGCCTCCACTTTGGCGCTATCAGGCCTTGGGACAAGTATCAGGCCTTGTGCAGGAGTCCGCCCTTCCCCGAGCCTCAGTTTCCACACTAAATCTCCACAAAAAGGCTTTGGGGCAGGCCCATTCTCCCGTTAAGAGTTCCTACATTCCGGGCCACTTGACCCAGAGGCCTGGGGTCCCAGCCCCTTGGTACCTCTGGGCCTTCTCTTTCCCCACCTCAGCTCACGCCCGTTACCTCATCTCCCCTTGCGTTCTTCCACCAAAGGACCCTACTCCTACCGCGCACCACAGTTTGCGCGGCGTTCCCAGAGAGGCGTGCGTCGCACCGCGGGAAGGGGTCTGGAGGCGGGATCAGAATGTTGGAGCCAAGGGGCGGGCGTCTTTCACCCAAGCAGCCAATCAACATGCGAGACTCGCCCAATCAGCGCGCGCGTTGAGCGCGGGGCGGAGCTTGGGGTGGCTGCGCCGACGTTTGAGTATGCTACTCTTTGGGGCTGAGGTGGCAGATGGTGGGGATCCTGGGTGGCGAAGACGAAGTCGGAGCCGAAGGATGATGAGTGGACCCTGGCACGTCGACGGTCGCGAGCGGGTTCTCAAGTTAGGCGAGAGTTTTGAGAAGCAGCCGCGCTGCGCCTTTCACACTGTGCGCTGTGAGTGAGGACGACCCCAGGAAAAAGGGGGGATCTCTGGGTTATGGGGGTTTGGAGGCACGTCTCCGGATTGTGTTCCCACAGACTCCCTTATTTTGCTGGAGAATGGGGTGCTCAGAGATCCTCTGCCCTGCCTGGAGTCCTACAGGAGTAGGTAGAAGGAGTCGGAGTCCAGCAGGTGTGGGTCAAACCCGGGGCAGGGGTATTTAAGCGAAACCAACAGACAAAGGGAAACTTTGTGAAGGTCTGCAGGAGTGACTTTGGAAACAGACGTGGATGGTGTAGAGATGGAAAGGAAAACAGTAAGGTGACGAATGGAAGGGGGCAAAGGACTGAACTTAGAGGGAAGGGAACACCTTGAGACTGGTAGGGAAATATTCTCTCCTTGACTTTTTCTTTTTGGCTAATTAGGGTTCTTATTTAGTGAGCTTCTGGGGAGAGATTATGACCCATTCCAATAATCTGCATCTCTTTTAGATTCCTGATTTCATTCAGTTATCAAATACTGGTTATCAAAGTGTTGGAGGGTGTATTATTAATTTCTTTATTGGAAGGATATTTACTTCCCTGTGATTTCTCCTTTTGATTCCCTTTTGGTTTGTCCTCTGAAACTACTTTTGATAAATTATACATTTTTATGTTGTTGAGGTTGAAAAGGGAGCTCTTTTGCTTTAGCGGTTGGATGGTTGTATATATTCCAGGAGGGAAAATATAGCATATTATGATATGGTATGCAAAACATTCATTCTTTGCATAATAGCCCCCATAGAATTATAGAGCAGAAAGGAAACTGTGAGATCATTGAATCATAACCTCTTGTTTTTCTGTGCTAAAATTGTAAAGTAAGTATTTTTTCACTTCCTTTTTCAAGCTCTGCACTTCCTTGTGTAGTGTCTCATCATTCTACCTTTCTCACTTATTCCATCCTTAGACTCTCCAGAGATCCTTATGGTTTTTACTCTGACTTGTTTCATGCTTCAGTCAAAACATCCAATTAAAACTTAACATTCCCCAAAAGTTTAAGTTTTAGACAATCTATATTAACTCACAGTAAAGATATGAAGAACCAATAGGTTTCTTAACTCTCCAATAATATATTTACATTTTATTAAGGATTCTGCTAAGCAAAATTAACATCTAATTGGTGGAATAAGTGGGAGATACATTTGCAAACAGAGAGAGGTTTTAAACAATGTCCCTTGATTATTATTCTCCATATTCTGTTGTTCTAAGCTCCCCACAATGAGACATTTAGTGCTGGCTGTAGTCTCTTGCCTTGTTCAGTCCCATTTTACACAAGTATGTTATAGTTATGTGGTTTCTGTATGCCGTAATCTAATAGTTTCACCTCTCTCCTTTTCTCTTTTTTTCTCAGGTATGCAGTAGTCTTAATTTTTCAGATGACAAAATTTAAGATTATAAAAATTTGCTCAAGAATTTATTTTTGTATATCTTGGGTATATATTCACATTTTAAGGGTGTGAACCCCATATTAAGTGAATAAAAATAGCTTTCGAAAAAAGCTTTGCAGGTGCTTCAAAGCTTTTCATTTATAAAGGTTCTCAGAATACTGGAATTTTGTCTTAAGAATCTGAGAATCAGCTGATCCACCTACAAGAATGGAAATAAACAAAACAACAACCATAATAAACCCAAATGTGTGAGTACATTAAAAAGGTTTTCAGCCCTTTGTTTTATTCTTATTATTGGAGCAGGCAGAATCTTTCTAGCTTTATTTAAATAAAACCAGTCACTTTTCTTGAGGATAGATTCATTTTCCATATGATCTTCACTCTGTAAGAACTCATAGTGAAGGAAGGAAACTATAGAATAAGAGTTCCAACTTTTTTTATTGTATTTTTTTGTTGCCATTTAGTTCTCTTATACTTCCCTCCCCCCTTCAGTCACCACATTGTTGTCCATGTCCCCTGAGTCCTTTTACCTTTTTGCTCAATCCCTCCACTCTCTAACCTCCCCCCATCCTGTAGCTGTCATCCTGCTCTCTATGAGTCTGTTTCTATTTTGCTTGTTAGTTCACTTTGTTCATTAGATTCCACATATAAGTCAAATCACAAGGTATTTGTCTTTCTTTGACTGGCTTATTACACTTAGCATGATGTTCTCCAGGTCCACCCATACTGTAACAAAGGGTAAAATTTTCTTCTTTTTTATGTCTGAGTAGTATTCCATTGTATAAATGTCCCATAGTTGTTTTATCCATTCATCTACTGATGGACACTTGGGCTGCTTCCATATCTTGGCGTTTGTAAATAACGCTGCAGTGAACATAGAGTTGCCTATGTACTTTCAAATTAGTGTTTTGGGCTCCTTTGGATATATTCCCAGAAGTGGGATTGCTGGGTCAAAAGGCAGTTCCATTTTTAATCTTTTGAGGTATCTCCATTGTGCAGCCACTGTGGATTTGACTTCATGCAGAGCAGCTGGACCTTATTTGTAAGAAACACTCAAGTTAATGCAGTCTGGGAAGAAGTAATATTTCTGTCTTTATGTAAAGCGGTAATTATGCCTGTCCAACATACTGAGGCTTTGGAAAAACCTGTATGTGAATTCTAGCCTCCATCACATATATTTTATATTACTCTGGGAACATTCTCCAAACTCTCAACCTCAGTTTTTTAATATGTAAAATGGTAATAATAATATCTAAATTTCAGAGTTTTTAAAGGATTAAATAAGCATAAACAACCTAGCACAGTATTTGGTGCATGGTAGAGAATAAATAGTAGTCACCATTATTCTTGAAGGGTTATATATTTATGTGTTTATGAGGAGTGCCAGTAAATGTAATTTATTTAGACTTTCAAAACATTTATCAGGCTTGGCAATAAAACTATCAAAAAGATAGTCTGGCATGTGGTAGGGCAGACGGGGGATGTTCTATAAATGCTTAGCTGAATGCTTAGCAGATGTTTCACAGGGTAGAAAAGCTTGAGTAACATGTCTCAGCAGAATAAATTTTGGATTTGGGCTAGGACTAGTTTTACAATGTGTATCCAGATAAAGGAATAAACATTGAAATTTCTGAGTTTGTGAATGGTACCAGTTTTTGCTGTCATGAAATGTTGAGCTCATGGGCATTGACTACAGGGAGATTTTCTGAGACGTCAAACAGAGACACTCCAAATAAAGTGTGTGTTAAGCTTTTGTGTCAGAAAATACTAGGAAGTACAGTAATGGAAAGTAGGTTTAAAGTTATATTTATACTTAATATTCTCTGATCAGTGTGACATATTAGAAATGGTATGGATTTTGGAGTTAGTTGAATTAGGTAAAATCCCAGGAAGTAAATTTATTACAGTAATTTTGAATTCTTTCGTGAAGGTAGTGACATTATGTGACAGTACAGCTAAAGTAGAAAAGTGATCAACACTGACAGAAAAGTATTAAGTGCAAATTGGGAAGTTTTTCTATTCTTTATGTAACATAAGTAATTGTATTGTAAACCTGAAGAAAATAACATGGATAAAGGAAACCCAGAGAAAATAAATACAGTAAAATTGATGGTGAGGTTTCCAAACCAAGGGTAACTGAAAGAAATAAATTATTTAGTCTGGAATCAGCAGTTTACAAGCAGTTGACATTTGGAAGCATAACCATGAGATTATTCAACAAATTCTAAAATTCTATAACTATACTTAACACTTTGAAACTCAAAAGTTGTATATTTTTAAAAAATTTGTTTGAAGGTAAATAAAAGACAACATTACTTAAGTAAAAGATAACAAGAGGTGAAATGTGTTAATCCTAATAGAATAATTAGAAATGTAAATAGGTTCAAAATAGAGTTGATAGACTGACTTATTGATTATAAGTTCCTGCTTATCATTAAGTACATCTGTAGGTATTTTGAGTGTAGTCTTTTTAGTTATCTCAGTTACTATAGGCATTTATGGATAGGGTTTAGGGGCTTGTAAATTACTTGAAATTATATTGTATTTGATATGTATCTTTATGCATTTTTTTGTGGAAAGGATCTGTAAGCTGGTCTAAAGTTTTTGTCAGATGTCCATAGGGACTTATGACTTAACACCACCCCCCAAAACATGCAGATACACAAAAGTTAAGAATTATACTTAAAGCAAAGAGGCTGTATGAGTGGATAGAGAATGTGGCTTGCGTTCTTGACTTGATCTTATACTGGTTTCATTACCGACGAGTGCCCCATTCGCAAAATATGGGTGAGAATATTCAATTCAAATAGATGTTGTAAAGATAAAGGTAATAATTTATTATAAAGGAAAATAACCAGTTTTTTTAACACAAAATAGTTTCTACTTAGCCTATTGGCAGAATTTTACATTAGAGATACTTTTTTTCCTCACCCAAAAACATTTTTTTACTGGTTTTAGAGTAAGAGAGGAAGGAAGAGTGAGGAGCATCCGATTGGTTGCCTCTCATACACTCCTGGGCCAGGGATCCTGACTGCAATTTAGGTATGGGCTCTAACAAAGTATCAAACCCACAACCTTTCAGTTACTGGATGATGCTCTAACCAGCTGAGCTACACTGGCCAAGGCAGAGATGCTGTGTTTGGCCCACACAGTTAAATATTTAGAACTATCATGAATGAGTTGTAAATACCCCCAAATCAAGATCTCTTATACAGAAATCTGGATTACCAGCTTATCTTTTAAAAATCAGAAAATAATCTGGCAGTACATAGCCCATATTCTTTTTGGCAGCACTAGGCTGGAGTGAAGTTATAGTTGTCTCTTGAGATTGGATTTATTCATTCTCTGGGTCTCTATGGTTCCTGCTGGTTTGCTGCTTCACTGCTTTGGGTTACCTTTCTGACTTGAAAGCATTATTTAGATGTAGTCTAATGACAGTCATACCTCCTTAGTATTGTCCTTTGTGTCATTGTCAGAAAAATATGGGAGATCAGAGAGCCGTGGTTTTACTTTAGGATGTAATTTCTAATGTTTTACCTATTACAGAGAATTTTTTATTGTCAAATATTAAGTAATGGGTGCCTTCTAATGAGAACAGAAGCATGCTAGTGAAAAGTACAAAGGGAATATGTCAGTATCTACCATAAAGAAACAATAATCTTGCTTCGTTGGTAAGATTTTGAGGATAATTCTTATTAGCAAAATATCTTAATTTCTGGTAAAGCAACAGAAAGAAGTAAGTCCCTAAATTATAAATGCGAAACTGAGGCATAAGGAAAAGTTGGCTAGGTTAAGATATTTTGAAAAGTAGTGAGGTAATATTTACATAACAGTTATGTAACAAATGAACATTTACAGAATATAGCCTGTTCATTTATCTGAAATTTATAATTGTTTATATTAACATCATTCTTTTGGAGCAAGAAGAGGATATGTCATCTCTTGTTATAAATCTGTATTTTAGGTCTTTTTCCTTCAATGACTGTGTATGACATATAAAAGGTAGAAAATAAAATAAATAAATCAAGAACTTAAATTTTATATAATTTATTTTTACTGTGAAAAAAAGATTAGTACCTTTTTATTAGTGCATTCCTTTGTTTTCTGGGGGGGGGGGAGTGTATTTGACCTCTACCTAGTTTTCTCAAATAAAATATTAAACTACTAAAAAGAAAAAAAAGAAACAATAGTCTTGAAGTAAAGGTGAATCTCATCCTCAGGAAACAGTGGGAAAACAAGCTTCTATACATAATTGAACTTAATTTAGTTTATACCTAAAAATAAGTTTGGAAGTGGTTCAGAGAAGATTTAACAAATACAGGGCCCAGCACAAACAGAATCCCTTTTTTTATTACAAATTCTTTTATTACAAAATCATAAGCATGTAATTCTGTAACATAACAATATTACACTCAAGCTCAACACATGACATTTTAGGTGAAATGTTCAAATCAAAACTATAAATTATTACACCCATATCATTGCCTACCAACTACACTCAAGCAGGCGTTACTTCTGCCAGACCCTGTATAAACCAGAGTAAATTACCAAGATCTCTTATGTACCCATTATATTAAAGGCATTGTGCTAGGAGCCACAATTGTGGAGGAATTAAAGTATGAGGCATTGTGCTTTAAAAAATTACAGTCCAATAGGACATGTCCACAAAGAGTGAAATAATTTCAGGTAATATATGTTAGGTTTTGATGAATGATATGGTAAATGCTACAAATATGGATAAGAATTGAGGTTTTGGAAAGTAGGGAAAAGCCTAAACACATCTACCCCTTCAGGGAAAAGGGAACTTTGAAATAGGATTCAAATTCTAAGAGAGCAAAAGCACAGGAAACTATACTTCTTTGTTAGTTTAGCTTTTTGTTGATTAGAAACTGGTTTGTCCTAGGCAAGAGTGGAAGAAGTCTCTGAAAAGGTATTATGAAAGAAGACACAGCTATCTTCTCTCCCGTTGATGTTGCTATCAATGAAACTGACGGCAGAGATTGTTGGCCAAGCTCTCGTCTTTTTATTCTAGTTGGATTTTGTGGTTCCTTATTCTAGCTTTAGCAGGTACTAATTGTACGATCTTGGGCAAAGGACTTAATTTCTTACAGCTTCACTTCCCTTATCTATAAGATAGGGATATTCACTATTTTATAGAATTATTGTGAAGCTTAGAGATAAAAGTGAACAGGAAATTTTTTTTAAACAAACTAATCAGCACATAAGTTATAGCTGTTTTATTATTGTTTTGTTTTATATCTTAGCTCGTTCTCTTGGATTTATCTGCCATCTCTTCTGCTTTCTACTTTCTCTTCAGAACTCTCTGACACTCAGGCTCAGTTCTGATTTTTCTCTTTAAAATTACTTCATCAGTTGACACTAACAGTTATTTCTCTAAGACTTCTCCAGAACCTCTTTCAAGCATCTAAAATTTAACACCTTAATTATCTTTTATCTTTATTATTACCTTGCTACTACTAACAAATGCCTCAATTTATCTTCAGTCTAATCTTTATACTCAGTCTTACTACCTGGGGTACATTGTAACAAACTCACATTTTTCATATTGCTAATATTGTTTTTTGCTCTTATATGCTTTTTTATTTTTTATTTGTTAATTACATTTTACTGTTAAAGCTATTACAGTTGTCCCAATTTTTCCCCCTTTGCCCCCTCTATCCAGCACCCCTGACTCCCTCATAAATCCCCACACCATTTTTCATGTCCATGGATCATGCCTATAAGTTTTGTGGCTACTCCATTCCCTGTACTGTACTTTACATCCCCATGGCTATTCTGTAACTACCTATTTGTATTCCTTAATGCCCTCACCTTTTTACCCATTCCCCTCAACACTCTTTCTATCCAGAAACCATCAAAACGCTCTCTGTATCCATGACTCTGTCTCTTCTTCTTGTTTGCTTAGTTTGTTTTTTAGATTAAATTGCTGATAGATATGGATTTTTGCTATTTTATTTTTCATAGTTTTGATCTTAATCTTTTTCTTAAATAAGTCCCTTTAACATTTCATATAAAATGTTTGGTGATGATGAACTCCTTTAATTTTTAAATTTTCTTGTCTGGAAAGTTCTATCTGCCCTTCGATTCTAAATAATAGCTTTGCTGGATTGAGCAGTCTTGGCTGTAGGTCCCTGCTTTTCATGACTTTGAATATTTCTTGCCAGTCCCTTCTATCCTGCTAAGTTTCTTTTGAGAAATCAGCTGACAGTCTTATGGGAACTCCCCTGTAGGTAACTAATTTATTTTCTCATGTTGCTTTTAAGATTTTCTTGTTATCTTTAACCTTTGGCCTTTTAATTATGCTGTGTCTTGGAGTGGACCTCTTTGTATCCATCTTGCTTGGAATTATCTGTGCTTCCTGGACTTGCATGTCTATTTTCTTCACTAAATTAGGGCAGTTTTCTTCCATTATTTTTTCAGATAGATTTCCAATTTCCTGCTCACTCTCTATTCTCCTTCTGGCACCCCTATGATGTGAACCTTGGACTTCTTGAAGTTGTCCCAGAGGCTGCCTACACTAGCCTCATTTTTTTTAGATTATTTTTTCTTCTTGTCTGAGTGGTGGTTTTTTGCTTCCTTGTGTTCCAAGTCGTTGATTTGATTTTCAGCTTCATCCACTCTACTATCGTCTCCCTGTAAAGGGTCCTTTATTTCACTTAGTGTATCCTTCATTTCTGACTGGGTCATTTTTGTGCTGCTAATGTCCTCACTAATTCCTTGAGCATCCTTATAACCAGTGTTTTGAACTCTGCATCTGATAGATTGCTTGTCTCCATTTTGTTTAACTCTATTTCTGGAGGTTTGATCCATTCTTTCATTTGAGCCATGTTTCTTTGTCTGCTCATTTTTGCAGCCTCCCTGTGTTTGTTTCCATGTATTATTAGGTAGAGCTTCTTTGACTCCATGTCTTGGTAGTGTGGTCTAATGCAGTAGGTGTCTTGTAGGGTCCAGTGACACAGCCTCCCCTAACACCCAAGTGGGTACTTGAGGTACACCCTTAGTGTGGGCTGAGTAAACCCTCTCCTTGTAGTTGAGTCTTGGTTGCTGTTGGCAGGTCAGTGGGAGGGATTTGCCCAGGCCAGTCAGCTGCAAGGATTGGCTGTGACCACTTACCACCAACCTCCACCCTCTGTGGAGGATCAGCTGAGCAGGGCCAGAGTGTTGGTGCTCAGACATGGTCTGTAGCTGTCCACTGGGTGCACTGGGCCTGGGGTTTCCCACGTATTTTGGGCCAAAGTCAGCCCCCACCTGTGTTTTGCCTCAGGCCACCCTGCCTGAGCTATAGAGCTATGTGAGATGGCTGCTACTTGTGCTAGGTTGGAGATTCCCAGGTGAAGCCAAGCTGTGAATCTAGAATGACTGCTGCTAGTTCCAGGTCTCGGTCTCACTGAGGCCAGCTGTTGCTTGTTTGAAAGCAGTTAGGAAGTTGTGGAGCATGAGCCAACACCTGCCATTCATATGGAAAAGCAGCTTGGGTGGGCCAGTAAATTGGGTGGAGCAGAGTGTGTAGGAATCTCCAAGGCAGCTCAAACAGTGTTAGCCAGGTTGATGGAGTCTCAGATATGGCACCATCTTGCCAGCTTGAGGGGGGTTTAGGAAGAGGACAATGGCCTCTGCTTGCTTTGATGCCAGACACTTCAGTTTCTCTCAGTATGCCACTGGTGCCTTTCAAGCTGCTACCCCAGTACTGGAGCTCAGAAAGAGTACCTCTGAGTAGCTGAAACTGTTTGTGGATTCTTTAAAAGGAACTGCTTGGGGCTACAGGAGTTTCTTGCACTGACTCAATCCCCACTGGTTTTTGCAGCCAGGAGTTGTGGGGACTTACCTTCTTGGCACTGGAATCCTGGGCTGGCAGGCCTGGTGTGGGGCTGGGATTCCTTGCTCCTGAGATGTCTCTCTTGAATTTTAATCCACCACACATCGGCATGGGACCAGCCCATTCCACCCTTGCACCCCTCCTACCAGTCTGGATGAAGGTGGTTTCTTTAATTCTGTAGTTGTCAGACTTCCATTCAACTCGATTTCTGGTGGTTCTGAGTGATGGTGGTTCTATATTGTAGTTGTAATTTTGATGTGGTTGTGTGAAGAGGCAAGCCATATCTGCCTGTGCTGCCATCTTGGCTGGATGTCCTCTGTTGCTTATATTATTTTATAAACTTTTTTTTAAAGTCTATTAGTATCAAGATTTGAAGGGACTTATTGCATGTATTGTTTGAATTAAAGCAGCATGAAGAATAAACCATACTATAAAGAATACTTAGAATTGGTGTTTAAGGAATAGAGGAATAGATTTAATTTCTTTTCATAGAGTTGTTATGAGTAAATATGAAGTGTTAAGCAAGGTGCTTGGCATATAGTGTTACATAAGTGTTAGGTACTATAACTATGATTGTGAAGAGGGCCAGCCTTTGTTTATTGGCAAAATGGTGAATCAGTGAGCACTTAGAAGATTCTCCTTTCCCAAGATTGCCTATTATAGCTCCCTAATATTCGCTAATAAATATTTACTACTTTGGATTCAGACTTTTTGCTTTTGGTGCTTCCCTGTTACAATTAAGATAAATATCTTGGGGTTAAGGGTCATTGGAAGGAGCCTCTCAGGGGCTGATAATGTTTTTTTCTTAATCTGGTTGCTGATTATATACATGTCACTTTTGTGAAAATTCATCAGACTTATGACTTATGCTCTATTTTGCATGTATGTTATATTTTAATAAAGAGGCAACCTAGAAAAAATAAATATAACCCAAGGAATTCTATATCTGAAGTATCAGTCATTGATATACAGGGTCCAGCACAAATAATGCCCCTTTTTTATTATAAAATCATAAGCATGGAACTGTGTAATGTAACAATATCACACTCAAGTGTTCCATATGACATTTTAGGTAAAATGTTCAAATTAAAAAGATAAATTATTACACCCCTGTTATTACCCTACCAACCACACTCAAGCAGGCCTTACTTCTGCTGGACCCTGTATATTGATGTGAATTATTTTTAAGTGGTTTTCGTATCTTAGAGGTTTTTAAGCTTGTTCAGCATGTGAAGTGTCTCAGCACCCTAAATTCCTTCTAGGTGATATATTTTAATGACATCATTTGAATTACAATTTAACTCAATATGATAACTATTTGAAGTTCTTCTGAAGTGGCAGATCTGGTTAAATTTATACATCCTGTAGTGGTGTATATGTCCATGAAAAATTCAAGCTGTTAAGCTAAATAAGAATGCTTTATCTTAAGTTTCCCTGTGAATATGTGTTTGCCATGTATTAATTCATTTTGCATTCTGCTAGGACATTAAATAAGTAGTAGTAGGCACCCATGATGTCTTAAAAAAATTATGGGAGAAAAAGGACTGAAAATTGAAAAGATTTTACTAATTTCAGCTTGTACCCATTGTGAAAACACTGATATTATTTAGTTTTTAGCATTGGAGCAGTGTAGTCTAGTTCATATTGATATAAACAGGATTCCAGGGAGCATGGTTTGAAGAATACTGTTTTAGAGTATAGCTATTTCTTTTTTTCTCAGAATTATACCTACAGAAGTAAGCTAGATTTTGTTTGTGTGTTTGTAATATAAAGATTCTTTTAAATCATTTTAATTACTGGTTGTTGAAAAATAATTTATCACTCTGAAACATGGTCATATTTTTTATATCCAGATATTCAGCTGTTGTCCCATCTTATAAAAATCTGTATCTGTATCTGGTTTTAGATGACTTCAAACCTGCTTCTGTTGACACTTCTTGTGAAGGAGAGCTTGAGGTCGGCAAAGGTGAACAGGTGACAATAACTCTGCCAAATATAGAAGTGAGTATTTCTACATATTTTTAGACTAAGGGGATATTTTTGTAAGATTTCCACTAAATTTAAATAAAATAATTACACAACTCAGGTAGTGATAGTTAAAGTAATTAATACACACAGAAAAGGGAAAAAACACCTTTATTTTAGGTAAAACAACTTAAACATATTTTAATCTATTTCTAACTACATTTTATTGATTATGCTGTTACAGCTGTCCTAATTTTTCTCCTTTTGTTCTTCTCCACCTTGTGCCCCTTACTCCCTCAGGCAATCCCCTTGCCATTGTTCACATCCATGGGTCAAGTGTATAAGTTCTTTGGCTACTCCATTTCCTATACTGTGCTTTACATCCCCATGGCTATTCTGTAACTACCTACTTATACTTCTTAATCCCCCCACCTCTTCACCCACTCTCCCCGCCCCCATCTGGCAACCACATGGAAACTAACTTCTTTTCTCTTGCTGCTTTTAAGTCTCTCTTTATCTTAAAGGTATTTATCTTTAATCTTTGGCCTTCTAATTATGATGTGTCTTGGAGTAGGCTTCATTGACCCATCATAATTGGGACTGTATGTGTTTCTTGGACTTGCATGTCTATTTCCTTCACCAAATTAGGGCAGTTTTCTTCAAAGTTATGTGAGCTGGTACTGCTTATGTGAGGCTTGGAGATACCCAAGTAAAAAAAGCTGTGCTAGTTCTAGGCTTGGGGCTCACTGAGGCCAGCTTGTTTGGGAGGATTTAGGAAGTTGTGCATCATGAACCAAGATGTGGTGTTCATATGGAAAAGCAGCTTGGGTAGGCTGTTAAGTTGGGTGGGGCAGAGTCTCTGGGCATCTCCAAGGCAGCTCAGAAAGAGTTAGCCAGGTTAACAGAGTGTCAAATATGGCTCTAGCTTGCCAGTTCTATGGCTTTATTTGGGGAGGGTTTAGAAGCAGGACAATGACCTCTGCTTGCCTTCATACCAGACACTTCAGTTTCTCTCAGTATGCCACTGGTGCCTTTCAGGCTGCTACCCTGATGTTGAATCTCATAGGGAGTGAGTCTGAGGAAATTCGTGGTGGTTTATTTGAAAAGAACTGCTTCGGGCTCCAGGAGTTCTTCCACCAACTCAATCCCCACTGGTTTTTGCTGCCAGGAGTTGTGGGGACTTACCTTCTTGGCAATAGAACCCTGGGCTGGTGGTCCTGGTGTGGGGCTGGAATTTCTCACTCCTGAGATATCTCTCTGGAATTTTTATTAACCACATGTGGGTATGGGACCAGCCCATTCTGCATCTGCGCCCCTCCTACCAGTCTGTATGGATGAAGTTTCTTTAATCTATAGTTGTCAGACTTCCATTCAACTCTATTTTGTGGTTGTCAGACTTCCCTTCAGCTCAATTTCTGATGTTTCTGAGTTATGGTGGTTCTGTGTTTTAGTTGTAATTTTGATGTGGTTGTGCAAAGAGAGAGCCAGGTCTGCCTATGCCACCATCTTGACTGGAAGTCTTAATCCGTTTAAAATGTTTCAACAGTTATATCAAATAACTTGATATAATTGGATGTCTAAATGAATATTTTTTTAATTACTTCTATAAGTCAGATTGTATATTCCAAGTGAGGAATAATAACATATCCCTTCCCTTCTAGTCCTAATCTGTAAAAGCAGATAGACATGTAAACATGTTGTATTGTAAGTTAGAGCATGTACAAAATTCTGTGCAAGCTCATAAGTGGAATCAAATACCCTATCTTGTGGAGTCTTGGAAGGTTTCAATGAGGATGCTGTTTGAGCTGAGCTTTAAAGGATAAGTCAAATATCATCAGGTAGAAAGAGAATGAATTTTCTGGGCAGAAGAAATAGTATGTGAAAGACTACTGGTGAAAGAGCAATAAGTTTGTGGAATAAATGAATTAATGTAGTACATTACAGAATAATGAAATATAATTGATAGGAGTAGAATCCAGAAATGTAGGTTGGTATTAGATTGTGAAGAATCTTTTATGTTGTAATATAATATTTGGACTTTAGGTATTAGAGAACTATTAGAGATTTTGAAGCAGAGAACTGAGATGAATAAATTTGTGCTTTTTGAATGATTTTACCATTAGTTTAGGGAATAGGGTGAAAAGAGAATAAGGTCAGGGAGGCCTTAACCAAACATTTTAAATTTTGACCACTTTTTAAATTTCCAGATGTATCCTGGTAACACTATTTACATAATTATATAAGCTCTTTGTTTATATGCTCTAGTTTTTTCAGTCCTTGAGTTAGAAATTTCTTAGCATTCAGCTTGTTTCTTTTTTCTTTTATACTTTTCTTTTATACTGACTTGATCTCTTTTCAGAGATCTGATGATCTCTTTTCAGAGAAAACCAAGACTGTAACTTTAACATAGAAAGAAAACACTGTATACTCTATTTTGAAAGCGAGTTGAAGTTGCCTAGGTGAAAGAAAGAGGGGAGGACATTTTAGTCAGAGACAAGAAAATATATGGGCTAAAATAAAGCAAGAAAAGAGTCTGGTACATTTTAAGAACTACATATAAGCCAATGTGGCTAGGTGAGAAGGGGTGTATATGAGGACATAGTGGGGTTAGAAAGGTATTTAGGAATCAGATAATAAAGGACTTTTGGGTAATGTATAAGGGTTTGAGCTTTATTCTGTAGCCCTTAGCTAGAATGAAAGAGAATTGGTAAAATTACCACCTGTCAATAGCAATTGTTTTTTCTGCTGGGCTTATAGTTCTCTTCTTATGAACAAGAAGAGAATTTACAGTCTCAAATGAACTTTGTGAATTTTTCCCTTTTAATTAAAGAACTTCTTTAAACAAGTAGAAGATTTATGTTTCTTCAGAGCTCTTAATTTTGTGGGTAGTTTATGAAAATGTAATGGTTATTAGTTTGAGGCATTTAGATTCTATTTACTTTATGAATTCATTTTGTCATCCTGGTAAAAATGCCTAGAAGCTTAGTCATCCCATTAAAATAGAACTTTTATTATGCTATACTTGGTGATATAGCATATACTTGGTGGTATAGCATACCGCCAAATGTATACTATATGAAGATTCTGGTGGCTGTTCAATTGGGTAGATTTTCTAATTTTCATTCCTCTAAGGGTTTTTTTTTTTATAATAACAAACAGAAGAAACAAATAAAAATAAATATAGTATATAGCTCATTAATACTGGGCATTACAAATCTTCTCTACAGACAATTCTATATGGTTGAATGGTATAAAATTTCAAAATGTTGAATTTTGAAAGGAATAGACTTACTTGACTATTATAATTTGTCATTGGTGCAGCCCAACTTTGGCATATTTTTAGTGCCAACTATCTTGTAGGGTACTTTTGTGGGCCTTGATGAAATAGCCCACGGGAAACTTCCAACTACAATTCCTATTATGCAGGAAAGGCATCACTAATAATTGCGTATGACTTTACCCCTCAAACCCTGGACCTGTGAGAGTTCTGTATGTCTGGTGGGCCACTATGCCACTCTATATGACCTTCTTGAGCAGAGCAGGATTAACCGACTCTGATTTCCTTTCATTAAGCTTATTTAGCTCATGTGGGAAAATAGTCTACCACATTTCGGGGACTTCAGCCTGTTTCAATACCAGAGCCCTATTTTAACGCCTGTTACAGTTATATTTTTATTGAGAGAGAGAGTGAAACGTCAATTTTGTTGTTCCACTTATTTGTGCACTTACTGGTCGATTCTTGTATGTGCACTGACCAGGGATTGAACCCATAAGCTTGGCATATTGGGACAATGCTCTAACCAACTGAGCTACTGGCCAGGGCTTATATTTTTAAAGAATTATATCTTTTATCATTACATAATCAACAGTTTTTATCCTGTTTTAGTGACTGTAAACTTAATACCACCTTGTCTAATATTAATATTGCCACCTTTGCTTTCTGTTTTCACGTTCGTAGAATCCTAGTGTCTCTTTTATTTAGCTGACATTTTGTTTTAATTATATCTTTTGTTAACAGAATATTGTTTCATTTTTAAAGCTACTTTGATGCATTCTATTTTTATTAGGAGAATTATATCCACATTTTATTGGAAGTTGACATACTTGATTTTTATTTCTATTATTTTGTAGTAGGTTTATTGGTTACTTCATTTCCTTTTTGTTCTTTATTTAGTTTCAGGCATCTCTTCTTTCTTGCTTTTTTGCTTTTTTTTTCTCATGCTACTTTGGGAATACTATTGTACTAGTACTATTCCATTCTATTACTGATTACTTTCCTCCCCTGGTATTTATAATCAGGCATGGTCACATTCGCCTGTCAGCAGATGAGAGAAACAAAACTGGAAGGAGAGTGTACAGGAAGATAACAGTACTCTAGGTGAGGTGCTGATTGGGTTCCAAGTTGGGTAACAGCAGTAAACACGATAGGATATATTCAGTGGTTATTTAGAGGCAAGGATAGTTCATATGCTTAGGGGTTTCCTGGTACTTTAAATCTTTCATACCCTTTCCTTGAGGTATGGAATAAGATACTGGGCAAAAATTAGAATTAATATAAGAATGATGCTCAATTTCATGAGAAAAAAGCTTATTTTTTAAAAACTGGTTCAAAGTGTAAAAGGCAGGTATAGAAATTATGAAAGTCTTCTTTAACTTGTTAGTTATGATAAAAAATGTTCAGATTGTTTTCAACATTCATTGAGTATCTGTGAAGGGTGTGGTGGTTTAGGTGGTGAGAGCAATACAAAATATTTATGATCCAACCTTTATTCTTCAGTAACTTAGAGTACAATAAAGTATTATAATTTTAAGATGTATTCTATTCTAAGTAATAATGCAAATATTTTTAAGGAGAATATATTGCATGAATCTCTTGTCAACCGTAATTTGGAGTTTTTGGGTTACTATTTTGGGATATCACAGTTACTAGTTTTCAACTAGGACATTTGAAAAATATACGTAAACTCAGTAGGCTCAGTTTGTTTTGTCATAGTCATGCTTCACCAGTGCTTCACCCAAGGGCACCACATCTCACTCTTCTATAGCCACTCCAAACATGTCCTCGTCTATATGCTGTGCGTGCCTGATTTTCTGTAGATGATTTTAGTTGTAGATATGAGGTGAAAAATCTTTTCTTTTGGTTTTATCATTTTGCTCTTCCTATCTCCCAGAAGTCTCTACTCTACCTCCATTTATGGTATCCTTAATCACCAAATTCATCTCATAGTACTACTCGTGGTCACATATTAAATCTCTAATGAAATTAAAATGACATATTAAAATATGATATACCTTTTAGTCTTTTTAGAAGTCACCCTTTTCTAACCTGATCTAATATTACTGTTGTACTTGACAAAATTATTATAATTAGTACTTTAAAAATTTAATGCACTTTTATAAAGTTCAAAAACAAGCAAATGTAACACTTTATTGTTTGGGGATACATAAATATGGAATAAAGTTAGAGATAAACATGAAATTCCGTCAGGATTGAGGAATGCAGACATAGGATGGAGGAGAAACATATGTAGCTGTAGGTTATCAGTAATGATCTAGGTTTCTTTAACTGTTTATTAGGGAATAGTATAATGAACCCCCATATACTTATCATCAAGCTGCAATAATTACTATTTTGCTATTTTTTACATATTCTCCTACCACTTTTTTCCTAATATAATTTAAAACAATCCCAAATTTTATGCCATTTCATAAGTGCTAATATATGCATGTCTACCTGACAAGGATGTTTTTTTAAACCTAAGTACCATGCTGTTATCACATGAAGCAGTTAATTATAATACCTGGTCCATACTCACATTTTCATAATGGTCTCAAAAATATTTTTCCCCTAGGAACCCAAACAAGATTCCTATAATATGTTGACATTATGTTCCTTAAGTCTCTTTTATTCTGAAAAAGTCCCTTCCCCTTTATATTCTATGAGTTTGTTAGAGAAAACTGGTCATTTGTCTTAGAGAATATACTCATGTTCTGGGTTCAAATTACTCATGTCTGGTGTTATTTAACTTGTCCCTTTATTCCCCATATTTCCTATAAACTGGTGGTTTATTTAAAGGATCGATGAGAGTTAGATTCTTCGTGGTTTTTTTTTGTTTTGTTTGTTTTTAGCAAGAATACTTTATAGGTGATGCTGCATACTTTCTTTTTTATCACATCATGAAGCATATAATGTCTGGTTGTCCCACTTTTAATGATGCTAAAATAAATCTGTGGGTTTAGTGTAACAGATATCCTTGATACATTCATTTTCCTTAATCTGCATAGGGGAGCACTACTCTAAGAAAATACTTAAAAAGCTAAATGTATGAAGGAAGAAGAGGGATAGGAAATATAATTCAGGGCTTCTGCTGCCTTATCTGTAAAATATATTGGTTGTGTTAGAATAGAATCCCAATTGCCAGTTGTAGGCAAATGAAATAAATCTTTACTGTCTCAGGGAAAGTACTTCCTCTATGCCCTATCCTCAAGGATAGCAGCTTTAAGATATAGCCTCTCTTGATCTTGACTTTTTACTAAATTTAGGTTGTTAGGTGACTTGAAGTATAACATAGATTGACAAACACAGATCTCAAAGTCCCTCCCAACTGAACTAATATAAATTTTAAGTAATGATAATTAACTTTTTAAACAGGGATCAACTCCGCCAGTAACTGTTTTCAAAGGTTCAAAGAAACCTTACTTAAAAGAATGCATTTTGATAATTAACCATGATACTGGAGAATGTCGACTAGAAAAACTCAGTAGCAACATCACTGTAAAAAAAACAAGGTATGTGGTTAACAAAACAAATTATTTTATCACACATAAATTGCTAAGGAAATGTCAGCAAAAAAAATTATTTGATTAAGGCACATTATTATATAAGGGTTATTGCTGTGTGGTACAAAAATGTTTTAACCTTTCTCCAAGTTTAAATTTGGTGGAGAACCTTAGCCAAAAGCTCGTAGGATTTTTCTTTTTTATATATAAAAGCTTCTTTTGTTCTGAATATTTTCTATGTGTGTATATATGTATACCTTAGTTTACTGTAGATGCTTATATAGAACTGGGCTGAAAAGAGCCATTGTATGCTCTTCAGCGTAATTTCATCTTGATTAGTAAGAATTTATTGAAACCTAGAAAACATGTAAAGTTTTCTATATAAGTATTGAAATTTTTGTATTTTAATTAGATTAACATTGTTTTATTAGGAAGGTCAATAAGAGAATATAGCCATCTCATATCCTTTTTTGGAACCAGGCGGGTGCCTTCATTACCATGTAATGTAAGGGACTTGCTCCAAAAGTCATGCAAATAGTATAGACAAAAATTGCTCCAGGAATTAAAGAAAGGGAAAAGTTATGGTTGGTTGGAGCATATCAGGGAGCCCTTACTGATGTAACTTGAGAGAAGGTTAGATTTAGGACTTTTTCCTCCCCAAATATACTTGATAAGAATTACCTTTAGTGCTTATAAAAATGAGTTCTCATATCAAATTTCAGATTAGGAAGGAGCCTGGGAAGCTCTATTTTTCATTACCTTCTCCCTCCAGGTGATTTTTGTTGGTAGGGAAGTTTGAAAACAAGTGATTTAATTGATCAGAAAGAATATGAGCATGTAAGCAAGGTTTGAAGGTAGGTATATATATCTGACTTATTTGGGGCCAATGGATATGACCTGTTTGAGTAGAGCAGAGATTTGGCTCTGTGCCTGCATATAAATAAGTATTGGAAAGTGAGGAGCGTGGTTGGTAGTGGCTTCGAAGTAAGGTCATAAAGGTAGGCTGAAGCTAATGCCTTCAATATTAACTATGAACTGAGGACATTGTCTTAAGGGCTCTATAACAGTATTGAAATTTTTTAAACTAGAGAATAAATTTTTTTAATTAATGGTTCAAAACAAAAGTATTTTTAATTCACCAAACTGAGTATAATGAAACTATAGGGGCAGCAGAAATTTATAAACCACAGTTTTGAGATAGGAATGGATAGAAAAGTGAGGTGCTAAATACTTCGTTAGGGAAGAACTAACAGGATTTGGTGACTGGAAATAGGAGAGGCAGAAATCAAGCATAATTGTATTATATAGACTTCTTAAAAGAATTGAAAGGAAAGAAACTAAATGAATCTGCTTTAGTAATATGTCTTAATGTAATGAATGAAAAATGTAAAAGTGATTTAATTTTACAGAAATGATAATTTTATAATTTAGGTAATACAATTTGTACCTACTATATACTAAGGTATATTTTATTTTAGGCATTTGTGTAGTTTTTTTTTTTTTAATCCTTACCCAAGGACATTTTTCATTGCTTTTAGAGATAGGGAAGGAAAGGGGTGTAGGGGAGTGGCATGGAGAGAGAGATATTGATGTGAGAGAGAAACATCAATTGGTTGCCTTCTCCTTTGAGCCCTGACCAAGAATCAAGCCTGCAACCTTTCAGTGGTATGGGACAATACTCCAACCAACTGAGCCAGGGCCATTTGTGTAGGTTTTATCTCTTTCATTTTGAGCAGTAATTTTGTTTTTATTCACATTTGTACCCCTTAATGGAAGTGTGTATATTCCATACATAAATAGCAGCAATCCATAAACATTTATAAATAATGGATTAAATTAATGTTTTAATTCTTGAATACCATTTAAAGATGTCTAGGGAAAGGAATAAGTGGTTAATTTTAGTAACTTTGTAAGTTGAAATTGTTATTACATTGCCCTCATAACTGTTTTGACCTGTTTTTGACCTATGTCAAAAAAACATTTTAACATACATGTGTTTAATTGCAGGGTTGAAGGAAGCAGTAAAATGCAGTCTCGTGTAGAATATCAGCAGCAACATCGCGTAGAGCATCAGCAGCAACAAATGAGGAATTTAACGAGGACCCCCAATCTTGTAAAACATTCTCCACCAGAAGACAAGATGTCCCCAACATCTTCGATGGATGATATTGAAAGAGGTAAAATCTAGGTATATATAATATTCCTTTATAAGGAATGATTAAGAATAAGTAAAAACTTTCATTTTAATTAACAAGGGAACTAACTCTAAAGTTTTATTGAGAGCAAAGTATTTTTTTATTATGGGTTTTCTTGCAGGGAGAAGAGCGTAGTTTATGATTTAGGGTATTATGTAATTATGTATCTATAAAAGAGAATTCTTATGTTCTCATTCAGGGGGAGAGTATTTAGATGTTTGTGTAACTGGAGTTTTCTTCTTTTTGACAGTTGTGATGATTCAAATTCAGTTCTTCACAGCATCTCCTGTGGAAGTTATTTATGCATAGCCAGACTGTAGATGTCTAAGATGTCACCAAAACAATAGTGAAGTGAGGAGAAATAGTAAGCAGAAGCAGCAGGCAAGTTCTGAATTGCTGCTCACTTCTCAGCAGGAAGGTGTTTCTAGGGAGGCACAGTTCTTTTGAAAGTAAGGAAATTTAAATCTCCATTTTTTTCCCTAGTTGCAGTGTGGGTGTTGGTGTTATAGTTAATTGTAGTAGAAGTAAGACCTTGGTCACCAAAATATATTTGTTTCTACACTTCTCCTTCATAACTTACATGTAGTAGTCTAATTCCACTTGCTCCCTTCTAGGCCCAGTAGAGTATTAGTTCCCTAATATATGTGTTCCTATTACTAGTAGTAAGGAAGATAAAGCTCAGAACCCTTATTGTGAAAAGGAATCTTGAATTTTATTTTATCATGTCTGCTTCCAAGATGGATTTTAGTCATGGTATCATTAATATACATGTATACAGTAAAATACTGAAAAAGAAAAACGGTGTTAAAGGGAAAGAGGAAGCAAATTTGTTAATTTATAAAACATTAAATTTAGATCTGAGTTTCCTAGTCACTAAGGCAAAAATAAAGACCAAAGTAGCATATTTTGTGTTATTTAAATGACAGGTTCCAAAGAATTAGACTCTTTCCTGCTACTAAATTCTAAAAGGAGTTCATCACATGGAACCTATTCTAGGGAATATTAAATGATACAGTATTTTCAACAATAATTTGACAATACAAAAATTCCTTTATGTGTCAGTTTTTTAGCAGAGACCTTAATAAAAACAGTGTATTGAAGCATTGTATCATAGAGGATAAGTTAACATGATCCAAGCATAAGATCTAATTTTGTATGAGAATTTACACTGAGATGTTTGTGTACCCTGTCCCTTTGACAGTCTTCTTTTAAATATTTTCTTGAACCTTCTCTGCCAATGTCTCCTCCTGTGGTTGAAACATGTTTTCATATTTATATCTAGATGTCTGAAACTTATATTAGTGTTTCTGTGGTTTAACATTCACATTTCACATCTTTGAGCTATGTGGAATTTTAGGTTAAGGAATAAGAATCCAAACTTCCATCCACTCCAATAGTCACAATAAATAGTATTGATAGAGAATCTACAAATATTGTATTGATAGAGTATATATCAATACCACTAATTGAATAAGTCATCATTTCTTTCCCTGATATGGAAAGCCACTTTTATCACATGCAAAATTTCTATATGGACTTAAGTCTATCTCACAACATAAAATATACAATGGTTAATAAAATCATAGTGACGCAAAAGGTTTACAGTATTGAGTGTGCAACACAGTGTTTATTGTATTATTATTTATCAGTTATTATATTATTTTTCACACAAACAACTGTAAATCCACTGTTGCCCTACCCTATATATAAGAAATTGATCAAACTCACTAATACTTTAAAATGCAATTTTAAGATTAAGAGGTAGGTAGTTTTTCATTTATGAGGTTAGCAGTAACTAAAACATTTGTTAACATCCAGCAGTTGTAAGAACAAAAGGGAGCAAAGATGGGAAAAAGGGGGACATCTGTAATAGTGTGAATGATAAAAATAAAATTTAAAAAGTAAAAAATAAATAAATAAAAATTGATATTGCACCAATAAAAAAAAAGAACATGAAAGGAAGTATATATGTACATTTTTTTAAAGAAATTCTTTTTTAAAAAAGATTTTAATTATTTATTTTTAGAGAAAGAGGAAGAAAGGAGAAAGAGAGGGAGAGAAATACCAATGTATGGTTGCCTCCCACATGGCCCCCACTGGGGACCTGGCCCACAACCCAGGCGTGTGCCCTGACTCGGAATCAAACTGGTGACCCTTTGGTTTGCAGTCTGTGCTCAATCCACTCAACTACACCAGCCAGGGCTATTCATGCATTTTTTAAAGATTTTATATTTTATTTTAAAATTTTTTAAACTGTTTATTCTGTTTACAATTGTCCCAGTTTTTTTACCTTTTGTCCCCTCCACTCAACTACCTCTCACTCCCAGAGTCAGTTTCCATTCCATTGTCCATGTCCATGGGTCATTCATGTATGTTCTTTGACTAATCCCTTCCCCTTCCTTCCACCATTCCCCCCCTTACATCTCTCTTTCAGTTGTCAATCTGTTCATGTTTCCATGTCTCTGGTTCTATTTTTCTCATTAATTTACTTTACTCATTAGATTCCAGTTATAAGTGAAACCATATGCTGTTAGTCTTTCACCAACTGGCTTATTTCACTTAGCATAATAGTCTCCAGTTCCATCCAAGCTGTTGTAAAAGTTAGGAATTCCTCCTTTTTCCTGTTATATAGTATTCCATTGTGTAAATGTACCACAGTTTTTTAATCTGCTCATCTACTGTTGGGGACTTAGGCTGTTTCAAACACTTGACTATTATAAATAGTGCTGCTCTGAACATTGGGGTGCATAAGTTCTTTTGAATTGGTGTTTCAGGAATCTTAGGGTATATTCCCAGCAGTGGAATCACTGGTGAAAGGCAGTTCCATTTTTTTTTTTAAAGATTTTATTTATTTATTTTTAGAGAGGGAAGGGAGGGAGAAAGAGAGAGAGAGAGAAAGAGAGAGAAACACCAATGTGTGGTTGCTGGGGGACATGGCCTGCAACCTAGGCATGTGCCCTGACTGGGAATCGAACCTGCAATGCCTGGTTCGCAGCCCGCGCTCAATCCACTGAGCTACACCAACCAGGGCAGGCAGTTCCATTTTTAATTTTGAAAGAAATTCTATGCTGTTTTCCACAGTGGCTACACCAGTCTGCATTCCCACCAACAATGCACTAGGGTTCCCTTTTCTCCACATCCTCACCAGCCCTTGTTTGTTGATTTATTAATGATGGCCAGTCTGACTGATGTGAGGTGATATCTCATTATGATTTTAATTTATATCTCTCTGATGGCTAGTGATGTTTAGCACTTTTTCATATGTCTATAGGCCATCTGTATGTCCCCTTCAGTGAAGTATGTATTCATGTCCTTTGCCCATTTTTAATCGCATTGTTTTTTTCCTGGTGTTGAGTCCTGAGTTCTTTTTATATTTTGGAGATTAAACTCTTGCCCGATGTATTATTGCCAAATATGTTCTCCCATACAGTCAGTTTCTTTTTCTTTTTCATGATGATTTCCTTAGCTGTGCAGAGGCTTTTTGGTTTGATGTAGCCCCATTTGTTTATTGTTTCTTTATTTCCCTTGCCCAAGGAGATATATCAGCAAAAATATTGCTACATGGGATGTCTGAAATTTTACTGCCTATGTTTTCCACTAGGACTTTTATGGTATCATGACTTATATTTAAGTCTTTTATCCATTTTGAGTTTATGGTGTGAGTTGGTGGTTTAGTTTCATTTTTTTGCATGTACCAATCCAATTTTCCCAGCACCATTTCTTGAAGGGACTGATTTTACTCCATTTGTATGCTTGTGTCCCCTTTGTCAAATACTAATTGACCATAGAGACATGGGTTAATCTGTGTTCTCTATTCTGTTCCATTGGTATATGTGTCTGTTCTTATGCCAGTACCAGACTTTTGATTATAGTGGCCTTATAGTACATTTTGATATCAGGTATTGTGATCCCTCCAACTTTGTTGTTCTTTCTCAGGATTATGGAGGCTATTCAGAGTCTTTTTTGGTTCCATATAAATTTTTAAAATATTCGTTTTAGATCTGTGAAATATGCCATTGATATTTTAATAGGGATTGCATTGAATTTATAGATTGTTTTGGGTAGTATGGACATTTTAAAGATGTTAATTCTTCCAAACCACTAACTTGGTATATGCTTCCAATTATATGTATCTTCCTCAATTTCTTTCTTCAGTGTCCTATAGTTTTCTGAGTACAGGTCTTTTACATCCTTGGTTAAATTTATTCCTAGGTACTTTATTTTTCTTATTGTTACAGTAAATGGTATTTTTTTCTTAGTTTCTCTTTCTGATAGTTCATTGTTGGTATACAAAAATGCCATCAATTTCTGTATATTGATTTTGTATATCTTTACTTTGCTGATTTCACTTGTTAGGTAATCTTTTGGTGGATATTATAGGGTTTTCTATATACACTATCATGTCATCTGCAAATAATGACAGTTTTACTTCCTCCTTTCCAATTTGGATGCTTTTTATATTTGTTTATTGTCTAATTACTGTGGCTAGAACTTCTGGCACTGTGTTGAATAAGAGTGGTGAAAGCACCACCCTGTCTTGTTTCTTATCTTAAGGGAAATGCTTTTAGTTTTTGTGCATTGAGTATGATGCTGGCAGTAGGTTTCTCATACATTGCATTTATTATATTGAGGTATGCTCCCTCTCTTGCCACTTGGGTGATTGTTTTTATCATAAATGGGTTCTGTATTTCACCAAATGCTTTTTGAGCATCTATCGACGTGCTCATGTAATTTTTCTTCTTCATTTTGTTTGTGATGTATTATGTTTATTGATTTGCAAATATTGTACCATAATTGCATCCCTGGGATAAATCCCACTTGATCATGGTATATGATTTTTTTTGTTTTGTTTTTTAATTGTTATTCTATTATAGTTGTCCCAATTTTTCCCCTTTTGCCCTCCTCTGCCCAGCCCACCCCACTGCTCCCACTGTTAATCCCCGCACTGTTGTCCATGTCCATGGGTCATTCATACATGTTCTTTGACTAATCTTTTCCCCTTCTTTCCACCATTATCCCCTTACCCCCTCTCCTCTGGTCACTGTATGATGTTTTTAATGTATTTCTGGATCCAATTGACAATATTTTGTTGAGAGTTTTAGCATCTATGTTATCAGAGATATTGGCCTGCAGTTTTCTTTCTTTGTTGTGTCTTTACCTGGTTTTGGAATTAAGATAATACTGGCTTTGTAAAAAGGGGGTGGGAGTCTTTCCTCTTACTGAATTTTTGGAATAGTTTGAGAAGGATAGCTGTTAGCTTTTTGAGTGCTTGGTAAAATTTGCCTGTGAAGCCATCTCGTCCAGAACTTTTGTATGCTAGGAGTTTTTTTTATTACTGCTTCAATTTTACTAGTTGTTACTTGTCTATTCAGGCTTTCTGCTTCTTCTTGATTTAGTTTTGGAAGATTGTATGTTTCTAAAAATGTATCCATTTTTCCCAGGTTGTTCAATTTCTTGGCATGTAGTTCATAATATTTTCTTACAATCCTCTGTATTTCTTTGGTGTCATTTGTTATTTTTCCTCTTTCATTCCTGATTTTGTTTATTTGAGTCCTCTTTTTTTCTTGATGAGTCTGGTTAAAGGCTTGTTGATTTTGTTTATCTTTTCAAAGAATCAGCTCCTGGATTCACTGAGCCTTGGGATTGTTTTTTAGTCTCTATATCATTTAATTCTGTTCTGATATTGATTATTTCCTTCCTTCTGTTTGCTGTGGGCTTTGTTTGTTATTGTTCCTCTAGTTCTTTTAGATGTAGGGTTAGGTTATTTATTTGAAATGTTTCTATCTTCCTTAGGTAGACCCATATTGCTATGAACTTCCCTGTCAGGACTGCCTTCACTGTGTCCCATAGGTTTTGGGTTGTTGTATGTTCATTTTCATTTGTTTCCAGATATTTTTTTATTTCTTTGTTGATCTCATTGCTAACCCATTCGTTATTTAATAACATGTTATTTAGTTTCCATGTATTTGCTTTTGAGATTTTTACTTAAGGTTGGTTTCTAGTTTCAAGCCATTGTGATCCAAGAAGATGCTTGATGTGATTTCAGTTTTCTTGTTAAGAAAATTGTCAATTTGTTAAGGGTTTTTTTTGTGTCCTACCATATGGTCTGTCTTTGAAAATGATCCATGTGTGTTTGAAAAGAATGCGTATTTTGTTTCTTTGTGGTGAAATGTTCTGTAAATATCAAGTCCATTTGACTTAGAGTGTTGTTCAGTGCCACAATATCCTTGTTTCTCTGGAAGATCTATCCATTGTTGACAGTGGGGAATTAAAACCCTTTATGATGACTGTATTGCTGTCAATCTCTTTCTTAAAGTCCTCCAAGGTTTTCCTTATACTATATTTAGGTGCTCCTATGTTGGGCACATACATGTTTACCAGAGTTATATCCTCTTGTTGGATTGCTCCCTTAAGTATTATGTAGTGACCTTCTTTGTCTCTTGTTAATGGCCTTTGTTTTGAAGTCTATTTTGTCTGATATAAGTATTACTACCCCAGCTTTATATTTATGTCCATTTGCTTGGAGTATTTTTTCCATCCCTTCACTTTCAGCCTGGGTAGATCTTTTGTTCTGAGGTGGGTCTCTTATAGACAACATTATTCAGGTCGTGTTTTCTAATCCATTCAGCTACCCTATGTCTTTTGACTGAACCATTTAATTCATTTACATTTAAGATTATTAATGATAGGTACTCATTCATTGCCATTTCTCCCTTTTTACCTGCGCCCCTCACCCCCCGCCAGTTCTTCTTCTTAAAGCAGTTCCTTTAGCATCTCATGTATTGCTGGTTTGGTGGAGATGGACTCTTTTAGACCTTTTTTTTTGTCTGGAGAGCTTTTTATTACACCTTCCATTTTAAATGAGAGCCAGTCCCTTCTGGCTTGTGTGTTTCTGTTGAAAAGTCAGCTGATAGCCTTATTGGAGCTCCCTTGTATATTACTAGCTATTTCTCCCTTGCTGCCTTTAGGATTTTCTCTTTGCGTTTAAATTTTGCCATTTTAACTGTGCTGTGCCTTGGAGTAGGCTTCTTTGGGTTCTTCTTGATTGGGGCCCTCTGTTCTTCCTGAACTTGTGTGGCTTTTCTCCTCTCCAAGTTTGAAAAGTTTCTGTCATTATTTTTCAAACAGGTTTTCTGTCCCTTGCTCCTTTTCTTCTTCTTCTGATATCCCTATGATCTGGATGTTGTTACATTTCATGTTGTCCTGAAGCTCCCTTAAACAATTCTCATTCCTTATGAGCCTTTTTCATTTTGGGGATCTTACTGGGTGTTGTTTCCTATCTTGTCTTCCAACTCACTGATTCGGTCCTCTGCTTCATCTAGCCTGCTTCTAATTACTTCTAGTGTATTCTTTATTTCAGATAATTGTATTTTTAATTTCCACCCAGTTCTTACTCGTATCCTTTTGAGTATGTCCTTTTTCATTGCTGATGTAGTTCCCGCTAAGTTATTTTAGCGTCTATAAATTTCCTTGTAGTTCTCACTGAGTTGCTTGAGCATCTTTATAATCATTACTTTGAATTCTGTCTGATAAATTGCTTCTTCAATTTCATTTAGCTCTTTTTATAGGGATTCCTCATTTCCTTGTGACTGGGGATTGTTTCTTTGTCTCCCCATTTTAGGTGACTCTTTTTGTTTATTTCTGCATATTAAATTGATCTACTTTGACTCCCTGTCTTTGTGGGGTAGCCTTTTGTGGTAGGAGTCCTATGGGACACAGTGGTGCAGTCTCCTTGATCTCCTGAGGTGGATGCTTTAGGGATGCCCTTTATGCAGTTTATGTGGGCTCTGATGTTATAATTGGGTTTTGGTTGTTGGTGACTCATTTGTTGTGGGTTCTCTCCTCCAGCTTGCTGATTAAGAGTCACGGCCCCCAGCACACCTTGTATGCTGTTGTACAGGTGCTGGCAGAACAAGACAGAACAACCCAGAAAACAAAACCCACAGAAACAAAAATAACCCCCAATTGCAACAGCAATATAAACATTAAATGAGCCAAGATTAATAAAGGTGGAAAAAAATAAAATGTTATATGAAAGGGAAAAAGAATATGTTATGAGTAAAGGAAGGAAAAATGATTTTGAGAGGGTAGTGAGAGGAGAGATAATAAGTTTAGGGATTAGAAACAAGAAGAAATGGAGGAAAAAGTTAAAAAAGGGAAGGAAGAAGGCAAAATGGAATAAGAAAAGGGAAGAGTATAATATGAGGTTTGAAATTGTAAAAAAATAGACAATAGGAACAGAATTATAGAAAAACAGCAGCAATATCAATAACAAATGAACAGATTAATAATAGTGGAAAGAGAATGAGAATATTATAAGAAAGAGAAAAGAATATGCTGTGTCTACAGGAAAGAAAAATGATTTTGAGGGGATAGAGGAGAAATAATAAGAGTAAGGAATAGATACCACACTAGGAGAGGGAAAAAATAAAATTTCAAATGAAAATAAGAAAGGGCATGTGGAAGGCAAAATGGAGTAAGACAGGGGAAGAGTAAACTATGAGATTTGAAAATAAAATAGTGAACAAATAGGAATAAAATTGATGAAAAACAACAACCACAATATCAATGACAAATGCGCAAAGATTAATGAAGGTGGAAAGACAATAATAATATAAGAAAGGGAAAAAATGTGAGATAACTAAAGGAAAGAAAAATGATTTTGAGACAATAGAAGGAGAAATAGTAAGAGTAAGGAATAGATACAAGGTGCAGAAAGGGAGAAACTAAAATGTAAAACAAGGATAAGAATGGGAAGGAAGAAGGCAAAATGGAGTAAGACAAAGGAAGAGTATTTGAAATAAAAATAAAATTATAAAGTGAAATAATAGGAATAAAATTGTAGAAAAAAGAAAAAAACATTAAAAAGCTATGCAAGACAAAAATAATGCAAATCTTGAAAAAGAACAAGGCAGAATTTGTCTCAGCCGAGTTTGGTGTTTACCTGATGTTGTCTCCTTCTGGATGTGACTCTAGTAATGTCTGATGGTGTCCCTATCTACCTCTAGGCAGCCTGTTCAAGACTACAAGCAGTCTACAGTCTGTGGCTGTCTTTTTCAGGCATGGCTGCATTTGTGCTGGTCCTCACTACTCTGCCCTGTTGGCTTTTTATCAGCAGAAGGTCCTGGGGTGGGTCATCTAACATCTGGCAGCACAGTACTTACCACGTCCACCTGCCTCTAGAGGGGACTTCTGGTGCAACCAGGAGGGTAGGATTCCTGGATCTCCCTTGGGAGGTGCTATTCAGTCTTCAGGGAAGATTGTGGGTTTGTTTTCCCCACCCCTGCACCACTTATCTTAGTCTGACTGAGATTATTTTCAGTTATGTATAGTTTCTGATGAGTTAACTGTCCATTTCATGTGAGGGACCAATCTGTGTAAGAAGGTCAGCACATTCCTACTTGGTGCTGATGGCAGTTACGTGTAAGGGCCAATGCTGGGCGGGGCCCTGAATTTCCCTTGTTGTGCTAATTTCTGCACTCTCAGCCCAGCTGGTTTCAGTGAAATAAGGCCCAAGGAACCAGTGTGTCTTGTCACCGCTAAGAATAGTTCAGAAAGGCCCCCCTCAATGTTCCCTGTTTTTCCCCTGTGAATATGCACCCAGCAGGCCTAACTGTTCTGCAGTTACTCCATTGAATGTGGTGTTTGCAATCCTGCAGGAGGGTGTGCTGACGCTTTCTCTTCCGAGAGGCTTTTACTCTGCAAGTCAGGGAGGGTCTTCCTGGCTGGGAAGAATCTCAGGCACTCAACTCTTGCCTGTCTCCCAACCCACTGCCCTCACAGGAGACACAGTCCTGAACTCTGTTCTGCCCCTAGCTTGCTAGCCACACTGGGCGGCAACCCAGCAATCCCTTTGCTGTACCACTTTCTAAATGCCCTGCCCAGCTCGATTCAGTGGGAATGAACTGCACTTTCAATCTGGCCTTTACTGCCAGAGCAGCTGTGCACAAGGTCCCTGCCTAGCCACACCTCAGCTCTCCTATTAAAACAATTCTGTGTGGCACCCACACTGCAATACTGAGTCACTGCCCTTTTCTCTGCACAAGCCACCTCCCCCCAAAAGCAGAAAGTCTCTCAGTCGTGACTGGCTGCAGCCTGCCGAAGCCTCTAAATGACCCAGGTGCAACCCCTCATATTTTTAGGAGATAGGGTCCCTCTCTGGCACACTCTCAGTTGGCACTGCAGCTATGGACATGATGCTTGCTGTGTGTGTGTGTGTGTGTGTGTGTGTGTGTGTGTGTGTGTGTGTAGCCTGCACCTCCCAGACTCCATATATTCTCCCAAGTCACTCCTGATTAGGGTTAGAGGGTCCCTGTGTAGGACTAGGGCCCCCTGACCTGGTAGAGGAGGGAGCTGCAATGCTGTGATTTCTTTCTGGTCTCTGTGCTGCTGCAGGTGCCACACACAGGGTTATTTCCCCTTCAATTTATAAAATCTTACCAGACGGTGTGAAGCCACTTCTGTACTCCTTGACTTCAAAACTTGATCACATCAGCTAAGATTCTGTCGATTGTTCAGGTTACTTGTCAGAAGATCAGCCAGAATTCCAAGTTGGACTCAGCTTCTGCCTACTTGACTATCATCTTCCAATCTCCTCCAAAAAAAAGTTTTCATTTTTATGAAGACTAAGTTGAAGCTTTAGGACACAGGTGACAAACACAAGGCCCACAGGCCTAATCTGGCCCTCCACCTTGTTTTATCTGCCCAGCACCTTGTTTTTACCTAGCGGCAGTGCTGCATTCTCACTTAACTGTTACCGAGTAGTTACATTTATACAGTTCTAAAATTACATTCGACCCTTTGAAGGCTACCATGAGACTGATGTGGCCCCTGGTGAAAATGAGTTTGACACCCCTGCTTTAGGAGGACTAGATAGAGTTGAGTCAAAAAAAAATGACTTAGATTTAAATGTGCTAACACAGCTGGAATTGGAGGGTGGGCCGAAATCACAAACATCTGTATCCAGGCTGTTCCAGGTATAGTCTGTGGGTTAGCACCAGCATCAACTGATACTTACTTATTTTTAGAGAGAGGGGAAGGGAGTGAGAAAGAGAGGGAGAGAAACATCTATGTGAGACAGAAACATTGATTGGTTGTCTCTTGTACACACCTTGACGGGGGACTGAATCTACAACCTAGGGATGTGCCCTGACCAGGAATCAAACCAGCGACCTTTAGCTTTGCGAGATGATGCCCAACCAGCTGAGCCACATCAGTCAGGGCTGTTCATACATTTTTTAAGAAATTATAAATTGGCACATACTTATTACTTGTAGAGGAATTTTTTTCTGCAAAGCACTTGAAACAGTGTCTAGTAATAGAAAGTACTATATGAAGGTTTGTAATTATCATTTTTATTTGCTAATAACTATTAAAATAAAAATATATGTATCCCTTACCTAGAAATTTTAGAAATTTCTCCTATAGTGAAACTTGTACAGGTAGCCATATTAGATATATGCATAGATATGTCTGTGTCAGTCATATAAGAATGTTTCATTAAGCATTTTTCATACTAAGGGAAAAAATGGATAAAATCCCAAGTGTGTAAGGAGAGATTATAATACTATACATCAATTTTTTAAATTTATCGGGATGATACTGGTTAACAAAATTATATAGGTTGCAGCTGCACAGTTCTACAGCCCATCATCTGTACACTGTATTGTGTGTTCACCACCCCAAGTCAAGTCTCTGTTCATCCCCATTTATCCTCCCATGTCCTCCTTCACCTCCCTTCACCCCTGTCATCCAAATCCTTCCACCCCCGACAGTTGTCAGCTTGCTCTCTATCTGTGAGTCTGTCTCTTTTTTGCTGGTTAGTTCATTTTGTTCATTAGATTCCACATGTAAGTGAAATCATATAGTGCTTGTCTTTTTCTGACTGGCTTATTTCACTAGCATAATAATCTCCAGGTCTGTCCATGCTGTTGCAAAGGGTAAGATTCCCTCCTTTTTTATAGCCAAGTAGTGTTCCATTGTGTAAATGTACCACAACTTTTTTATCCACTCATCTGGATACTTGGGCTGCTTCCAAATCTTGGCTATTGTGAATAACACTGCAGTGAACATAAAGATACATATAGTCTTTCAAATTAGCTACATATCAATTTTTTTAAAAGATCATATTTTTAGTAACAGAAGATTATCTACATATATAATTAAGCAAAACAATGTTTACATATATGTGTGTGTCTGAATCATTTTTGAAAACAATTTGTATAAGTTTGTAGATACATAGAAGAACTTGGAAGAATTATACTAAAATGTAAGCATTATCTTTAAGGGTTTCGATTTATAGGAACCTTTCATTTTTTTTTTAAGATTTTATTTATTTATTTTTAGAGAGGGAAGGGAGGGAGGAAGAGAGAGAGAAACATCAATGTGTGGTTGCTGGGGGTCATGGCCTGCAACCCAGGCATGTGCCCTGACTGGGAATCGAACCTGAGATGCTTTGGTTCGCAGCCCACGCTCAATCCACTGAGCTACGCCAGCCAGGGCCGAACCTTTATTTTTTATGTAAAAATTATTTGAATTTTTACAGTGAATTTGTTATTTTTTAGACAATGATTATTTGTTTAGTAGATAATATAATGTTGAAGAATAATTTTAATGTAAAACCACTTAATCTCACCATGCTAATGTAAATATCAATTTCTGCCTGCATGGCATAAATACTGTATGCCAAATCTTCCCATACATTATCTCAACTAACCTTTAAATTTTTTTAATAAATATTTTACACATATAGAAAATACAGATAATAATATAATAGATTATATACCTACAGCTTAGATTTAACATTTTACCACTTTGGCTTTAGGTTCTAAAAAAAAAATTATAGAAGTCTCTTTCTTCCCTTTCTAACACATTCTTTCCTTTTTTTTATGTATATACATATCTGAATGTACTGTAAAAGATTTATATACGTTTCTATTTCTTGAAAGTTTGTATATGATAGGTTTTTCTGATTCTTGATAGTTTGGATAAATTTTTTTAATGACTTTAGGTTTACTTAGGTGTCTTATTTCTCTATTCAATTTTGGTAATTCATATTTGTCTTGAAAGTTATCCATTTAATTCACATTTTCAAATTGCTGGCATAATTTATCCATACATAGTCCTATAATAGTGGTAGTTATGGTCCTTTTTTATTCCTAACACTGATTATTTGTGTCCTGTCTCTCATTTTCTTGACCAATATTGCAAGAATTTGATATATTTCATTATTCTTCAAAGAGCCAGGTTTTGGCCTTAGTGAGATAGAGTATTGGTGTATGTGGTGACTAAGAATGACATCTTTGGAATCACATTACTTGGATTTAAATCTCAGCTGTATCACCTACTGGCTGTGTGACCTAGGAGAAATTGCTTAACCTCTTCTTCTTTCTGTATATTCACATAAGTTTGGTAAAGTAGATGAAATGGACCAGTCCCTTAAAAGGCACAAAGTTCATGCAAGAAGAAACAGATAACCTGAATATTCCTAAATCTTCTAAAGATACTGAGTTGTATTTAATACCTTTCCCCTACCCCAACAAACACAAATCTCCAGCCACACAGATGATAGAGAATTCTACCAGTCACTTAAGGAAGAAATTATATCAATTTGATACAAAATCTTCTGTATAATTAAAAAGGAAGTAATATTTTCCAACTCATTCCTCAAGGTCAGAATTACTGCTACCAAAACATATAAGACATTATAAGCAAAAAAAAAAAAAAAGGCTACAAACAGATATACCTTATGAACACAGATGCAAAAATTTTAAACAAAATTTTAGCAAATTGAATTTAACAATATATAACAGTGGTTCCCAGCTAGGGATGATTTTGTCCCCTAGGGGGACATCTGGCAATGTCTGGAGGCATTTTTGTTGTCACAACCAGGGGGCAGTAGTGCTACAGGCATCTAGTGGATAGAAACTAAGAATGCAGTTAAACATCCTATAATATACAGGACAGCAACAAGAGTCATAACCCCGAATCCCAATATTGCTGAGGTTGGGAAATGCTAATATATTTAAAAGTATATCATGACCAAGTGGTATTTTCCCAGGAATATAGACTTCCAAAAATTAACCAATATTCACCATATTAAAAACTAAAAAATAAAAGCCACCTCAAAACACTAGAAAGAACATTTGACAGATTCCAGGTTATTCTTTTTTTAAATATTTTGTTTAATTACAGTTGACATGCAATATTATATTAGTTTTAGGTGTGCAACATAATGATTAGACATTTATATAACTTCCGAAATGATCACTCCAATAAGTCTGGTACTAATCTATCACCATATATAGTTATTACAGTATTATTGACTATATTCCCTATACTGTACTTTATATCTGACTTCAACAGTCATTCTAGTCCTAGCTGGTATAGCTCAGTGGATTGAGCATGGGCCTGGAAACCAAAGGGACACCTGTTCGATTCTCAGTCAGGGCACATGCCTGGGTTGGGGGCCAGGTCCCCAGACTGGGGCATGTCAAAGGCTACCACACATTGATGTTTTCTCCCACTCTTTGTCCTTCCCTTCCCCTCTCTAAAAATAAATAAATAAAATCTTTTATTGTATGTTCTACAAAAAAAAGTCTTTAAAAAACAGAAAAAGTCATCACTGATTTTAAAAATCTTTCAACAAAATAGAAATAGCAGGGAATTTAAGCTGATGAAGGTCATGCAGGAAAGGCCTACAGCTGAAATCACACATAATTATAAGAGACTAAATGTTTTCCCTCTAATATCAGAAATAAGAGAAAATTCTTCACTCTCATTACCTCTATTCATTGTATTAGAGGGTCTAATTGGTATAGTAAGTCAAGCAAAAGAAATCAGTGGTACCCAGGTTGGAAAAGAAGAGGTAAAACTCATTATTCACAGATGACATGATTGTCTATGTAGAAAATATGATAGTACCTACAAAAAAACTACTAGAATAGTGAATTTAGCAAGGTTAAAGAATATAGGGGCACTATACAAAAATCAATTGTATTTCTATGTACTAGCAATGAGTAATTAGAAATTAAAATTATGAAAACAAGGGCATTTATAACAGCTTTCAAAAAGTAAATAATTTATAGATAGATCTGACAAAATATGTGAAGGACCTGTATACTGAAAAATATAAAGCATTCTTGAGAGTAATGGAGTAAGTAAATGGAGAGAGATATTGTGTTTATCTATCAAAAGAATCGATATTCATTTTTTAAAAGATTTTATTTATTTATTTTTAGACAGAGGGGAAGGGTGGGAAAAATAGAGGGAGAGAAACAGCAGTGTGTGGTTGCCTCTCACGTGTTCACTACTGGGGACCTGGCCCACAACCCAGGCATGTGCCTTAACTGGGAATCAAACCACCAACCCTTTGTTTTACAGTCCGGCACTCAGTCCACTGAGCCACACCATCCAGGGCAGAATCAATAGTCTTAAGATGCCAAATTGATCAGTGGATTCAATGCAATTCCAATCAAAATTGCAACAGCCTTTTTAAGAAATTGAGAAGCAGTGGCTCTGAAAATTAGGTGGTTGTTTGAACCAGAGCCCACAAAAGTAGACAAGAATCTGCATGCTAAACCTATAGGGTGACTGCCTGTGAAAATAAAATTAATAATAATAAATAGGATACAGAGTTTTAAAGCAATTACCATAAACATGATTTTAAAAACAACTTTAAATTCTCTTGAAACAAATGAAAAAACAGAAAGTAGCAGCAAAGAAATAGAAATTATAAACAAAAATCAAGTATGACTTCTAGAACTGGCAAATATAATAACAATAATAACAACAAAAAACTAAGATGACAAAAGATCCAACATTTATATCAACATCATGTTGGAGGAGAGGGAGAATGGTTCTAAAAGTGTATTTAAAGAAGTAATGCCTGAAAACATCTCAAGAGATAAAAAGATATAAGCCCACAGATTCAAAAGCTGAAAAAAATCTCATGTACCATCAACTCAAATCCATGCCAAGATACATCATAATAAAATTGAAAGCTACCCCTGGCCAGGTGGAGTATTGTCCTAATAACACCAAAGTTGAGGTTCAGTCCCTAGTACTTCAATCCCAAAGCATATAAAACAATCAATTAATCAATGCATAAATAGGTTGAATACATGTCTCCCCCCACCGTCTCTTTTCCTCTCTCTCTGAAATCAATAAATAAAATGAAAAGCAAACTTTGAAAGGAAGAGAAATGACACATTACCTATAAAAAAGTGCTGTTTAAATGACAACCCATTTCTCATCTGAAACTAGAGACCAGAAGGAGGTGGCACAATATTGTATAAGTGCTGAAAGAAATGTCAAACATGAATTCAATATCTGGTGAAATGACTCTTAAGAAGGGAAAATAGCCTTTCTCAGAAAAGAGAACTAGGAGAATTTGTTACTACCAGACTACCCTTAAATAATGGCTAAAGAGAGTTATCTAACAAAAGAAATTATGAAAAGGAATCAGGAAGGGAGAAAGAACAACAGAAAAAGCAGAAATAAAATACAGACACAAAAGATTATGGATATTTTTGTAACTTATCTAAATCATGTGATGATTAAAACAAAAATGGTAACACATTTTGATACTCTGGATAATATTTACAAGTGGAGAATGTAAAGGAATCTAAATGAAAGTGAGGTTTCTATACCTTCCTTGAAGTGGTAAAGTATTGATGTCATATATACAAATATTTGGAAATACTCAAAGCAGCCACTAGGAAAAACATACAAAGTGATACTTTCAAAAACACCATAAATAAAGATGGAATTCTAGAGTGGTTCAAGCAACCCACAGAAAGGCAAGAAAATAGAAACAGAATAATGAATAGAGAGGAAAAGAACAAAACAAATAACAAAGTGACACATATAAGATCTAGCATATCATTAATTACCTTAAGTGTAAGTGGTTTAATAAACCAACTAAAATTTCTTCTACCAGAAATTTGTAGAAGATATAAAAAAGACACATCTACATGCTGTTAAAAGGAAACAGATTTCAATATCTATAAAATATGTAGGTTGAAAAATATATGCCATGCAAAGATTGATTTTAAAAAGCTGTGTGGCTGCATTAATATTATAAAAAGTAGACTCAGAGCAAAGCAAATTACTACAAAGTGGGACATCCCCAAAACAAAACACATGAATCAAAAACTAATAGAGCTGAAGTGAAAAATAAACAAATCCACAATTATACTTGGGTTTGTAAATACTCTGCTGTTAGCAACTGAAAGACCTACTAGACAGAAAGTCAGCAAAGATATCAAAAAGCTGAACAATGTAATTAACAGGATTTAATTGACACCTATATATTTAGATCTCTATTATATCTATCATGCAACAACAGTGGGCTTCACCTTTTTTTTCAAGTGCCCCTGGAATATATATCAAGATAGACCATATCCTGGACTATAAAACAAGTCTCGATAAATTTATAAAAACTGAAATTATTATGTTTTCTGACTATAATGGAATAAAACTAAAAATAACAAACAACAAGGGAACCTCTAAACATTTGGAAATGAAACAACACACTTCTAAATGATCCATGGTTTAAAGAGGCAGAATCAAGGATAATTAAAAATACGTAGAACTAAATGTGTAAAGTAAATGCAACATACCAAAATATGTAGGTTACAGTTAAAGGAGTGCTCAGAGGAAAATTTATTGCACTAAACGATTATTTTAGGAATAAGGAAAGTTGTCATATCAATAATTTAAGTTCCTACCTCAGACTAGAAAAAAGCAGATTAAATTCAGCAAGTGAAAAAGGAGCAAATTATTAAAATAAAGGCAGAAACCAATGAAATTGAAAACAAGTAACATAGGGAAAAATTAGTGAAACAAAAAGTGGTTCATCCAAAAATTAATACTGTTGATAAGCCTCTAGTAAGACTGACAAAAAATAAAAAGACACAGATCACTAATATCAGGAATATAATGCTATTACAGATTCAGCAGCCATTAAAAGGAGTATAAAGGGATGTTGTGACTTTGCTTATAACTTTTGCAGTTCAGAAGAAATGGGCCAATTCCTTAAAAGCTAAAAATTGCCAAAACTCAACTAAGACGTGAATAATCTGAATAGTCCTATAACCACTAAATAGGTGAAAGTAGATTTCTTAGCAGAACACTTGCATGCTGAGAGAGTGGGATGATATTTTCATAGTGGTAAAAAACAAAACAAAACAAAAAAAAACCTCCCAACCAAGAATACTTTAACCCACAAAATTCTCCTTCAGAAACAAAGGAGATATAGTCTCCCAGATAAACAAAAGGTGAGGGATTTCATTGCCATCAGACATACCTTACAAGAAATGCTAAAGGAAATGTGAAACCTACTTTGCTATAAATTTAAAAGACAAAAGTATTGAAATTAACTGGAGCTACAATAATTTGTCAATGAATACACAATTTTCAAGGATATAAGTTGTGGCATCAAAACATAAAATGGAAAGATGGGAATAAAAAGGTAAGGTCTTTTGAGAAATTATTATTAGCTTAAAATAGGCTGTTATAACTGTAAGAGATTTTATTTAGTCTCATAGTAAACCATAAAGCAAAAACCTCTAGTAAATACATAAACAGAAGGGAATGAAGTGTACCACTGTGGAAATTTATCAGATCACCAAGGAAAACAGTCAGAAGAACAAAAGGACTATAAAACAGCCAGAAAACAATTAACAAGGTGGCACTTTATCAATAATTACTTTTAAGTGAAATGGATTAAATTCTCTAATCAAAAGATAATAGAGTAGCTGAATGGATAAAAAACAAGATCCCAGGGAGAGTGTTTAAAGTTAGAAGACCAAGGACAGAACCTTAAAATGCAATGATTAAAGATCAAACATAGAGCCTTCCTACCCCCGGACCCCCCAAAAAGAAAACAAGATCCAACTATTAGTACCTACAGGAGACTTACTTCAGCTTTGAGGACATACATAGTGAAAGTGAAGGGATAGAAAAAGATTCCATTCAAAGGGAAACTGAAAAAGTGCAACTAAGTCAAAAACTGTCACAAGAGACAAAGAAGGTCATTATCAAATGATAAAGGGATCAGTCATCAAGGGGATATAACAGTTGTATGTGTACCTGGTATTGGAGCACCTAAATGTAGTAAATATTAATACATTTGAAGGGAGAAATAGAGACAGCCATGTACTAATAGCAGGGGACTTTAATACCCTATTTTTAACAATGGATAAACTATCCATGCAGAAAATCAATAACATTAGATTTGAACTACATGTTAAACAACATAGACCGAACAGACATAACATAAAATAATCCATCCAACAGCAGCAGAATACACATTCTTCTTGAGCAGGCATGGAACATTCTTTGTGATAGATCCTATGTTAGGTTAAAAAAAATCAGTCTTAAACAGTAAGTGCTGGCAAGGTTGTGGAGAAAAGGAATACTACATTGTTGATGGGAGTGCAGACTGGTTCAGCCACTGCGGAAAGCATGGAATTTCCTCAGAAATCTAAAATTGGAACTGCCTTTTGACCCAGTAGTTCCACTGCTGGGATTATACCGTAAGAATCCTGAAACACCAATTCAGAAGAACCTATGCACCCCAATGTTCATAGCAGCACAATTTATAATAGCCAAGTGCTGGAAGCAACCTAGGTACCCAACCTAGTAAATAAGTGACTCAAAAAACTGGTACACTTACACAATGGAATACTACGCAGCAGAAGGAAAGAAGGAGCTCCTACCCTTCACGAAAGTATGGATGGAAGTAGAGAGCATTATGCTGAGTAAAATAAGCCAGGCAGTGAAAGACAAATCCCATATGATCCCTATAAGTGGAACCTAATCAACAAAACAAACAAGCAAGCAAAATATAACCAGAGACCCTGAAATAAAGAACAAACTAACAATAACCAGAGGGGAGAGGGATAATGGGGGAAAGAAGGGAAGATTCATCAAGCAACATGTATAAAGGACACACGGACAAAGCCAAAGCAGGGTACGATTGAGGGTGGGGCAGGGGAAAATGGTGACAGGAAAAATGGAGACTGTACTTGAACAACAATTTTAAAAAATCAGTCTTAACAAAATTGAGGAGCTTGAAATCATATTGAGTATCTTTTCCAACCAAAGTAGTATGAAACTAAAATCAATGATAGGAAGAAAATTACAAAAATCACAAGTATGTGGAAATCAAACAACATAATCCTAAACACCAATGGGTCAAAGAAGAAGTAAAAACTATCTTGAAATAAATGAAAATTGAAGTTCAGTATGACAAAACTTATGGGATGCAATAATAAGAGCAGTTCTAAAAGGGATACTTATAGCAGTAAATGCCTACAGTAAGAAAAAAAGATCTCAACTCACTTAACTTTATACCTGAAGGAACAAACTAAGCCAAAAGTTAAAAGAAGGAGGAAACAATAAAGGTCAGAGCAGAAATAAAAGAAGTGGGGACTAGAAAACAATAGAAAAGGTGAGTGAAACTAGGTTGTTTTTTTTGAAAAGATAAAACTGACAAAACTTTAATTAGACTAACAATGAAAAGTAGAAGACTCAATCTGAAATGAAAGGACTTCACAACAAATACCATAGAAATACAAAAATTCATAAGAGATTACTATGAATAATTATATGCCAACAAATTGGATTACCTAGAAAAAATGGACAAGTTCTTAGAAATCTAAGACTGAATCATGAAGAAATAGAAAATCTGAACAGACCAATATTGTAAGGAGATTCAATCAATAATCAAAAGCAAAGAAAAGCCAGGTCCAGATGGCTTCCCTGATGTATTCTGCTCAATGTTTAAAGAAGAACTAATGCCATTTATTCTCAAACTATTCTAGAAAATTGAAGAGGAGGGAACACTTTTAGATTCATTTTATGAGGCCAGCATTACTCTGATAACGAAAGCCAAACAAGGGCATTTGGAAAAGAAAAAATTACAGGCCAATGTCTGTTGAATACAGATGCAAATAACTAGTAAATTGAATTCAACAGCATATTAAAAGGATTATATACCATGATTAAGTGGTATGCAAGGAATGTTTCAACATACGCAAATGAGTAAACACGATACACCATGATAACAGAATAAAGACTAAAAATTATATGATCATCTGAATAGATGCAGAAAAGCATTGACAAAAATTTAACATACTTTCATGATAAAAACTAATGTGTCGTACTTTTTAAATATATACAATTTTAGTTGTAAACTACACCTCAATAGAGATGGCAAAAAAGAAATGCATCTGTATGTACTGTATTGTGTCGTATGTATTGGAGGAATAAGAACAAGAATTGGAGGGTGGCTTCTGTGAAAACAGGTTTTCATTTTTACAGTTTTAATCTTTTGCATTTTTCTTATATTTTATTTGAGTTATATGTATATTTAAGCATAATAGTATAAATAAATGTAGTGTTTGGATTTAGACATTGCCTATGTCCTTTAATTTTCATAATCTCAACATTGAAGCATGGCTTGGTTTGATGGTAAAGGAGCTTTAAAAAAAAAATTAGGACCCTGGCTGGTGCGGGTCAGTAAAATGAGCACCAGCCTGGGAACCAAAATGTTGCTGGTTCAATTCCCAGTCAGGGCACGTACCTGCGTTGTGGACCAGGTCCCCAGCAGGGGGCATGCGAGGTAACCACACATTGATGTTTCTCTTCCTCTCTTTCTTCCTCCCTTCTCCTCTCTCTAAAAATAAATAAATAAAATCTTTAAAAAATAAAGTAGGGGAGTTACTTGAACTCTGTGTGTATGTTGTCCAGAAATGGAACAGAAAGAGAGAGGTGCTACAGAGGAGAGCCAGAAAGGAAATGTTTGGGTCCACGGATGCAGCTTTTCAGGAAAATTTGAATTGCTCCTTTCTTTCCTTTTTAAAAAAAAATCTGCCCTGGCTGGCGTAGCTCAGTGGATTGAGCATGGGCTGCGAACCAAAGCATCGCAAGTTCGATTCCCAGTCAGGGCACATGCCTGGGTTGCAGGCCATGGCCCCCAGCAACCGCACATAGATGTTTCTCTCTCTCTCTCTCTCTCTCTTTCTCCCTCCCTTCCCTCTCTAAATATAAATAAATAAAATCTTTTAAAAAAAAAATCTTTTAGTTGGGTGATGACAACAAGTAAACTCAAACTCTAATAATAGGTGAATTGAGTCTCAAAATCTAAAATACCAGTTTCCAAGTAGAATTTAAGTAGAATAAATGGTCACAAGAAAATATTAGCATGATTATTCCTGGGGAGTAGGATTAATGGAACTTAAAGAAGGGGTAGGAGAAAGATATTACTTTTCATTTCATACTAGTAGAGGAGCTATTTAAATAAATGCTGTAAATGTATGTTTAAATTCCTTGTCAACACTTTCTTAGAAACTAACACATTCAAACTTGATTATATTTATTCGGTATTTCTATTTAATATTTATTTAATCTATTTATTAACTTCTGTTATATTTTCAGAACTGAAGGCAGAAGCTAGTCTAATGGACCAGATGAGTAGTTGTGATAGTTCATCGGATTCTAAAAGTTCATCATCTTCAAGCAGTGAGGATAGTTCCAGTGACTCAGAAGGTGAAGAAGACAGATCCTCTCCTTCTGATCCAGGAAACTGTATCTCAGGACATCCTACTATGTCTGCCGTGGCGCATTGCAGGATCCCCAGTATAGATGCTGGTCATAATACATATCATGACAATAGTGGCCTTTTGATGAATACTTTAAGTAAGTATATATAAGTAAGTGTACGTGAGTCTACATATGTATATAAGTAAGAATTCACAGTGAAGCCATACTGATTATGATCTAAAATTTGGGTAAAAAAAAGACTCGTTTTATTCATTTGTCATTATTATTACCTTCTTATTGAATTAGTCATTTTCTTTTGCCTCTCTGACGTAATGTCTTACTGGTTTTTCTCCTGTCTTTCTAGACACTTTTCATCTCTCCTTTGCTGGTTTACAAGTATAATATTCTACTCAGTTATTAGAGCTGGAGTTCTTCATGACTTAATCCTAGATTTTTTTTTCTTTTTCTTCTATACTCTTTCCCTGGATAATCTCCATATTTCTGTTGCAATCAGTTAGATTAACTTGTACATTTGCATCTCAACCCAGACCTCTGAGCTCTAGAAGCACAAATCCAACATATCTTTTAGTAAAAGGCATTTCAAATTCACTTATCTCAAAACTAACTTATAATATTTGGCTGAGCGTGTTTCCATTTAGTAAAAGATGGGATTCCTCTAATGTAAACCAGAAGAAGCCTGATTGTATTCAAGGGTTGACTTCCTCTCTTTCTTTACAGTATAGTCAGTCCTTCACCAAAGTCCTATTTATTTTACCTCCTTAATATTTCTCAAATTCAATTTCTCTGTATCTGTACCACTATTACTATAGTTAAATATACCATTATTTCCTGCTTCTACTATGCAATGACTTCCTAATTGGTTCACCCCATATCTACTCAAACCTATGTTTGATCTCTTGTGTACACTGCAACATATTGATCTTTTCATAATTCAACTATAATTTGTCAGCTCTTCTGCTTTAAATTTATTAATAGCTTATAATTCTTTTAGGATAGCAACAAAACACCTTAACATAATAGTCTTGCTCTTTCTGTTACAGCAGCATTTACCTTCTTTTGTCACTGTACTCAAATCCTTTCACTAAGCCCATGGCCCTTATAAATGTTGTCCATTCATCCAGAAACACTTCTTTCTTTTCATGTAGTTAATTTTTGCTCATTTAGATTACAATTAAAGTTTATTTTATCAAAAAAAGTATTTGACCTTCCCAACAAGGTCAGATCCCCTTTTTTATAGACCTTCAGATTAATATCTTTTTTCTATCAAATGTCACAATAATAAATTTATATTAATTATCTGATTTGCTCTCTTTCAAAGCATAAGCCTCAGGAGGACAGCAATCTTACTTATTTTTGTTTTGTCATTGAATACTATTACCTAATATTGTACCTGATATGTAGTAAATATTTTTAATAAAGGCATGCAGGTTGATACTCTCTGGGGGTGAATAGGACCACCCCCAGTGGGTTTAAAACTTTCTGTATGTTTAAAACTAATCTCACTGTATATACTAATCATGATAAAGTAAGTAAGCATCTAGGAGATACTGACTAGCTCTAGCCTAATAATAGATTAAACAATAAAGGAGCCAAGAGTGGGTAGCAGAGAGAGTAAGACTGTGAGTTAATTAGGGACTAGGAAACATCTTTTTGAACTTCCATTATTTATATCTTTAATGTTATTACTTGTAACTTCAGGGGTAAAATTGGAGTATCTGATTTTGTGTGGTTTTTTTTTATTTCCATTACCATTTAGATCCCTTGTTCCCCCCTCCCCCCCAATCACCACACTGTTATCCATGTCCATGAGTCCTTTTTCTTTTTTGCTCCATCCCTTCCCCTTCTAACCTCTCCCAATCCTCATAGCTGTCATCCTGTTCTCAATGAGTCCATCTCTGTTTTGCTCGTTAGTTCAGTTTTTTCCTCAGATTCCACATATGAGTGAAATCATATGGTATTTGTCTTTCTCTGACTGGCTTATTTCACTTAGCATAATGGGCAGATAATGGCAAAGGGTTTAATTTACTAGGAGGATAAACAAGTATGAATTGGTATGCCCATAATAACATATCTTTACCACATATGTATGTATATTAAGATATATATACACATATCTGGGGGTATATATATGTGTGTATATATAAAAAATAAAAATTGAGAGAAGTAGGAGAAATTGACAAGCCTTTATCATAGTGGAAGATTAATGCATCTGTAATTGATTGGACAAAATGTAGTAAGAGCAGATAAAATCTTTTCACAATATAATTTATGTACCTATTCTAATAGGATAGAATTCTACAATCCAAAAATGTGAAGTGAGTGTTTGTTTAAGGTATATATAAAACATTTATAGAAATTTATTCCTACTAGAATAAGGAAATAACACATTTTGAAGAATTCCTATTTTATTGGTTATTTTTATATGACTATAATATAATGAAAATATAAATAACAAAAATTAATTTAAAATACATGCTTAGAAACTTCAGTGAACATGCCTAGTAACTTACATGTTAAAAGGAGCTATAATAAAATTACAAAATATTTATAATTAGTATCAAAAATAATATATATCATGATTGCAGAGGGAAGGGAATGAAGAGGGTATAAGGGGGATACATGGTAATGGAAAAAATACAATAAAAAATAAACTTAGAAAAACTAATAATATATCTCAGCAATTTTGTACTGCAGCCAACATAGTACTTACAGGGAAATTTATAGCCTCAAAAAGCTTTTTTTTTAAAGCTTAAACTTTTTATTTTTTAAGTATGTTTTATTGATTATGCTATTACAATTTTCCCAATTTCCCCCCCTTTATCCCCCCTCTGTCCCGCACCTCCCAACCCTCCAGCATTCCTCCCTCTTAGTTCATGTCCATGAGTTGTACATATAAGTTCTTTGAGTCCTCTGTTTCCCATACCATTTTTCATCTCTCCCCATCTATTTTATGCCTACTAATTATGCTTCTTCTTCCCTGTACCTTCTCCCCCCATTCCTTCCTTCCCCCTCCCCACTGAAATCTTTCCATGTGATGTTCATTTCTCTGATTCTGTTCCTGTTCTGGTTGTTTGCTTAGTTTTTGTTTTCATTGTTTTTCTTTGAAATTCATTTGTTGATAGTTGTGAGTTGTCATTTCACTGATCATATTTATTATCTTCCTTTTCTTAGATATGTCCCTTTAACATTTCACATAATAATGGCTTGGTGATGATGAACTCCTTTAACTTGACCTTTTCTGGGAAGCACTTTATCTGCCCTTCCATTGTAAATGAAAGCTTTGCTGGGTAGAGCAATCTTGGATGTAGGTCCTTGCCTTTCATGACTTCAAATACTTCTTTCCAGCCCCTTCTTGCCTGCCAGGTTTCTTTTGAGAAATGAGCTCATAGCCTTATGAGCACTCCTTTGTAGGTAACTCTTTCCTTTTCTCTTGCTTTTTTTTAGGATTTTCTCTTTATATTTAATCTTGGGTAACTTAATGATGATGTGCCTTGGTGTGTTCCTCTTTGAATCCAACTTCTTTGGGACTTTCTGGGCTTCCTGGTAGTCTGTTTCCTTCGCCAGTCTGAGGAAGTTTTCCTTCATTAATTGTTCAAATATGTTTTCATTTTCGCACGTCTGGGACAACCTGAAACTTTGCAATGTCCTAATTATAGGGGTGCCAGAAGGAGGAGAACATACACCTGCAGGGGAGGGCCAGACAGGGAACAGTGCAGCTCACTTTTTCATCTCTAGCACACTTTTCAATGGACTCTCTTGTGAGACTGGGAGCTTCTCCTACCACTGCAACTGCTGAAGCCCACAGCCACCTCTGAGTCCCCTTAAGTCAGCCCCACCTGCGCAGTCCGCAACCTCATCGCAGCCAGCCCTGCCCTGCCTGCAAGGTCCGCAGTGTAGCTGCAGTTTTTCTGAGTTGGCTTACAAGGTCTGCTGCCTTACTGGTCTGGTTGTTCTGGTTGATTTTCACTTTAATTCCTTGGTTGTCAGAGTTCCACGCAGTTTGCTTTTCTGGTGCTTCTGCTTGTTTATTGATTTTAGATTGGTTGTTATCCTCCTTTTGATTATGCGAGGAAATAAAGGGTTTCTACCTAGGTCTCTACCTTGGCCAGAACTCCTCTGTAAAGCTCTGTAAGAGCTCCCAGTTTCCTATTCTTTGCTTTCTTAATCTTTTCTGTGATAGCAGCCACATCAATTTTAGTTTCAGTAGAAGCTTCCTTAGGCTTCATAACTGGTTTTTCTTAGGTGGAATGAAAGCTTTGTTTCTCTCCTCTTGTCTCTTAGTGAGAGCTTCTGCTTGTTTAGCCTTTATTGCTTCCATTTTCTGCCGCTTCTTTTGACTTGCATTCAGAAAGTATTTGCCGCTAGCCAGTTCTTTACTGATCTGACTTTCTGGCTATGGTGGTAGGAATGGTGTGTATACTTTCTTAACAGGTTTTTACTTTGGTTCCTTGCATTTGTTTACATTTTTGTGCTTGAACTGTGGCAAAAATCTTTCCCAGTTTTGTGATCTGAATTTGGAATCTTGTATCAATTCTCTTTAATCATTAAAAGTCTTCAGTCATTCTGTTCAAATGAAATACTACTTGCTAACAGTTTTATCAGGTCTCTGGCCCTAATGATGATATACAGATCAAAGGTCTTCTTTGTTGTACAGACCATCATGCTGCCCTTGATCAGGCCCAGGGTTGCATTAACGTGGTGTTCATTCAGTACTTTCTGCACCAATGGCCAGCACTCTTTCAAGTAAGGCTTTCTTGTATTTTGGGAACAAAGTTGCAAAACTGCTGTCCTCCAAGAGTCCTTTGGGATTGTCCTCTTTGGAAAAAGCTGGTTCCTTCCCACCATCAGGGATAGCAAGGAGTTCTGATTCATTTTTAAACATCGTAAACTCAGACTTTGGTTCTAACATGTTACCCGTTTCTCTGGCTTCTGCTTCTGCTTATAAAATTCACTTTTCCCAGCCGCTGTAGCTGCTGGCTCAGTTTGGAGTATGCCATCTTGAAATCAAAAAGCTTTTTGTAAATTGAAAATAGATAATTAAAAGTTTTACTTTGAGGAACTAGAAGAATAATAACAAAGGAAGCAGAAGAAAAGTAATATAGGTAACAGTTTAATGTAATCAAAAACAAAGGAACATTAGAGGATAAACAAAACCAGAAATAATTTCTTTGAAAACTAACAAAAAAGACCAACCTCTAAAAAGGACTGATGAAGAAAAAAGGCATAAGTAAACAATATTAGGAATGAAAAAATGATTAAAATTATAGCTTTAATGTGCTTTTATTTTTTAAGTTTGAGAATTTTGTCTCTAATTCTCTACTAATTCTTCTACAAAGTTTCAGAGTATAGAAAATTAGGGACAGTGATCCAACTTTTAGTAAGTCTAGGGTGATCTCTATATCAAAACTGTATGAGAACAAGATAAAAAGCAATGTGGATCAATTTCCCATAAGAACACAGATGCAAAATTACTAAATAAGATAGTAGCAAATTGAATAACCAGTGTACTTAAAAGAAGCAAGCTAAATCATGACCAAATGAAGGTTATCACAGAAATTGAGAAGTGTTCAGTATTTGAAAGTGTCAGTATAAAATACCACATTAACAGATTATAGGAGTAAAGCCATATGATAATTTCAACAAATTTTAGTTTGCCAAAATTTAATATTTATTAATTTTAAAACTTTTACCAAGGGTTGAATATGAAAGAATTTCTTTAACTTCATGGAAGTTAACTACAAAAACAAAACTATTGCCAACATGATTGTAATACTCCACAAGCATTCTCACTAAAGTCAGGAAAAAGACAAGGAGGCCTCATACTATGGTTTTTATTCATCATTGTGCTGATTCCAGCAACTGCAATTTAAAAAACAAAAGAAAGAAGATATAATAATTGGAAACAAGATAAAATTCTCCTTATTTATAGAAAATGTAATTTTCTACATATAGAAATAATAAAAGAATTTGGAAAGATTGTGGATAGAAAAAATACATGCAAAAGTTAGTACTAATTTGTTATACCAGTAATAACCACTTGGGATTTCTTTAGAAGAAAATTAGTGAATTTATTTTCTCAATATATCTTATCCAATCTGCAGGTTTCTTAATAAGGGGAAGTAAACCCTCTCTGACATGCAATTAACTCATTTCTCAATTTTATCAAACCCGGTAACCTCTTTTATAACATGTTTTTAAGTCCCTCTTATTGTCTTAAAATGAATTTTATAGCTTATGTACACACATCTTTGAAAATAATTAATTTAATATGATAGTAACACAAAATAAAAATGTATAGTAAACTAATATACAGGGGAGGGCAAAAGTAGATTTATAGTTATAAGTAACTAATACAATAATTAATAAATAGTAATACAAGAATAAACTCTGTGTTTTTCATATTCACAACTTTAAACCTACCTGTGCCCACCCCTATATATCCACTCTGTAAAAATATTCAAGTATGGCTGTACCAGAAGACATAATGAAGTAGCTATATGTTTGTACTTACTTTTAATGAATAAATTTGGAATTAAGATGAGCAAGACAACATTAAACTCATATTGTCAATAATTTTTATTTAACATGTTGGAGTAAGGACTAGAAAAGTATATATACATATACAAGGTCCGGCAGAAGTAACGCCTACTTGAGTGTGGTTGGTAGGGTAATAATGTGGGTGTAACAATTTATAGTTTTAATTTGAACCTTTCACCTAAAATATCATGTTGTGTGCTTGAGTGTGATAGTGTTATGTTACAGAATTACATGCTTATGATTTTGTAATAAAAAATGCTGTAATTAAAAAGGGCATTATTTATGCTGAAATCTGTATATTCATAGACTTGCACATATAGACATGTATCGAAGTCCTGTATTGCTGACTCAAATACAGTGAACAGCATTATGATCACTAATGTGTTTTCCCAAACCATTAAAAACAGAAAATCTTTGTATGGTTCTGAGAAACACAAAATACGGTGTTCTTTCAGTTGACACGATAGCTACATCCTTGTACGTTTGTTTACATGTATGTTAAGTCTGTGCAAAAAAATATTTTTAGTTTATAAAAAAGCACTTAGGTTATGGCCTGAAATTATTGTATAATCAGGTCTTCCAAGTACATGAATATCACACTGGAATTTCAAGTTTTACAGAATGGGGAAAAGATCACTATTGTACAGGACTGGCCCCAGCATTGCAAGACATTTGGCATCTGTAAATTCTGCTCCCACTAAATGCCACTAGCAATCTGCAAATCATCTGGATAAGCAACTACTTATGTAAATTACTGTAACATTTCCCAGGGAACAGTATTGAAAACCATTTGTTTAGATGTCTAAACATCTCAAATTTGTTTAGGTGTCTAACATCTCCCAGGGAACAGTATCAAAAACCATTTGTTTAGATGTCTAAAATGCATTTGCTATGAGTAAATTCCCTCTTTTCCAAGTTATAATTACCATTTCTATTAAAAAGAATCAAAAGGTACTAAGCATCTCATATTCAAAGGCTAATCTCATATCTTCAAACTGAACATTTTAACAACATGGTAATACTATCCATATAACTTCCTATAGCAAGAAGTCTAGTAAGAAAAGTACAACTCAGGATGTTTGGGTTTGTGTCACTCAGGAAACTCATATTACAGGCATCAGATCAATTTTAATATTCTTACACTATTCAGTAGTTGTATAATAAGTTGGAATTTAAGTTTTGAAAATGATAAAATGGTCATGGGAACCAGATGCACAAAGAAGCTTTAGCAGATTTCTTAATCAAATGATATAATCAGTTCTGGACTTCAGATAATGGATTGAGATATCTTACAGCAACTTGAATATTCCCTAAAAACTACTCCTCTTAAGCTCTTCGGAATAGGCCAGCTGTTGTTGATTATGGAGGAGTTAAAGCTATAAATACATTTTTAGCCACTTTAATTTACTACCCAAATGATTTTGTCCAATCTCATAGCTTTAAAGCTTCAAATAAACCCCTACAATCAATGACTCCCAAATCTTTATTTCCAGCTCTAGCCTCTACCTTGAGTTCTAAATTTGTATATCCAATTGCCTATACCATATATACTTAAATATTTACTAGGTATCTCAAATGTACCATGTCAAAAATAGAGCTTGTAATTTTTCTCACAGTCTTGTTCCTCTAATGTTTCTCATCTCAGTAAATGATACAATCTTTGATTCAGTTATTCAGACCAGAAACTTTGGGGGTCATTATTTACTTTTCACTTTCTCTCATGCCCCATAATCCAGTGCTAATTGATAGTCATGTAAGCCCTACCTTCAAAGTATATTATAAATCTGCCCACCTGAACCACCTGAGTCAAAACCAGTATTATTCCTTATGTGACAAACTTCAACCAACTCTAAATGCTCTCCCTGATTCCACATTTCTTTCACACCATTATAGTTCATTCAGTAGTGTCCAATTCGGTTGCCTGCTTATAATTTCTGGTGAATTCCCATTTCAAACAAAATTCAAAGTTTTTACCATGACCTAGAAGCCGTGGTCTTCTGGATATCTTCCTGACTCATTTCTTACCATTCTCTTCCTCATTCATTCCACTCCAGCCACCGTGACCTTCTCACAGTCAGAGAACACAACAAGCGTGCTTCTGCTGTGGGGCATTTGTATGTGCTATTCCCTGAGCCTGGTCAGTTACCCCTCTCCATATTTTCAGGACTTTATTTTTACATTTGGATCTCTCTTCAAATGTCACCTCTTAAGGAGGCCTTCCCAGCTACCTTATCTAATATAGCACTTCTCACCACTTTCTCCATACCCATCTTTATTTTTTCAAAGTATTTATCCCTACTTAGCATTATATTCTACATCTCTTATTTGTTTATTGTCTGTTTCCCTCAATGGAATATAAATTTTATGACCATAATCACACGGACGAATTACAAAGGGAATCAATGACTTTTAACAAACACTGTGCAATGATTTTGACAACATTTCAGAATGGTACGGTCTAATCTTCTAAACCACATTTTCTCTCATTTCCTGATGTAATTAAATCAGTGGTATAAAAGGAAGGGTGATGTTGGTATGTGAAAGAACACTAAAATAGTATCATCTACTAAAACTATACTGAAGATTAATGGTGTATTTTTTCTTTATAGGTAGTATGGATTATTTGAATTACTAATGATGTGACTAAATCATAGGATCAGCAGTCTGATTATTAATGACAAAAATATTGGCTAAACATGATCACTTGGGATTACTTTTTATATAATACTTATGTTATCCAAAAATAAATATAATGAACATTTAATTACTAAAGTTTTTTGTTTTTTATTTTAGGAAGTGATTTGCAGCTGAGTGAATCAGGAAGTGACACTGATGACTGAAGAAATGTTCCGCTATCCATATAAAATTTTCAAGACATGTAATAATTTATTTTATATTAAGAAAAAAAATTTCTAAGACTGAGGAAAATGTACGTTAACTTTAAATGATAAAAAAAATTAAATTTGATTCAGAATTTTCAGCTGATGTTACATTTTTTTTTTTTACCTTTTATGGGTACCAGCATTTTCAATTGCTTTCGTTTAATCTTAAAACTTTTTTGAAGTTTTAAAAATGAGAAAAAAGATTCAGAGGTTAGTGACTTGCCCGCATATTGTTAAAGAAGTAGCAGATCAGGCAGGTGTTCTATCGTTCAAGTTCAGTGCTTTGTTTTACCACATTGCTGTCTCCAATTGTGAAATGTCAAAACTATGGGTTTATAATAAATTCTATGATTTTAATTATATCTCTGAGCCGTTTCTATCTCATATTTCTTAAGTTTTGTTGAAATATATTAATTCTTGACATAATTGAGCTATAATTTAGGGTATGGTGAAGCTAAATAATTGTTTAAAATAAGTATTATTCCATAATATTTTTATCATTTTCTTATTTTGCTTTTGAGAGAAAACTAAGCAGTTAAGTATTGTGAAGGTAATTAATATTTACAGCTCTAATATTTTTTAATCTGGATGAAAAATAAATATTAGATTATAGTTGAAAGCTATTGACCAGTAGCAAGGTTTTTTAATTATTAAACTTTATTTTTTTAGGGCAGTTTTAGTTTCACAACAAAATTGAGCAGAAAGTACAGCAAATTCTCATATACTTCCTGTTCACACTCATGCACAACCTCCCTTAGTATAAACGTCCTGACCAGAATGGTATATTTTTTAGTTTATGAACCTACATTGATACATCATCACCCACAGTTCATAGCTTGTATTAGAGCCACTCCGTGTGTCATACATTTTTTAGATTTTCACAAATATATAGTGACATGTATCTACTATTATAGTAGTATACAGAATAGTTTTCACTGCCCTGAAAATCCTGTGCTCTGCCTATTCGTCCCTCCCCACCAATTTTTAGACCTGTTTTTTTTTTCACAGTCTCCTTTTCCTTTTTCAGATGTCATGTAGTTGGAATTATATAGTATGCAGTCTTCTAAAATTGACTGCTTTCATTTAGTAATATGCACTTAAGTTTTCTCCATGTCTTTTTCATAGCTCAATTGCTAATTTCTGTTTAACACTGAATAATGTTACATGGTCTTCATGTACCAATTTATTTATCTTATCCACTTACCTACTGAGGGCATCTTAGCTGCTTCCAAGTTGTGACGATTATGAATAAAAAAATTGTTCAACTTTACCTCTTACCAAAGACATGGATGTAAGGGTTTTTTTCTTATCCTTAAATTTTGGTTTTAATCTCTTCTCATTCTTCTTTCTTACTTTCTCTGACATACCTTTAGCTGATCTGTGTCTTCACTTTTTTTATATTTTATTCATCAATACTTTATGAGAATCAAAACTGTGTCATTTATTACTTAACTGTAAAGCAAGCTCAAATATTAAAAATCAACTTGTCGTTTCCTACCACAAAACCTGTTGAGATTTCATGTTGAAATAATAGATTGATTTGGGGAATATTTGTTTACAATATGAACCTTTCAAATTATGGTCATGGTAGGTCTCTCCATTTGTTTAGATCTTTTTAAATTTCTTTAAATAATATTTTATACTTTTTAGTATTGAGGTCTTGAACATCTTTCATTAGATTTACTTAAGGTATTTTTTATGCTATTATAGCTGATATTATTTTTTTAAATCCCCCTTTCTATTTGCTTCTGCTGAATTTAAATATTTATTTTTGACTGGAGGGTATGAGGCTGACACATGTGTCATGAGGGGATGGTAGGGGAAACTTTGCAGGTGGTGTAGGGTGGTCAGCCCTTACCCCAGAGGGTCCACAAGTTTTGTTGTCATCCTTTAAAAGTAGAGAGATGGCAGATAAAAATCAAAAGCTCTGGAATCTGGGACTTCTGGTCAAGATGGAAGCATAGGTAGACATGCTTTGCCTCCTTGCACAACCATAAGAATGATCACAACTAACCTCAAAACAGAAAACACCCAGAACTGCCAGAAAATTGAACTGTATGGAAGTCCAACAATCAAGGACTTAAAGAGACCATATTCATCCTGACTAGTAGGAGGGGCAGAACCAGGGAGGAGAGGACTCAGTGTGGCAGCAGCAAGGCAGCAACAGGAGTAATGGGAGGTGCCACAGTCACATGTGGTGGGTAAAAATCAGGAATGATACCTGGGGAGCAAGTGATGCTAGTCCCAGGTCAGACCATGTAGCCCAGGGTTCCAACGCCAGGAAAATAAAGCCTCATAACTTTTGGCTATAAAAAAACAGTGGGGTTGGGGTGGTGGAAGAAACTACCAGTATCTCAGGAGAGACCACTTAAAGGGCCCACATGGTCCTAGAACATATGCAAACCTACCCACTCTAGGAACCAACACCAGGGCAACAGGTAAAGGGCCTCCAGTCATGTAGGGAAGTGGGTGAAGTAACTGGAAGTGGAGTGAGTGCCAAGTAAGCCTCCAGCAACCAGGCAGCAGCATTGTCCCCTCTCCAACCTCTCCCCCACACACAGAGCCACAAAGCAGTGAAGAGGGTTTCCCCACCCTGGTGAATACCTAAGGCTCTGCTCCACACTACTTAACAGGTGCACTAAGACAGGAAGTCAAAGCAGCTCTGCCTAATACACAGAAACAAACACAGGGAGGCTGACAAAAAGAGGAAACAAAGAAAAATGGCCCAAATGAAAGAAAAGAACAAAATCCCAGAAAAAGAACTAAACAAAACAGAGATAGCTAACCTATCAGATGCAGAGTTCAAAACACTGTTGAAAGGATGCTCAGAGAACTCATTGAGTAGGACAAAAGCATAGGGGAAGAAATGAAGGCTACACTAAGTGAAATAAAGAAAAATCCACAGGAAACCAACAGTGAAGGGAAGGAAGCTGGGGTTCAAATCAATGATTTGGAACATAAGAAAGAAAAGAGTCAACCAGAACAGAATGGAGAAACGAATTCAAAAAACGGGAGAATCAGAAGACTAGGATAACTCCAAAAGTGCCAACATCTGAATCATAGGGGTACCAGAAGAAGAGGAAGAGCAAGAAATTGAAAACATATTTGAAAAAATAATAAAAGAAAACTTCCCTAATTTGGTGAAAGAAATAGGTATACAAGTGCAGGAAGCACAGAATCCCAAACAAGTTGGACCCAAAGAGGGGTACACCAAGACACATAATTAAAATGCCAAAGATGTAAAGAGAGACTCTTAAAAGCAGCAAGAGAAAAGGAGACAGTTACCTACAAAGGAGTTCCCATACGACTATCAGCTGATTTCTCAGAAGAAACCTTGTAGGCAAGAAGGGGCTGAAAATAAGTATTCAAGGTCATGAAAGGAAGGAACTACCAAGATTACTCTATCCGGCAAAGCTTTCATTTAGAATGGAAGGGCAGAAAAAGTGCTTCCCAGATCAAGTTAAAGGAGTTCATCATTACCAAGCCCTTATTATATGAAATGTAAAAGGGACTTATCTAAGAAATAGAAGAATATCAAGAACTATGAACAATAAAATGACAATAAACTCACAAATAACAACTGAACCTAAAAAACTAAAACTAAGAAAACAACTAGAATAGGAACAAAACCAGAGAAATGTAGATCACATGGATTGTTTTCAGTGGAGGATGGGGGAAGGAGAAGAATGGAGGGGAACAGCACAGGGAATAAGAAGCATAATTGGCAGGCATAAAATAGATGGGGAGAGGTTAAGAATAGTACAGGGATTGTAAATTGTGCTGCTATGAACATTGGGGTGCAAAGGTTCTTTTGGGTTGTTGTTTCAGGGTTCTTAGGATATAGTCCCAGCAGTGGAATTGCTGGGTCAAAAGGCAGATCCATTTTTAGTTTTCTGAGGAAGTTCCATACTGTTTTCCATAGTGGTTGTACCAGTCTGCAGTCCCACCAACAGTGCACTAGGGTCCCCTTTTCTCCACAACCTTTCCAACACTCGTTTGTTGCTTTGTTTATGATGGCCATTCTGACCAGTGTGAAGTGGTATCTCATTGTGGTTTTAATTTGCATCTCTCTGATGGCTAGTGATATTTAACATCTTTTCATGTGTCTCTGGATCCTCTGTATGTCCTTCTTGGAGAAGTGTCTGTTCAAGTCCTTTGCCTGTTTTTAAATTGGGTTGCTTGTCTTCTTAGAGTGGAGTTGTGTAAGTTCTTTATATATTTTGGAGATTAAACCCTTGTCTGAGGTATCATTGGCAAATATGTTTTCCCATACAGTTGGTTCTCTTTTTATTACAATAGCTAAGTGCTGGAAGCAACCTAGGCGCCCATCAGTAAATGAATGGATCAAAAAACTATGGTATATTTACACAATGGAATTCTATGCAGCAGAAAGAAAGGAGCTCTTACCCTTTGCAACAGAATGGATGCAGCTGGAAAGCATTATGCTAAGTCAAATAAGCCAGGCAGTGAAAGACAAATACCATATGATCTCACCTTTAACGGGAACCTCAACAACAAAACAAACAAACAAGCAAAATATAGTCAAAGACACTGAAATAGAGGACAGGCTGACAGTTACCAGAGTGGGGAGAGGAGGGGATTTCAGGGGAGAATGGGAAGGGTTTACGAGAACAAATATAAAGGACACATGGACAAAAACTAGGGGGGATGGAAATGGGAGGGAGGTAGGGAGGGATGGGTGGATGGGCTGGAATGGGAGTAAAGGACAGAAAACTGTACTTGAACAATGATTAAATTTTTTTAAAAAAAGAATAGTACAGGGAAATGGTGAAGACAAAGAACTTACATGTACAACCCATGGATATGAACTAAGTAAGGGTGGGGGATGCTGGAGAGTTGGGGGATACAGGGCAGAGGGGGTAAATGGGAGAAAAAAATTGGGAAAACTGTAATGGCATAATCAATAAAATACACTTTTAAAAGGTAAAAGAAAACTAATGTCAGTACTCTAAAGTTTGGTATTTGGGGTACCTGTAAGCACAAATAAATTGATTCATTGCAACGAATGCTATTTCATCTGCTCTGCTAAATCAAATGCTATTCTAGAGGTGCAAGGCTAGAGCAGGAGGAGCCGTTGACACAAACCTTTAAGGCATCTGTGCCTCTAGGGGTTGACTAGTAATTTCATTTGTTTTGCTTCCAGAAAGAATAACTACAGCTTAATTATTGATGACAGTCAAAAATTAATCTGGACTCAGGTAAAAGTTGTGGGATAGAGGATTAGTGTAAAAGAAGCTGGGAAGACATGGTCAAAGTCTGAGGTAGTTTATGAAAGAAAGGTCAGGCTTTTCCTGGATTTGTCAATAAATTACTCATGGTCTCATTTACATAATTCACTCTCCTGTTTCCTGACATCCTTGTTGGTTTCTTCATTTTTCTCACAGCTCTTTGATCATTCTTTTTCTTTCTCTTTTGACTGTCAACTACACGGGCATCCTACTCTTAGCAAAAATAATACTGTATAAAATTCATCTATTAATCATGATGCCCATTCTTGTTCCTCTCTGATAAGGACTAAATATATTCTAGAGTATTTGGGAGTCCATCCAATTTTAAAAAGTAAGGAAAATAATATTTTCAATAGCACCTAGAAAGTAACTGGTTTATAATTTTTGTTCAAATTAAATTTTATTTATTAATAAAATAATGGCTTCATCTTGAAGTAATGAAAACACTGGGAGTGAATTTAGCAAAGGAGAAGAATGATTCCCAAACATACATCACCAACACTTTTCTCTCATTTCCTTTAACTGCTTTTGGAATATTTCTATTTGAACTTTACTATGTTGAAAACCACAAGTCAGTGTCTTTTGTTGTTTTCAATTTTTTAATTGATTGATCTAAGAGAGAGAGGGAAAGAAACATCAATGTGAGACAAACATCGACCAGTTGCCTCCCATACACACCCCAACCAGGGATGAACCTGCGACCTAGGCATGTACCCTGACTGGGAATTGAGACAGCAACCTTTCAGTTCACAGAACAACAGTCTAACCAACTGAGCCATGCAGCCAGGGCTCTACATCTTTTTCACCTCTCCAAATTCAATTTCGTGTTGATTTTTCTTCACCATTGCATTTCAGTTTACTAATACCAATCTTTATCTGTCATGGAGAAATTCCAGTTCTGCCACATAGTAGTCAGGTCTGCTACATGACTTTGGACAAGTTACTTAACCTCTTGGGACATTCATTCCTATAAAATGAGCATAGTAATAAGACTTAGAATAGATAGATAGGTAATATTTACAGGGTTGGGCAAAAGTCAGCTTACAGTTGTGAGTACAGTTGTGAGAAAGTTTATTTTTGTATAATTATATATATTTATTTGTTTTATTGCTTTTCAATTACAGTTGTCCTGCTTTTTTCCCCATTTCTCTCCCCTACCCCATCCCCACCAAGTCCCACAGTCAATCCCCCCATTGTCCATGCCCATGAGTCCTCTATTTCTGTTCTTTGGCTTGCCTCTTCCCCTTATTTCCCCCAATATCCCCCTCCTTCCTCCTCTCTGCCTTTCGATTCAGCAATTCCACTACTGGGACTATACCCTAACAGTCCTGCATCACCAATTCACAATAACCTACACACTATAATGTTCATAGCAGCATTATTTACAATAGCCAAGTGCTGGAAACAGCCTAAATGCCCATCAGTAAATAAGTGGATCAAAAACTGTGGTACATATATACAATGGTACACTATGCAACAGAAAGAAGGAACTCCTACCCTTTGCATCCGCATGGATAGAACTGGAGAGCACTATGCTAAGTGAAATGAGCCTGGAGGTGAAAGACAAATACCATATGATCTCACCTATATGTGTAACCTAATGAACAAAACAAATGAGCAAACTATAACCAGAGATTGGGAAATAACGAATTGACAGTAATTATTGTATTATTTTTCATAGGAACAACTATAAACCAACTTTTGCTCCACCCTGTATGTTCTGTAAATGGCAGCTATTGTTATCCTCAAATCACTGTTTAATTCCATGCTCGGGGAATTGTATTCTTAACTATTTTGCATTCTTTTGCAATTCTCCAGCATTGTCTTTCACATCTTGTAATGTGTTGCTCTCACTTGTCCAGGTTTAGCTTTTACATAACTATTCTTTGAATGAACTGGTCTCTGAGACACAATGCTTTATTTTCCTATAGATTTGTGTTTTGCTCTGGGTCAGGCAGTTACTGAAGCCTCCACCCACAGGGTTAAACCTAGTTGCCGAAGCCACCCCCACCTCCCAGTGCCCCTTTTCCCAGTAGGCTGGCAGCTGTCCCGAGTGCTTACCGAAGCCAAATGCTTGAAGAGAGAGAGAGAGTAAGAAGCCAGCTATGAATTCCTTCCAGAAAAATGAGTCCAAGGAAACTTTTTTTTCACCTGTCTCCACTGAAGAGGTACCACCTCAACCTCCCAGACTTCCAAAGAAGCCACCTCCGGTGAGTCCCCAGGTTCATTTACATCTCTAATAGGGACAGACTTGCACTTTTGGTTCTCTTTCTTGGTCTCTTGGAGCTTCAGGCTGAACTACATTAGGGTATTACAACTATTCTTTCTTGGAGTTAGAATTAACACGAAAACCAAATCTAAACAGGGGTTTCCTGTACTTAGAGGAAACAGCAGGAAGAGGTAGTCAAAGTTCTTCATCTGAGATTCAGAACTTTGCTGTGTTTCATTGTATGTATGTTCTGAATTTATCTGGGGCGAAGGGGGAAAAAAGTAATTTGAAAGTCCAGGGAAACTTGGCAAGCACTCCTGTCTGGAGAACTGTGTGTGATTGTTCTTTCTTTACCAATATAAAAATTCAACCCTTAGTTCCCCCTGTGGGCAGAGTCTTAGGCTGGACATCAGACAAGTTTTAGAATAATAGATCCAGTCTCTGTTCCAGCTTACAGTGGGAAACAGGATAGAGGAACAAAGCAGTGATAATATTTTGTATTATACACTTGTTTAAACACTTCAAATTCATTATCTCGTGGAATCCTCACATCAAAATTCTGTAGTAGAGAGGATACAGTAATAATAGCCAATATTTACTGAGTTCTTAATATGGGCCAAGAGGTAGTATTATTCTCATTTCTTTGGAATAACAGAACTGAGGCATGAAGACAGGTATAGTGACATGGTCAGGCTCAATATGTTAAGCCAGCCAGTGACAATGTTACAAAGCAAGTGAAGTGTGTTAACAAAACTTCAGCTTGCATAATTCTCTAATTGTGAGCTGGGAAGGTAAGAAGCTGATTCATTGTGTCTTTCAAGCAAGTTATTGTCATACATTAGCATATATTAATATTTAGAAGAGTTGTTTATATCTATCCATATGGGTAAAAGAATGAAAAAAATAATTTGTTGCTTTATCTATTTATTTATTTTGTTATAGGTCCTCTGGTACCATACAATTTAAGACTGCTTATAAAGATGCTTAAATTTCTTATGAAATAAGAGGCAATACAAATCTCGTAACATTTGACTCTCCCAAGGACAGATATCTTTATCCCCCTCTTCCCCTTCAAGTTTGTTGGGCTATTATAATGCGTAGGGATTTCAAGTAAAAGATAACATTCCTTATATTCTGACTGACACAGTGCATGAAATAACATAGTCCTTTTAAAATCTAATAAGATTACAAAAAATACTATCAAGTCTCTTTCATAGGATGAATGGATATTTAATTTTATAAGATTTAAGAACTCTCTGTGTAAGGTCAAGGTGATCAATTAGCTTACCTTTAGCTATCTATGTTGGGCTCAGAGCATGGCTCCAGCAGCCTCTGAGTAGGAAGGCATCATATTGCCAAGATTCCTCCCAGCATAGCAAAAAGGGCAGGTGGGGACAAGGAAGTTAGTTTGCACAGTGGAGCTAAGCAGGTTACTGACATCTAAATGTAACTGCTTGGATATCAAGTGCTCTATATATAGGCCATCTCCTGTTCTGTATCTAGAAATAAGTAATGACTGATCTGCCCAGAGCCTCAGGCTTTTCAGTCAGTAGTTGTGGGAAGATAGCAGGTCCTGTGCCTAGGATCAAGGAATGTCTGAGCAGTTCCATGTTAAATGAATGAGGAACAAGTCACATCCAGGATAGCTTCTATCGCTCCTAAATCAGCAATGCAAGCACTTTTAGTAGATAATAGGCACCATTTCATGGTGCTGTTCATAATAGGCTGTTTCATGAATAGGCACCATTGCTTCACATTCCCTCTCATGGTGACTTCAAATAAATGAATTTTTCTGCTGTGGAACAATATAGTGGTTGAAATGGGGGTGAGGAAGCTTATGCTTGAACCATTGTCTCTCTTGCTTCATAGAAAATCTGTGGCTCCAACTATCCACTGAGCATTGTCTTCATTGTAGTGAATGAATTCTGCGAGCGCTTTTCCTATTATGGAATGAAAGGTAATTGTGTATCTCAAAGTCTTATTCTTCTCCACTCACCCTCACCCCATGTTTGTAATGTCTGGTCTTCTTGTATGCATTTATTTCCTTTAACCACTCTTTCTGTCTTCATCCAAATTGGTCCTTTCCTTTGGCCAGGACTTATAATAAATGCCTCATGGGATTTCCCCTAGTAACTGATACAGGGCAAGAATAGAAAGGCCTAATAGAAACCAGAACACAGTCTGTGAGAACATAAGCTGGAAAATGCTCACCATCTGAGTTACATCTTCGTATCTGTTCCTCAGTTCTGTGAACTCTACTGTTGCTGAGAAAGAGGAGGAAGGGATATTAGAAGTACCACATTATCTTTATGGCTGGCCTAAATGATGCCATGTGTGCACACAGACTGAAGAGAAGAATATTGCATTTGTACACTAAGCATCACCCCATCACAGCTCCCATGGGCCCTGCTTCTAGTGCCTAGCAGTCAGTCCTCAGTCACTTCACTGAAAGGAATGTTGAAGGTCAAGGTAACCTTCAAAGACCAGAGATCAAATGTACTTCCCTTCCATAAGTCAATTTAATGCATCTATCTTATTTTGCTTCCCTTTTTTCACCTTAGCTGTGCTGACCCTGTATTTCCTGTATTTCCTGCACTGGAATGAAGATACTTCCACATCTGTATACCATGCCTTCAGCAGCCTCTGTTATTTCACTCCTATCCTGGGAGCAGCCATTGCGGACTCATGGTTGGGAAAATTCAAGTAAGGAAGATGGAAGATCACATCCCCAGGAGCTTCACAGATTAATTGTGCAGAGGTTACCACTTAGAACCTATTCTTCCAAACAAGAGTATACTATGTCACCCATGACAAATAGAATCTCTCTAAGACAGACATTATCAGTTTTTCCAATATTTTGATATCCTTTTCAATCAGGAGTTGTTTTGTTTCTTCTTAAATCTAATTTTAATTGTCTATCGTGTAGTTTAAGACCAGTTCATATTCTTATCTCAGGGGAAATAAACATTACCACCCACCAGAAAATTTATAATTTATAATTTTAGAGACCTCATTGTAGCTATTTGGTATACCCTCCCTCTCCTCTCCATATTGAATCATCTCAACTCCTTTGGTATCTTCCTATGAGTCCCTCTTCTCAGTTCTATAACCAACTCTTTTTTCTCCTCTAACCTCTTCCTGTAGTTTCCTTCTTAAGAATATAAATATCTTTATAAGTTAGACTAATGGTCTATTCAGTTGAGTATCTTTTAGGTCCCTAAAAATAGCACCAAGAGACATCTATAGACATCCCCTATAATATTATCCTCATAGGCTAGAGATGGATATCAGATATTCATCACCCAGTTACTTTCTATGAACTTGTCACCTATGGACTTATCTAAATTAGCATTTCTCAAAGTACATTCTGTTGAAAACCGATTATATAGGATATAATGAGTGTTGTGCAGGAAAATAAAGATCTCATGGTGAAGTAAGTTTGGAAAATGCTAGGCTGAATGAAGCTTAAAATGTTTCTTTACTGTTATAGCCTTCAACATGCTCATATGCACTGTAAAATCTCAGAGAAGGTTATGTCATTTAGTGTTCCCCAAACTTGTTTGATCATAGGATATTTTTTCAGGCTATCTTGTGGACCTACTGTTTCAAGGAATCCTCTTTAGTAAACACTGTTTTATATCTTATCGTTCTAGAGTGTTTAATCAAACCTTATATATAGCTACAACGTAAATATATAGAGTACTAAACACAGTTTTCTGACTTGAGAGAGGGATGGTGAGTAGGTGGCTGAGATCTATGTTTGCTCCTTATGTAGTATTAGTTTCCAAGTCTATCAAATAGGGGGCTGGTAGTATATGCAGAATGAAAAGAATAAGCTGTGGTCTATATTCAGTTATAGAATAAATGACTCACATATACAACTAGTACTGTACTTTGTTTTATCTATTTTCTAAATGACTTCCTTTAAAATTAAAGGAGTACAGTTCTGGGATTTGGTGAATAATAGCTCCCTGTCTATTTCAGAGGAAATATAACAACCTCCACTTATACCCTCAGTCTCAATCCTTTTTGAGGTATTACTCTTTTTAATTATTTTTATTATATAAAGTACGAAAATCCAAAGGTGTTAATACAAAATATACGACTTGATTAATTTTTACATATGTATCACCATTACCTACATTATTCTCCCTAGGCTTTTTGTGCCCTCAGTATTCCCCTCTCTTGCTTTCAAATTCCCCCTGAGAAGCAGGTACAAATCTCTGTACCTAGAAGCATGTGCAAATCTCTGATACCTTTAAACAAACAGAATTATTGTTAACCCTCCTTTCAAACTGTCTTTTTTGTCTTATTACCATTATCTCCAAACTTTAAAAAGAATCATCTATATTTGTTGCCTTCCTTTCTCACTGCTAATTATCACCCCTTAGGGCAGAGTAATATAATGTAATGCAGTAGGATCCAATTCAATTTAATTTAATCTGATAAAATTTAATTGAGTAAATGTTTATCAAACATCTATTTGTTCAAAAAAGTAGAGGAGGTAAAGAGATGAATAAGATACAAATACCTGCTTCATATTGTTCATATGCAACTACCTTTAATGCAGAGCAGCAGATTGTCGTAAATACAATAAAATATAACATAAATCATCTCTTTAGGCTGTTGAAAGTCTTCTAAGATCATCGACAGTGATCTTTTTGTTAACAGATTCCAGTGGTGTTTTTGAGAGATTCTTGTTCAATTTGAACTTGTTTTAACATCTTAGTCTATTTATCACTCCTATATTCTTGAAAACTCTTGGGCTTCTCTAACACTGCATTTTCTGATTTTCTTCCTCATACTCTTTTTGGATTCTTCCTTATTTGGCTTCTCTTTTTTTCCTTTTGTTTACTTAACTCTTTCCTGAATGTAGGCATTTCCCCAGGGTGCATCATTTACTCTTCTCTTTCTTCACATTCTCTTTTAGCAAATCCTATGGTGTCAATATTACCTATATGCACATAGCTCCTCAGACTCTGTAATCTTAACTTCTCACTCAAGCTATGTTATACCTCATATTGTCATTCATCTCCTGGATGTTCTGCCTTACCCCACCTCCCACACCCCACCTCCCACACCAATACCACCCACGTTCAGTCAGTTACCAGATTCTACCAATTCAATTTGTATAATATTTCTCACATGTGTCACTCTTCAACAGTGAATCTCACTGCCATTTATTGCCACTACTTGGGTTTTGGTCTTCATTACCTCAAATTGGTCTATTGAGAAAGACACCTAAAATGTTGTCACTACTTCCCAGAACTTTTTCTTAGAATTGAGCCTATACACTATTGCCAACTTAATCTTCCTAAAAGAAATCTCTGTTTACATTACTAGTCTACTCAAAATCTTCTGATGACTAACCCATTTCTATTAATCTCAACCCAACTGACCTTTCTGCTCTTATTGTCATATTCCCTTTCAAGACTGTTTTCTAGAGAAAAATGAATACTACTATTTCCCTAATAATAGTCAGTGCATACCTTTTCTATCTTGGTTTGCTCTGTTTCTACTTCATGGAATCTCCTTCCCTTTTTCAAATCCTTTAAGGCTTAGTTCAAATGTCTCCTATGTTATGGATTATTCTCTACTCCTCACCTTTCACGACTAGTCAGAAGTAATCTAATCTAATCTAATCTTCTCTGAACTTATTTTTTACCCTCATATAGCATTTACTAAACTCTATCTTATTTGTGTATGTCTAATATTTTCTTCTAAACAGAGAATAAAGTCTAATTTATATTTTACCCCCAGCATCTAGAAGAGTGCTTGATAAATGTTTCGGTTAATAAATTTATTCACTCTCAGATACTCAAAAGTAGTCACAAGACTGATAGCTGTGGGAAGGCAAGACGGTGTTTTTTATCCCTCCTGTTGGTTTTTATACCCTGTGACCCATGCCTATCAGGGGGACTTGATGATGTTGGCAATCACAGCCACTCTCTTAAATGTTTTTATTACCAAATACGCTTTTGGATGTCCTATCTACCCTCCTGCTTTCTCTTCCTTCTACTGTGTTGACAGCATTTTGCCCTCCCTCCTATCTTCTTTGCCTGGTCAGAGGCAACTCTCTTCACACTAGGTCTCTTCCTTTGCAATCACTGCACATACTCCTTAGTTCCTAAGCTTTAATGAAAATTAATTCTGGTGGTGGCATAAAATTTAAAATTTCTGCCTCTTTCCTTTTCCATTTCCACATTAACGTGGTCATGATGACACTAAAGGAACTCTAGACGTGGTCATGATGACACTAAAGGAACTCTAGACTATCAATTAGAATATTAGAAGTTCTAGACCTAGCCCCAGTACTAACTGGAATGTCACTCAGGACGGTCAAAGCTTTGATTTCTCTGACTTTATTTTCATCATTTGCAAGGGGAAGCTAGGTCAAGTCTGTCTAAAACACTTTGTGTTATATGGTTGGAATTATAATGATCCAAATGATCTCATTTCAAACGTGGAATTTCCTTCTTGACTTCTTTCTCCTTCTGTTAGTTTCCTGCTATTAGCCTCCTCTCTTATATTCTTCATCTCCTGAATCTTTCACCTAGAAAGATGCTTATTTTCCTTCTAAGCCATATGCACTTCTCTCATTCATTTAGTTCAATAATTCAATATTGCTCTGATCTCCCTACTCAGATTCTGTTACGCCAGCTCAGACTCCTTTTGATTTTTCTCTCTGATGATCTAACATAGGTCATCTCTTTTGGATTCATGATAGCTGGCCTTTTCCCAGTCCCTTTTTATTTCTATTCTTTCTACTTATTCTTTTTATTCCAATAAAGAGAACTTTTCTCTAGAAGATCCTACCTACAAAACATTTTTGCAAAACCCTGTCACTTCCTTCTAATTTTTTATAAAGATTTTATTTATTTATTTTTAGAGAGGGAAGGGAAGGAGAAAGAGAGAGAGAGAGAAACATCAATGTGCGGTTGCTGGGGGCCGTGGCCTGCAACCCAGGCATGTGCCCTACTGGGAATTGAACCTGCGATACTTTGGTTTGCAGCCCACGCTCAATCCACTGAGCTACACCAGCCAGGGCTACTTCCTTCTAATTTTAATTAGCCCTTCTGTTATTAATTAGCCACCCAATTTTTTTATCCTCTACTTGCCATTATAAATCTCCTAAGATCCCTTCCTTGGAGAGCCAACCTAGAAAGATTAGACATTTAGAATGAGAAATCCATACCCAAGTTTCTGGTATTTTCAGACTTTCTCTCTGATACCTTCATTTTATTCATTATATTTTACATTAACATGTTATACTTTAAAATTACAGATATAAAGTATAGAATTTTCAAGTTTCCTTCTAGTACTAACATTCTACTTTTACATAAAGAGAATACTAGTGTGGTGATATACATAAGGAGTGTATTGTATATATGGCCATATGCTTTATTTCAGTGTGTACATTTCTATGTATGTTCTCACTGGAATTCCTTACTCTTCTACTTTCTATTTGCCATTCAGATTTCTTGGAAAAGCAACACAACAGGAAGTCCCTACCAGCCATGTGATCTTTATCACTGGAAAGTCTATTTAAAGTCTCTGGCTCCTTTCTCACCCTTGGTTAACCTCTAACATTCAGGGCAAAGAGTTCTTCTCTCTTTTTCTAGTCTGTTTATTTCATTCACCATTATTATTTCTATTTTCATTTCCTAGGTAATTTTTCCTTCCTCCCGCCTTATTTATCCTGGCACTGAAAATAGTATGAATTCTGAGTCTATGTTACTCAAGTCTCTGAATGCTATTTCTAGGCTGACTGATTTAACTCTCTCAACAGGACAATTATCTCTCTATCCTTGGTGTATGTGCTTGGCCATGTGATCAAGTCCTTGGGTGCCTTACCAATTCTGGGGGGACACATAGTACACACGTGAGTAAAATTATGGAATAAATGGAACCATTTTCTTCCATTAGACAGGTAAATGTCTCATGTATTTATCACAGATTATTTTCCATTTTCTTATCAAAGATGTCTCTTTATTTTACAACCCACTGTTGTTTTATTACCAAATTGGTTAAGAAAAAATTATTTACCAGTTGAATTATTTCCTACTTTATCTGAGTTTGTTTTTATTAAATATTTGAGTACTTATAGATTGCCTAGTTAGTATTCTCTTCATAAAAACTCACCATATGCTTGAAGATAATCAGTAAAACCTTTGTGCCCTGTGTATTCCCTCACTATTCACCCACCCATGCATCTGTACTTTACCAGGGTCAACAAATGTCTGTAGTATTTCTTTATAATTCATTATAGAAGTCATATTCAAAGCTTGGATATTTTCCATTCATTTGTAGTTCCATATATTCCAGCTGCTGTATCCATCTTTACTGAAGTTATTCACGTTTATGGGACAAGAAGCATTTGATAGCTTTTTTTGTCTGTTGGTTCACTCAGTAAAGATGGTTACATTTGTTTAAGAAACAGGTCATATGTATTCATGTTTATAATGTGCCTATACATGTATTTTATCCAGTAAGTTAAGAATTTTGTTTGAAATTAAAAAAATATTAGATACTTCCTTATTAATGTCCCATCAAAAATCAGTAACACTACTCCTACTAATTATGATTAATTTTAACATTGTGTTGTGTGCTTAGTAACAGTATATGGGATAAAGGTTCATATGATCTTTCCATTGAAGTGTCTCTTTGACTAAGACAAGACAGAGAACTTTAATTTTGAAGTTGCTGCAATATGTGCTTTTATCCATTGTACATAAGGAGTACATGAAAATGTCAGGGACAAAATCCTCCCATGCAATAAATACTTTCTGGTGGAGGCTCAAGGGTCATAAAGCTTTTAATTGTCCCCAAGTCTATCCTAGGAGTAAAAGCAGATGGAAAGTGCCCACAGGTCAGAAATGTAAAGGGGATCTTTTCCCTTGTATATTTTTTCCCTCATGTAGCTCTATATTCAGTTTCTACAGATGTGTTTAATATCAATATGGTTAGTGTCCTCACCTCTCCATTTCAGAGTGCTATCATTGACTGGCCTGAGTCTAATAGCTTTGGGGACAGGAGGTATCAAACCCTGCGTGGCAGCTTTTGGTGGAGACCAGTTTGAAAAAAACCATGTAAGAGTCCTTTTCATCCTATATTTTCAAGAATGTAGAGCAGGCATTAAAAGAGATACCTGGCAGGTAGCCATTTGCCAAGATTGAAGTAACTGACTGGTGAGATGATATCTGAGGAGTTATATTTCACTTTGGGTACTGGTCATTAATAGAGCGAAAAAGTGAAAATGGTCAAAGGAAAGTGACCAGGGTGATAGATGGACTAAAAGACACATCTTATGAAGAAAGCTTGAGGGAAAAGGAGGTATTTAGCCTGGATAAGACAAAAATTAAAAAGAATATAATAGCTCTCTATACATTATGGATAAATGTCAGTAATTAAGCCTGAGACCAAAATGAAAGGAAACTAGCTTTTTGCTTGATGGAAGGAAAATCTTTAAATAGTCAGAGTTTGAAGTAGTGAGTTTACTCTCACTTGAACTATTTAAGAAGAAACGCGGTATGCACTTTGTGAATGAGAGGGGATGAGTAGTGTAGAGATAATTTAAACATCTCTAGTTTTGAGATTCTATGAAAGGGCAAAACAACCAAACAGAATGAGTTTCTATAGATGAACTTGTCTAGATCAGCAATTTTCAAGTGGTACACTGCAGAATTTTTAAAATATGCATTACCTGACTATTTAGCCAGGGGCACTGACCTATTTTCCCTTAGGTTGTTGAATTAAAAAAGAAATCACAACAAGCAACACAACAATACCCATCCAGTGTGAATAAATTAAAATTAGACCTATTTTTTGTCAGATCAGCAACAAATATATTGTTTGATGTGCCACAGAATTTTAGTAATTAGTTTATATGTGCCATGAGGTGAAAAGGGTGAAAATCTCTGGACTAGATGATTATTCTTTTTCTAAATATTTTTCATTGTCAATGGGGGAAAAACACTGTGAATAAAGTAAAAATGGTGCTACATGAGGAAGCAGTGAGAAATAGACAAGGCAAATAGTCTATTCTTAGATCAGCCAAAATTTCTGGCTTTTTCTCTTTTGCTCTCAATTTTCTTTTTGGTCTGTCTTCATGTATCCATTCCCTCTCCTATAGATATTTATCATGCTTCCAGTTTTTCTCTCTCTGTTCTCTTTTAGTGTCTTATCTTCTGTGGCCATAACTTAAATGGTTTCTTACTCTTCAGACCACGTTTGTAATCATTTTAGATTCTTTATATGTCTTGGTGTCCATAGATCATAATAGCTTACTGAGTTTGGAGAAATAACACAACTTTGCCAGGTGGGATTCTGTGAACAGTGAGCTATACAAATATGTGGGTGAAACAAAGTTTAAATAGAGAGCAGAAGAGGAAGTGAAATACACTATAAAACAGAAAATAGGAAGGGCATTTTGCTGTGTCAGGAAAAGATCTGGGGTGCCAAAATGAAGCACAGCAGTACACAAAAAATTAGCAACTTTATTTGAAATTTGCTTCATTGGTAACTGCTCCACAAAGATATTTAATAATAGGACATAACCACCTCCAAGTTTCCATCAGCCACTTCCCATAAGCAAAGTGAATTACCCTGCTTAATCAACAGTTTACTCCACTGTCCTATGTTCTAATCCTATTTCTATCATGTATTCCACAAAATCTGTTATTTAAATCAATAAATCAATCACTTAATTTGGTCAATAAATATCTATTTAGTCTGTAATATATGCAGGTGCTATGCTAGATAGTGGGGATTACATAAACGAGTAACACTTCATGATTTCTCTCCTAAAGCAACTCACAACATACTGAAACAAACATTTAATGCAAAGAAATTAATATAGGACACAGTGACATAGTGTACAATGTATTTTGGCCAGATAAAAGGGTAAGAGAATGTTAAAAATGCCTGTACTGGGATTTGAAAGATGGGTCAGTGGTTGTATGGAGTGAGCCAGGTCTGTTTTAAAATATCTAATACAATATTCAGATATCATGGAGGCAATATTTAAATCTTTGTGTGTGTACTTCCAGCTGAATCTGAACATAGCATAGAGTGCAGCTAAGAGGCATATTGAACTGATGGTGTTTCCTGTTTTTTTCAGGAAGAGGAGCGGACTAGATACTTCTCAGTCTTCTACCTCTCCATCAATGCAGGGAGCTTGATTTCTACATTTATTACACCCATGCTGAGAGGTTAGAATCTTCTCTGTGGGGCCCTATATAAAGCTTTACCAAAAATCCTGCCAAAATTCTCTCCAAGACTTCCAGCTGTCCATTCTCCTCTTTTATAAGGGCTTGAAAACCTGAGAGAATTTCTTTCAGTCTTGATTTGTCTGGCCCCAAAGAAGGATTATGGATTAGGTGATGGGAGGAAAGAGGATGTCTGTGTCTACAACCTCAAAAACCTGAGCTCACAGAATAGAACATCAAAGACTCAAGATTCAGGGTTACTTTTTTTTTTTTTCTTTAGGAGATGTGCAGTGTTTTGGGGAAGACTGCTATGCACTGGCTTTTGGAGTTCCAGGATTGCTTATGGTGATAGCACTTGGTAAGTCCAGTGGGGCAGAGGAAACTGATAATCACTGAAGCCTGCCTGCCACGTGAAAAACATCATGTAAGCACTTTACACAAACTACTTTACTCAATCCTCACACAACTCTATTAGGTAGGTGTTATTATAGGGGTTTCCCCTAAACATTGGAGATAAATTAACTGAAGTCAGGAACCTGTTTCAAAAAGTGCCCAGGGTTACACAACTAATAAGAAGATTCCTGGAGAGCTTTAAAAAAGGCTGATCCCTGGGCTTGATGTAGGACCAATTAAATCAGTTTCTCTGTGGAATAGGGCCTGATCATCTGTAATTTTTAAAAAATCTAGGTGATTCTAATGTGTAATCAAAGTTGAGTTCCATTGTTATACACTACAATATGTGTGGAAGAAAGGAAGATAATTAATCCTTTCTCTCGAACTAGCGTATGTCATCTGATAGTTATTCATCTGGTAATTGGAAGACATTCCTAATTCTTTGGGCTTTATAACGTCACTTCTAGGTTTAGCTGTTTCTGCCCTACTCTGCAATGCTCCCGTGGAGTTTCCTTTTGAGCAAACAGAATAAGACAAGTTGGATAAGTAGGTGGGGACTCATGCAACTTAGATCAAGTGGCATTCTCTTTACCACTGAGAACGCAGCAATGCAAGAGGAAAGGGGATGTGTGGATTGCTTAGTTTGTGCAATCTAAGGGGAAACTTGGACTTAATTGTTTCTAATCATTGACCTGGAAACCTGTTCTCACTCTGAGCCTTTGGGTGACAACCCCCTGGATGAAGTCCAGTCCAAACACATAAAGAACTCAATAGAGTAAAAGAGCCCAGAGACTCAGTGTTCAGTGTGATCATTTTCTACCAGGGGATGGCTAATAGTAATACTTAGATTCCAATTATAATTCCAAGGAAATTTATTTGTTATTCAGGAGAGCTGTGATAATGCATTCTCTGCTTCCTTCTTCCTTCAAAGCCAACATTTTCCCAAATAGTTTCCTGTTTTTTCCAGTGACTAAAACTATGTCTCCTTCTCTGGATCATTGTACAATAATAATATTTAAATATCAGAGTAATTATAAAGACCAAAACAGGTGCTACAAGTGAAATTTTTATAAATTATGAAATGTTAAGTATTAGCTGTCATTATTATTCAGCTGCTTCACTTTTTTAAAAATATTTTTTATTGATTATGCTATTACAGTTTTCCCAATTTGCCCCTCTATCCCCACTCTGCCCTGCCCCCCCAACCTTCCTGCATTCCCTACTTGAGTTCATGTCCATGGGTTGTGTATATGAGTTCTTTGAGTCCTCTGTTTCCCATACCATTTTTTTATCTCTCCCTGTCTACCTTATGCCTACTAACCATGCTCCTTTTTCCCTGTATCTTTTCCCCCCATTCCTCCGTTCCCCCTGCCCCTGAAATCCCTCCATGCGATGTCCATTTCTCTGATTCTGTTCCTGTTCTGATTGTTTGCATAGTTTTTGTTTCTGTTGTTTTTCTTTTCTTTTAGGTTCATTTGTTGATAGTTTTGAGTTTGTTGTCATTTTACTGTTCATATTTTTTATCTTCTTTTTCTTAGATAAGTCCCTTTAACATTTCCTATAATAATGGCTTTGTGATGTTGAACTCCTTTAACTTGACCTTATCTGAGAAGCACTTTATCTGCCCTTCCATTCTAAATGAAAGCTTTCCTAGATAGAGTAATCTTGGATGTAGGTCCTTGCCTTTCATGACTTCAAATACTTCTTTCCAGCCCATTCTTGCCTGCAAAGTTTCTTTTGAGAAATCAGCAGATAGCCTTATGGGAACTCTTTCGTAGGTAACCCTCTCCTTTCCTCTTGCTTCTTTTAGGATTTTCTCTTTATACTTAATCTTGGGTAACTTTATGATGATGTGTCTTGGTGTGTTCTTCTTTGGGTCCAACTTCTTTGGGACTCTCTGGGCTTCCTGGACTTCCTGGAAGTCTATTTCCTTTGCCAGATTGGGGAAGTTTTCCTTCATTATTTGTTCAAATAAGTTTTCAGTTTCTTGGTCTTCCTTCCCTTCTGGCACCCCTGTAATTCAGATATTGGGATGTTTCAGGTTGTCCCAGAGGTTTGTAAGAGTGTCTTCACTTTTTCAAATTTTTGTTTCTTCATTTGTTGTGGATGGATGTTTATTTTTTCCTTTTGTTCCAAATTGTTGTGTTGAGTCCTGGTTTCCTTCCTGTCACTGTTGGTTCCCTGAACATTCTGCTTTATTTCACTTTGGGTATCCTTCATTTGTTTTTTCATTTTTTCAACCAAGCTCAATCAGATCTGTGAGTATGTTGATTACCAGGGCTTTAAATTCTCCATTTGATAGGTTGGTTCTCTTTCTGAGAGAAAGCTCACTTAGCTCTCTTTCTGAGGCTTTACCCTGTTCTTTCATTTGAGCCATATTTCTTTGTCTTGGCACACCTGATATATTGTAAGGGGTTGGGGCCTTAGGTATTCACTCAGGTAGGGCAACGGTCCTTGTAGCACAGTGGTGCTGCCTGTGGGGGAGGGGCCAGAGAGGGAACAGTGCAGCTCGCTTTCTCATCTCTAGTGCACTTTTCAATGGACTCTTGTGTGATACTGGGAGCTTCTCCCACTGCCAAAACCATGGTAGCCACAGCCACCTCTGAGTCCCCTTAAGTCAGCCCTTCCCTCACAGCCCATCAAACTCAGCAGCCAGCCCCTCCCCCAAAGGTCTGCATGGTTGCTGTGGTTTTTCTGAGTTGCCTATGCGGTCTGCCACCTTACCGGTCTGGTTATCCTGGTTGATTTTTTCTTTAATTCCTTTGTGTCTGGTGCTTTTGGTTGTTTACTGATTTCAGATTGGTTGTTATCCTCTTTTTGGCTGTGCGAGGAAGCAAAGGGTCTTTACCTACGCCTGTGTCTTGGCCGGAACTCTGCTTCACTTTTCTTGATATTAAAAAATAACTCAATACTTTGGGTTTTCACTGTAATTAAATTAATCAATTTTTTAATTCATTCATTCAACAAACATTTGTTTAACATTTCTATTATGTGTCAGATTATGTACTAGACATTGGGGTCATATTGGTGCATGAGAAAACTATAGTTCATGCTTTCAAAAAAATTTATAAAAATGGGACAACTGCAACTGAATAACAGTAAAAAAAATAATTAATAAAAAAACTTATATAGCCCAGCAGGAAGAGGAAGACAGACAAGTAAACAGGAATTTACAATATGGTACGATCAACGTCACAACTGGGGCAATATATAGAAAGCTATAATAACATATAAGAGGAATGTCTGAATAAGACTTTGAGGGTCAAAAGAGGTTTGCCTAAAGAAATGATGTCTAAGGGTAGAACTAAAGAATTAACAGCAATTAATCAAAGAAGATATTGGAAGTGAAACAAAAATAGGGCATGGTATCTGTAAGACAAGGAAGTGAAATATAGTATGAAATATTCAAAAGCCCTAAAAGAATTCAGATTGCCTGGAGCATAAATGAGAAAAATAAACAGAAATAAAAACCAGATAATGAAAGGCCCTTTAAGTAATTAAGGAATTCGAAGTTTAGCAGGAGGACAGTGGAGAGCTACAAAAAGATTTTGAACAAAGGAATGAGTGTTAGATTTTTATTTTTCAGTAGTGTCTCTGACTATAGTGTGTAGAAAGGGTGAGTAAAGAATACTATCTACCTTGATTACTGAAATTTTGGCACTTCATTAACTTTTGTACTCAACCTAAGTGTCTCATGCAGTTCACATTTTCCCAGCCCTGGTGGAACTGACAACACTTGATATGATTAGATCTGTGAAGTGAGGGAGAAGGCAAGTCAAAGTTCAATGAATGGTTCTGACTTGAGCAGCTGGGTAGATAGTGGGGTCATAAACTGAGATAATGAGGGAGAACAGGTTTGGGACAAGTCCAATGAATTTAATTTTGGACATGTTACATTTTAGGTATCTTGGCATATATAATTAGGGTTACCAAGCAATTATTTGGAAGTACTGGTATAGAGCTCAGAATAAATGTTTGGGCTGTACATAAATATCTGGTGCTATTAGTGTAAGGGTAGTGATTAAGCCATAGAAATAGTGGAAATAACTAGGAGATAACAAGGCTAAGGTAAAAAGATGGTTAGGATAAGACCTCAAAGAGCACCAGCATTAAAAGATAGGCAAAGACTGTCCTGGCTGGTGTGGCTCAGTGGATTGAGTGCTGGCCTGCAAACTGAAAAGTCACCAGTTTGATTCCCAGGCAGGGCACATGCCTGGATTGCAGGCCAGGTCCCCAGTTGGGGGCATGCAAGAGGCAGCCAATCAATGTATCTCTTGCACATTGATGTTTCTCTCCCTTTCTTCCTTTTTTCTCCTCTCTAAAAATAAATAAATAAATAAATAAAAAGATAAGCAAAGAGGAAAAGCCCACAAAATATCAAGAGGATTTCAAAAAGAAAGGAAATCATTCCTTGACAAATATCACTGAGTAAGAAATTGAATTAAGGGTAAAAAAAATGTCCATTAAATATAGCAACAAGAAGGTCATTGATTTGTTGATATCAATTATGGTAGAATGGTGGAGATTCTGGGACATGAATAAGAGATAAGAAAGGGGAAACAGTAAGTATTCATAGCTAAAAGGTGACATAAAGTCAAGAGAGGGTACCAAATGTGCTTGACTATTATTGGGGAACACTCCATTAAAGAGAGGTTTAAGATGCAGAAGACCATGTAATCAGCATGAAAGCACACATGGCAGGATTCCCTTTGTGCAGGAGGATTACTTTCACCTAACTGGAGTGAGGAAGTTGAGGGAATTTCCATTTTTTTCTATTTTCATGAAGTAAGAGGAAATATCATCTATTACAGGGGTATGAGGAGAAAGGGGTTCTATAATAAATTTGACAAGTCCATTGACCAAAAGTAACCTCCCACAGCTATATGATCATAAATTCCTAACTAGCCAGGTCCTGGTGGGTACCATGCCCCAGGCATATTACTGCTTTAGTAAAAGGTTTATCTTTGCCTTCCACAAGCCTAGTCCTATGTTTTTGTGCATCTAGGTTAATACACCTTTGAAATACCTCTTTTCCAGACTCCTCAAAGGTGTACCCACCCTCAAGGAAATACATAATCTTGTCAACTGTCCTATAATCCAATCCCTGCCTTGCTTTCTCCCACCTTTCTGTAAGCTTCCTTTCCCCCCTCCTTAATTCCAAATGTATAAAAGAAACTGTGCAACTGTCATTCTTAAGAGCATTTGAAATCATACTTCCTGGCATTGTCATAAGTTTGGCTCAAATAAACTTACCAAATTCTCCACAGGTTTGGACATCTCTTATGTCAACAGGGAGAAGAGAAACTCAAGGTCCTTACTCATCTTTCTTTAGAAGTAGCTTTGAAATTTAAAGGTGACCTTTTTGACTTTATTACCCAGCCTTCCTTTTATCACTCCAGTGTCACTATTGGAACCAGAATTCCTGATATTTCCAGCCTATTTCTAGGATCATTCTATTTTCAGGAGCAGTTTATTTCCTATCCAAAATCTTCACCTTGTCTAGATACCTCTTTCTTTGCTCACTTTCCCAGGATTAGCATTCTTTTTCTGAACTACTTTTTTCTGTCAACAATAAGAAGGCTGTTGTAAGTAAAGAGTGCCATTTGGAGGAGCATCGGGGAAACTGAGGATGAATAAAGAAAAGGTGGTAGGGTGAATCTGACTGAGAAACGGAGAGATTAAAAAGTTAAGATCAGTAAAAGGAAGGTGGTTCAGGTAGTCTCATGTCCAAGGATATTGGAAAAAGCTACTGAGAAAGGCATCTTCTGTAAATGATCTGCTAGAGGGACATCTTGCTGGAGCTGGAAAATCCTTCAAGGAGGAAAGTACATTTAGGAGGGTGACAAGATGGAGTCTTCCCATTGATTTTAGCTAAACTCAATAAATTTGAAAAAAAATAGCACTTTATAATTATAAAAGTATTATCAGCTTATTGCTGATTATTTGGAAAGTAAAAGGAAAATAAGTAAATGAAATTTGCCTATAATTACTTGTGGAGATGTGCTTAAAGAATACAAATGTGAGTTAAGGGAAAGAAAATAAGCTCTAGAACAGAATAATACAGAATAGAATCTTTTGTAGGAATGATGAATAGTGGTTAGAGCATAGCATACCTAAGAGACAGTAATGAAACATAAAGTGGGAAACAGTAGGTTGAGGTGAGCTCCTCTGTGGACAGAGGCCAAGTCTTTTTTATCTTTATTCCTAGTAGTGTCTGGCACAATGTGTAATATAAGAATGAGTGAATGAGATGCTTTATGATGGTTAAGAGCATGGATTTTTTAATCAGACAGGTCTCAGGACTAAACTGAAGTTTCTGGCAATTTCTAGCTTTGTAGCCTTGTACCAGTTGTTCCATTACTTTAATCTTCAATTTCTTTAAGTATAAAATGGAGAAAGTAGTACATATTTTATCAGGTTAAATCCATTCATGTATGTAAAGTGTTTGACACTTTGCATAGACTAATAAACCTTCAATAGACAGTTAGTTATAACAATAACCATAAGGACAAGAATTACTTTGGGATGGTCTTTCCTGCCAGCAACTTGGGCTTATTAGGTAGGTCCTGAAAAGACAGTTTTAATTTGGAATCAGCTAAGAGAAAGAAGAGACCAGGGATTGAGAACCTAGTTGTTGGCCATTTTGATAACCTAGGGTAGAATTTGTGAAGTCCTAGATAAGAGTCGTAGCAATAGTAGTGGAAAGGAGGAGGCAGCCTGATGAAAGAGGACCAAAGGGAGTAGGTAACATATCAGATGGAGAGATGGAGGAAGAAGAATAAGAATTCAAAGGTGACTTCCATTTCTATGATTACAGGGAAGTCTCAACAGATTATCTCCTTTAACAATGGACCATTTTATTCTTTTTTTTGTGGGGGGGGGGGTCCCATAATTTTTATAATTCCAAAGTCAGCAGGTGTTAGGTGAGTTTCCTCCTTTCATGAGGTGATCTGCCAGTCACTCCTACACTTCGGCAGTCTGTCCTTAGCATTGACGTACTGAATGTGCTAAATGAGAAGCTAAGTACCTTGTTTGTGTATCAACTGCAGTTGTGTTTGCAATGGGAAGCAAAATGTACAAAAAAACACCTCCGGAAGGAAATGTAGTGACTCAAGTTGTCAAATGTATCTGGGTAAGTCCATGTATTATTTACATGCCTTTTACAATGAGAGAGAGATGCTATGCTGAGCATATAGGCTTTCAAACATGGGTATACAGATTTCTCAATGACCGCTATACATCTATGCCTTTTGACAAACTGAAATTAATTAGTCTTCCTCTGTGCTCCTACTTAACCATTAAGTAAAAAAGAAAGATGTAATCATTTTTTTAAGTTGGCAAAAATCTTCTGAAATGTAGTTACATATGTTGTCAAGACATAAGGATAAATAAAATTATATCTGGAATATTCTGAAATTCAGTGTCTAATTAAACCAAAGGGTGGGAATAAGTCACTCGAAGTATATGTGTTTGAGGGAAGGAATGATGAATTGAAAAAGACAGGGGATAGTTTCTTTTTGTCTCTCCTCTGATGTCTGTGCTCTGCCCTAGTTTGCTATTTCTAACCGTTTTAAGAACCATTCTGGGGAGATTCCAAAGAGACAGCACTGGCTGGATTGGGCAGCTGAAAAATACCCAGTAAGTTGAAACTTCAGAAATATCTTATGCCTCTGTAGCATCTTTCCTAATATCCAAAGTGATTCCTCCCTGCTGCATTTAACCTCTTCTCTTACTGTTCTGGGATACCTCTACTCCAAGCAAGAAAACCATGTCTAGCAATTCGGCCTGTTCTTTCCCTTTCTTGCAGAAGCAGCTCATCATGGATGTGAAGGCACTGACCAGGGTACTACTCCTTTACATCCCATTGCCCATGTTCTGGGCTCTTTTGGAACAGCAGGTGAGAATAGTTCTTTCGAAAGCCACCCCTTTTTCCAGCTACCTCCCTCTTACAGAAAAGGAATTTCCTTTTTTGTTTTTCTTTTTTCAATCCCTCTACCTTCCCCCTGCCTCTTCCCTACCCTTGATAGCTGTCAGCCTGCTCTCTATCTATGAGCCTGTCTCTATATTACTTATTAGTTCATTTTGTTCAACTCGTGGACACAGACAACAGTGTGACAATTACTGGGGGTAGGGAGGGTCAAGGGAGGTGGAGGAGGGTATAGGGGAATAAATGATGATGGCAGGAGACCTGACTTTCCGTGGTAAGTACACAACAAACAGAGTGTGTAGATGATGTGTTGTAAAATTGGGCACCTGAAACTTGTATAATTTTGTTAACCACTTTCACATCAATACATTCAAAAGAAAAAGAAGGGAGGGAGGGAGGGAGGGAGGAAGGAAGGGAGAGAGAAGGAAAGAAGGAAGGAAGGAAGGAAGGAAGGAAGGAAGGAAGGAAGGAAGGAAGGAAGGAAGGAA
>PVIA01001501.1:0-211295 GCA_004024845.1 Tonatia bakeri
TTATTTAGTAGTCTTTAAATAGAAGGATCAAAATAAAATATGGTTCTTCTTAGAGAGCTTGGGGAGAATCTTATAGTTATAATGCTCTGTTCTGACCCCTTGACTATTACAGGAAAAAGGAATCAAGTTGGCTTGCATGGCTGCACAGTGCCCTCTGACAATGGTGGGAGCCTGTTGTCATGGTGCAGCCCAGGTTCTCGAGTGGAAGTTATAGACTGGTTTGTACCCCTAGTCAGTCTGGAAATGGCCACTGTCTCACACTCAGAGGAGTCCATTGGTTCTAGGATTGAATTGAGACCGTTTGTAGTGATCAAAGAAATCCCTCCTATAAGATGTTTATGTGAAAAAAAAAATACCCATAGCAGTATAAAACCAAGAAAAGGAAATAAAGATGGCAGCCCATAAGAAGGATTATTCTTAAATGTGTTTCCCATATGTGCCTGTTGGTGTTTAGCCGCCTCTATCTGAAGTACCATTTGTATGATGTCATATTTAGACTCTGCTTAGATTTCATAGGCATGAGTAATAAATGGTTCCTTCTGCTTACATCATAAAGACAATTAGAAATTTTTTTTATTCTTAAGATGGCTCAGTGCCAGAATGGGCAGTGTGTTCTTTACCTTGTGTGTGTATGTTTTTGCTAAAAGTTCTTTTGAAACAATGATTCAAGTTTACAGGTATTAAAAATATAAGGTGAGGTGCATAGTGCAAGGAGCCCCAAATATGGTGTTCCAGTTCTCTTCTGCGTGCCAGCTGTGGAACTGGGGTTTCCCGTATCTGTGAAATGCAGCGGGTAACATCTGTGCCCTGTATCCACAAGCCAGTGAGATAATGATACGAAGATTATCAGTAACTATAAAACATTCCACAAATGTAAAGGATTATCCTAACCACTGATATGAATGTGGGAATCATCAAATAGTCTTCAGGTCTATGGGAATGTTGGGACTAGAAAATGATTTTACTTGACTTTCATGGATCAGCCTACTTTGAAATTAACACTGTTATATTCTCTTTGCCTCATTAAGACCAAATTATCTTTAATTAGCTTCACATAAGTATTAGATATTATACCAAATGAAATTTTGTGTCTGCTGCTCAGATTGCCGGGTGGTTAAATCTTACTTACAGATGAGTTGTGTGCATGTGTGTTTTCAAATTAGCAAATCTAAGATAAGTGTACAGTTCAAAATTACAGCATCATTCTAAGTGGAAGCTCATTGAAACTAGAGACAAAGAAAGACTGCTGTGATGTAGCCGGGAGAGTAGGAAAAATCACCTTCGCACATTAAAGGGGTCGAGTATCAGTCCACCCTGAGAACACCTGAAATCTCTCCTGGCTTTGTTGCCTCCGTGTAGCAAAATCTAAAGGTCACTTTTTAGTCTTTGTCAAATATCTAATGGACGTCTTTCAGTTCACACCAAATACTCCTCTCAGCCATGTTTGACCTGTCGAGAGTCTTTTTCTTTGAAGTGTTTTTTTCTCTGGCTTCTGTGATACCATATTCTCTGTGTTCTCTCTCTGCCGATTCCTTCCACACTTTTGTTAGCTCCTTGGCCTTTCCCCATCCCCTCAATGTTCCTTTAGGCTTCTGACTGTGTTTTTCACTTTGCTTCATAGCTTCTCACCTCCAGAGCCTTAGATGTAAATGCGTCCATAGCTTCTCCATTTGGATGCCCCATAGGCTCCTCAAAGTTAATGTCCCAGCAGCTTGTCAACATTGCACTGCTCCCTCCACCCAAAAACAGCCACCACAGCAAGAGCAACAGAAATCTCAGCAAACACACACCATCTTGCTTCTCCTCAGGGATTTACCATTTTAGCCAATGGCATACACCAGCCAGAAATTTGGGGCCATACTTTATTTTATTCTCTCACACCAAGGAATCACCAAAAATCCATTGATTTTTGCGCACTAATACATATCCTACACCTTCAGTATATCCACACACTCCTACCAAATCAACTCAGATCTGCTATTATGATAACCTAAGTCTGCAGGCTTAGTTACCTTTTAAAATTATAAATCTAATCACAGAATTTTTCAGTGACTACCAATTACCCTTAGGGAAAACAAATCCAAAATTTTTAAATATATCCCCAAAAAACTCTTCTGGATTGGGCTCTTAAATGTATTCCGCATCACTGTCACCTGTTATATGTACTGGTTATATTGAACGTCTTTCCTCTCCTTGAATGTAACGTGTTCTCTCCCTCTGCACATGGAGCTTCTCCCGCCCTGCCCCACCTCCGGTCCCCTCCAAGCTCACTCATCCTTTGGGTCTCTTCTTTAGGAAGAATTCATCTAACCTCCTGCTGGATTCTTGCATATCTTTGAGCCATCCCATTGTCATGTGTCAATTCTAATTCTTGCTTAATGCTTGTCTGTCTTTTTTGCTATATTTCATGGTCTGAAACATGTGTTCTTTTTTCACTGTGTCTCAAATGGACAGGTGGTCGGTCAGATAGCTAGTTCAAGAGACCCAGTATTTGAGTTTTTATTAGTTTTCTATTACTGCTATAGCAAATTCCCACAGACTTGTCGACAGAATTCAGTTCCTTGTGTTTGTAGGACTGAAATTCTGCCCTCCACTCCTTTTTGGTTTTTCTTTGCCGGCTGTCAGGTAGATGACATTCCCTGCTCCTATAGGCCATCCATTTGCCTTGCCCTTTCCCCCACCCCTCTTCTTCCATCTTCAAAGCTATCAAAGTTTGGTGGAGTCCTCTTCGGCTTTGGACACCTCCTCTTCCTTCTTTCCTCTGGTCGCATTAACCCAGCTGGAAAAGATTCTCTGCTTTTAAGTACTCATGATTAGATTGTACCGGACCAGATAATCCAGGATAATCTCCCTATCTCAAGGCTTGTACCCTTAGCCCCCTCCGCAAAGTCCCTCTTGCCACATCAGGTGATGTATTTACAAGTCACTGGGATTAGGGCACAGAAATCATCGGGGTCCAGTACTCTGTCTGCTACAGAACCCACGTTTTCTCCTCCCACAGTACTTCCTCCAAAAACTGTTTCTACTGGTTTGTGGTTTTGTTGTCAGGAAATTATTTAATTTCAAGCAGTATGCCTTTGGTTTTGCTAGATAAAACTATTAAAAGCTTAATATGTTTGTAATAAGAAAGAATGGCTGAATAAATATATATATTATGATCTCAAACCTGATAAATTGCAAATCACAATAGTAAACCAGTCTCCAGAAAGACACTGTCATGACTTCTGTCAGCAGAGAGAACCTGAGTTTTAAAGGAAATTGTTGAGCAGAATGACTAAATCAGAGATAGGAAATTACATTATCAATTGCATTGTTGTGCTACATCTAATTACTCTAGATTGTGTACTAGTATATCAGGACTCCAATATTTTAAAGTTAGCCGTGAGAAAGTAAAATGGAAATATTTCTTCAGCCTTCAGCATCCCTTACAGAATAATACAAATTTAGAGCTGGCAGGGATCTATGGCCAATTCTCTTGAACTAAGTAAAGGAAAATTACTGCCTAAAGGAAAGACCGGTTGAAGATTTTAGAATTTAATAGTGTAGCTTAAGTGGCGGTGGTTGAGATATAATATTGCTTGAAGTGAGTGAAATAAGAGGAAGAATATTCTGTACTCTTGTTTGAAAGTGGCTGAAATAATCCATTAATTTTTAAAATATGTAATTATCAAAAAGTATTTTTCATGGATATCTGTGAGAATAGTAACTATAAAATGATGTGAAATACTTTAGTTGCTGAATATTAAGCTATAAAGTACAAAAGCAGATTTTAATGTAGAGAAAAATTTAGGGCATGAAATTGAGGTCATATGTTCTAGTGATGTATGACTTACAGGAAGTAATAAAAGGGGGAAAAAAGAAGTAAATGGTATACTTTTAGCTGATGGGACCCATTTTAAGGGTGGAATTTAAATTGCTGTTCTTTAAAACTTTAGTTTTTACCCCCCTGACTATATAAGGGGGGAGAAAACCTTGATCAAAGTAGACCTCTTCCGTGCTCCTTCAGAGTACACTTCTTAAAGTCGACAGGCAAGTTGCCTTTGTTTGCTGCTCCTGAGCAGAAAGAGGTGATTGATACCATTTTTATATATTTAAACTTCTCCCCGGCGTTTAGTCGAATGAGAGAAGCCCTTGTAAAAGAATGGTGTCGTAGGTTAAATGCATCTGCCTGGGTGTCTCTCCTGCCTGAAGTCGTACTCCTGTGACAACGTTTTATTTGCTCAACATCTTAAATACAGATGTTTAGAATTAAAAAAAAAAGCCTCAGGAATAGTATGCTTTTATTAACGGTATTGATGATTGATTTTGAATGTCTTTACTTCAAAAAGCTAAATCTCCTGGTGGGTGGAATTTTATGAAGCACCTGTTAAGCTTTAGGGAGGAGGACCTTTTTGGCAGCAACCCAAAATATATATTTAAACAATGAGCCTGCCAAAGTCAGGAAATTATAAAACAGTTTTGAAATTGCAGAATCTGCTTTTTTTTTTTTTTATTACCCCTCAGGTTTCTTTTGCAGCTTGGTTATAAGTTCTTTCACATGGGATTTACCAATGTTCTTAACTATTTTAAGACCAGATTTAGAAAAATAAAATTAAGTTTGGATATGTCAGGTTTACATGATAAAAGACCATCAGATTTTAAACTGAATTGCCTTCTCAAGAATATAGGCTCACACTCCCCAACCTTTTGGAGGAATTTATTGTTTATAATCGAGTGTAGCCTGTCTGGCTTCCTTGAAAGGTGCTGCCCCTCGGGGTCTCAGGTTTTCCTCTGTGCAGGGAGAGCTGCCAGATGAAAAGTGTGCCCAAAACAGTATGGAAAAGCTGAACGAACACTCATAAAAATGGGGGAAACCTGCTGAGGGTATGCTTCTTGGTGTATTCAATTTGACCTGGATCTTTCAACATCTTTAACTTTCAAATTCAAATCCACTGTTTCCGTTCTTACTTACAGAATTTAAATTAAGACACTAGGGTCAAGATGGCAACAGTATCTTCTCTGTACATTCCAGCAATGGGATATTCTTTGTATACTATTGGATTTTTTTTTTTGCATTTGTAGTTTTATTATGTTAAGCAGCCCCAATTTTTTTATTTAGCAAACACTTAGGTTTTATGATTCCATCACACACAGAAAGCAGGAATGATTTTAACTTCGGTCCTCCCCTCAGTCTGGCAAACCAGAAAACACAGGGTGAGTGGCGGTTGATGGTGATTCCAAGGGCGGGAGACTAACCAGAAGGCATAGGAGTGAGAACACAATCTAAGCATAGGTTATCTTCACGTTCTCCAAGACTTGAGATTGGAATTGGTGTAAGTTTTCCCAGTTTCTCTTAGGAGAGACCTTTGTACAGTCACTGTTACATCCAGAAAAAGACAGACAGGAAAGTGTAATTTGGATTCTCTTTTTGTATTTTCAAGTTCATAAGGTTCTTGGCTGGTATTATTACTATCTATTAAATATTAGGGAATGAGAGTTTAAAAATATATAAGGCACCATTTCCATAAAGCAATTTGCTTTCGTGCTTGTAGGACACCCATCCTGTTTGAAATTTTGTCCTGAACTAACAACAAATGTAAAAGCCTTAAGGTGGCAGTGCATCGAATGCAAGACGTGCAGTGCATGTAGAATCCAAGGCAAAAATGCAGTAAGTATGGCTCTCCATATCCCTCCATCTCCAAGTAAATAGTTAGTTTTCCGTGTTGAGGTTTTTATTTTCTGTAGACTGTTGCTATATTCTCTTGAACTTTTAAATGTACAGATGCCAGATTTCGACATTGATCATAGTGCTCCTTCGTTATACTTTATTACTGTTAATTGGATAACATAAGAATTTGTGGCCTATTACAGTCGATTTCAGTCTCAATTAGTCTCTAATATGTTACATTACAGGATAATATGCTTTTCTGTGACTCCTGTGATAGAGGATTCCATATGGAGTGCTGTGACCCCCCACTTTCCAGAATGCCAAAAGGTGAACTTTTAAACCATATTTAAAATGTGCTTTATTACATACTTATTAGCTTTGTCCTGCTGTCTTGACAGCTCAGAGGTGTGCTGGTTCCTTAAGCATTTTGGCATCTCTTCCACCTTCCTGTACTTAGGGATTTGGCACAGGTTTTGACCAGAGGATGTAAAAGCATTTAGTGTGAAGGTAACATCTACAATAAAAACTCTAGTTCAGATACAGGTATGAAAAGACCATTCGTCTCCTGAAACTGTTTCTTTCTTAAAATAGGTTTAGATTAGGTAGGTAAAAAGTTTTAAAAAAACTCCCTATTATTGGTCCTGTGTTTAGAGGTAAGACATTACCTATTTTCAATGATGGAGCAAGAGCTGTCACCATTTTCTTGACCCTTGGTTGCTATTTTGAACGTGAGCCTCTGAACTGTCTTATATGAATAGATCCGTACAGGATGAGGGTGTTTGTTTGTTTGTGTGTTTGTTTGCTTTGGTCTCTATTTATTGTGTGAGTAAGCCTAGCTCAGTCTCCTTTTCCTCATTTTGTTTATTTATATATATAAAACACATACTTTAAAAAAGATTTTATTTATGTAGTTTCAGAGAGAGGGGAAGGGAGGGAGAAAGGGGGAGAAAAGCATCGATTGGCCGCCTCTCTCGTGCACCTCCACCAGGGCCCAGGCCTACATGTAGCCCGGGCTTGGGCCCTGACGGGGGTTCAACCAGTGACCTTCGCTCTGTGGACCGACACCCGGCTGACCACCCAGCAGTCAGGGAAGATTTTCTAATATAATAAACATTAAAAATAACTTTGCCTTCTTATTACAAAGTTTGTACATTTTCATTGTGAAGGATTTAGAAAACACAGATTGACAAAAAGGAGTAAAAAGAACAACCGATTAGAAATTCCTTCTCTGCCTCCACGTGCCCTTGCAAAAAGAAATAGAACATTCTATGTATGTTTTTGTAACTTCCAGCATTTCCACATTATTAAATGTTCTCCTAAACATAGTTTTTAATGAGTGTGTAGAACTCCATCATATATAGAGCAGGGGTTACAAACCCCCTGACTGTGGGCCATAGATATGCTTTGTTGGCTATATATAAATAAACACAAATATTTAAGACTTCTCTAAATGCATGACAGAGGAACTGGTGCGATATTTTTTAAATTTTGAATTTGAGTTCTTTAGATAAGTATGCATGCTCCAATTTGCCCAGTCTCACTACTCTTTGTTGTGTTACATTCCAGCTTGCTTTAGTCACATGTATTAGTACCTGGGTGGCTCCTGAACATACTTGATTTTGCAACCCCATGTATAAAAAAAACCCATAACTTATTTAACCAACCCCCTATGGTGAGCATTACAAATGTTTTCAATTTTTCCATCCACAATTATTGCCTTAAGATAAATTCCTAGGGGAGGAATTGCTGGATCAAAGGCTATGTACATGAAAGGTAGTATCAGTTTTCAGACCGACCACCAGTGCGTGAGAGTACCTGTTTCCCTGTGCTGTGACCACAATCACCATTACTTTATTCTATCGGGTCTAAGACACACTTAAAAAAAAAAACATTCTAACAGCTTTGAAATCAGATGCATCTTTAAGTCAGTAGTGTCTTACCATTCAGTGAAATAGTGTTCTTATTGAATATTTTAAATTACTAATTTGGTAATAGAAAAAAGAAGTCTGATAATTTTCTTTCTTTAAGTAGTGAGGCCGAACACTTTTGTGTTGATTATCGGCTGTTCGTGTGCCGTCTTTGTAAAGGGCCTGTTTTATCCATTAATCATTTTCCTATTGGAGTTTTCACTTTTTTTTATTTATTTGCAGAAGCTCTTATATTTTTATTGCAGTTGAATCCATGATCTTTTGCTTTATGGCTTCAGTCTTAAATGTTAATAATGCTTTAGATGATGGAAATATCCATGTATTTTTCCTGGTACTTACAATATTTAATTTTTTCAAGTTATAATATTTACTTGCCTAGATAGACAGCTGTGTGTTCCATTACTATACTGAATCATTTCATCCACTCACCACCGATTTGAAATAAAACCTTTTTGAAATGCTGACCTTTCCTACAGGCGCCAGTGTTCTGGTCTTTCAGTGATCTGCAGACCTCTTTCCCTGTGCCAGATGTATAGTTTTAATTATTATAACTCCATACCACTTAAAATTTTTAAGTTCTAATTTAAATATTTTATACTGATAGTTTTTTTAGTATGGAAAAATTCTAGAAAGAGATAAGATAAATACTTTTTTTTCAGTTGTCCCAAAAACTGATTAACTTGAAAATGTCTTCCTCAAATCAGAAGATCTGTAGTATCTGACAGGATCCATTTCCCATGTGTGTTTAGGTAGCGGAGGGAGGCTCTGTGGCATGTTGGGAAAGCCTTGTGGAAAGGTTCTGAGACAGGGGCTGCCCTCTGTTCTCGTCACCTTGACGGGGAAATTGACCTTTAATGATGGCTTCCCAAAGAGACTGACAGAAGGGAACCATCCACCTTTTGGAGTTACATTCTGTGTATAGGCATCCTTGGGCAGCTTTTAAAGCTATAGTTTATATTTCTTACCTCTCCCAAAATGAAACATTAAAATATTTTTTCATATATGTATCAATTCAGGGATGTGGATTTGCCAAGTCTGCAGACCAAAGAAAAAGGGAAGAAAACTACTTCATGAGAAAGCTGCACAAATAAAACGACGATATGCAAAACCCATTGGACGACCGAAAAATAAATTAAAGCAACGATTGTTGTAGGTTGAGATCTTATCAAAAAGAATACTTTATGTTGTGCTTTAAAATATAGGTGATTGTCACCCCCTTAGGTTCCATGAACTTTTTACCATTATTTTTACAAACTCAAGGGATGGGGAATATTTCTCCTTTTACGTATATAAGCTGTGGAAATTTGTTTGAAAAGAACATTTTTAATTACAATTGGCATTTTGGGGTCTTCTGTTGGCAGTATCTGTGATGTGAAGTGACATTTTCAAGCAGCAGGATGGAAGCAGAATGTAAGAACTTAAAACAATTGTTCAGCTAGTTTGTTACTGGCTGAGCATTAGAAAAGCTTAAATACATGAATATTTATATGGGGATTTTAAAACAAGAGAGGGATTTGTCTATAGTGAGTCTCTTTTGTTGCTCCAGATAACGTTTTAGAAAAACACTTCTTTTTTCTGGTGCTAACTTAGTATTATAATTTTTAAAGATCCCTTTTATGAAATATGACCTTCTGAGAAACCTGCTGATGACTGTCTTCATGTTTGCCTCCAAAGAGTTAGCACCGTTTGGCATGTGCATATGTGTGCAGGCGTACAGTGCACACAACAGTAACAATTTGCTGTGGCCTGCAGGTCTGCTGTGAGAGCCCCATTCCCACTAGCCTTTGCCACATTGTTGTGTATGACAGCCCAGTAGAACATTAGCAGGAGTTACTTGGAAAGGTAGAGAAAAGATTAGAAGTGGATTCATGTGTTTTTATAGAGTAGGGGGATATTTTTTTTTAAATATTTTTTTCGTTTTTCAATTACAGTTGACATATATTATTATATTAGTTCCAGCTATACACCCCAGTGATTAGGCATTATGTAATTTATTAAATGGTCATCCTGCTAGATCTCCCATCCAGCTAACACCATACATAATTATTCGAAACATTACTGACTATATTCTTGCTATACTGTACGTCCCTATGACTGTTGTGTAACAACCAATTTCTACTTATTTTTAATCCCCACCTGAGGATGTTTATTGTTTTTTTTTTTGTGGGGGGAGGGGGGAGGAGCAGAGAGAAACATTGACATGAGAGAGTCATTAATCAGTTACCACCTGTACACGCCCTGACCAGGGATCGAACCCACAATGTAGGTGTGTGCCCTGACCGGGAATGGAACCGGATACCTCCTAGTGTACGGGATGATGCTCCAACCAACTGAGCAACCCAGCCAGGGCCCAGTTGGTACTTTGTAATCTGTTTACCTTTTTCAACCATCCTCCCAGCGCCCTCTCCCCTACCCAGGGTTTTGACTATCAACATTAAATAAGGTATTTAGAAATGAAATCAGTAGACCTGCATATTGAGGTAGGTCTATCAATAAGACCATTGCCTAGCTCTTGAAAGGGTCACTGTGATATAAAAATGAATAGGTATTCTTTGTGCACGCTGCACACATACCAGATATCTTACTTGCTCACTCTTTTCTCCCCTAATTTTATCTGAAGCAATTCACTATATAACCTGCTCCCAGAAAAACAGTATCTTCCTGCCTCTATATCATCAGAGGAGAAATAGAAAATGTGTGATATTTTCTAGAGTTTTCTGTGAATCTTTATGAAAACCCTTTAACTGGTAGACATTTTTAAATGGAATTTTTGTTAATTTCTGGAGGCAAACTTGAAATGTATTTATGAATAAAATCTTTCATATTAGCATCATTTGAAGTAGAAATTATATGTTTTTGCATTCATCCTGTGTAAGCATTGTTCTTGAAATGGGACTGTATCCTCAGGGCCCAATTAAAAAAAAAACAAATTAGGATATAAACTTTCTAAACAAAGGACACAGCTGAAAATTGCATCTGGCACCAATCCTAACTTTTTGTTTGTCCAAAATTGTCCTTTGAGCTTAGGAATTTTTAAGACAGTCTAGGGAGTATTCCTTTGTACATGCTTTATAAGTATATTATCCTTTCTGGGCAATCGATTTTAGATACAGTCCAAATGCCAGTTGTAATGTGAAACATATTAGCCTGGTGAGCTGTTTATAGGTGGCCCTCACCTTGACTCTAGAGATCTTCAGCATTAACCTGATTTGGCTGAGTAGGCGGAGTCAGGCAAAAAGCTTCTGGTGGGTTAGCTGCCCCAGATAAGCCTGATAGCTCATCCAGTTAGTTGATCTGCACCAGCCTCCCCTTCTGCTGACTGCTGAAATTGTTCATTAAATCTTTATGTACAAGATGACCCCAAAAATGTGCTCTTCAGTTTGTAATTAAGTAAGATATTTTTGTAATTCTATATCATATCATTTTCAGGCTTCCATTCTTCATTATTAGCCTTCAGCTAAATTGATAATTTTTAAAGTGCATTTTTGGGCCCTGGCACAGCCATAATTCACATGCAGATGTTTCTATTGTGTAAAATTCTGCTGCAAAATGGGTAGCTTTCCATGCTGTAGTCTGAGGTGAAGGCAGGCAGCTGCGTTGACTATCAGCAGCTGTGTTAGTGGAGTGACCTCCAGTTCCTGTCGCCCACACAGCTGTGTAGGCAGAGCCTGCACCAGAGGAACTGAAATAGCAGTCAGAACCGGTGTGTAAAGATTCTGACGCCGAGTGTCTGGTAATGACCATGGTAAATGTTCTGCTTCCTCACCAGACTTCATGTCATGTCTGACCTGCTGTAGCTTTTCTTTAATCATTTCTTCAGTTTTTTGCTATTGTTGTCCTTTTTTCAGCAATATTTTATACTGTAATTAATTGTCTTTTTACTTAGAGAGTATTATTGGTTATCTTCTCATCCTAAGCATAAACTGCTGAGAGGAAGAGGGTATCTTTTAGTGTTTTCTTTAAAAAACAAAAAAAGACTACTAATTCATAGACATACCTAAACTCTATTTATATAAATTTTCCAGTTAAAATTGCTTCTAACTAGAGATTCAATAAGCTTATTCTTTTGCTTCTAGATAATACGACTTATTTTCTTTAATATTTTTAAAAAGACAAATCAGGAAATCATAATTACTCACGATAACACCAGGGTAACATTTTTATTTAATTATAATGAAAGCATTGGGTATTCTTTTCATTTCTTCAGAAATTTTCTTGCCTGTGTCCAGTGCCCTTGGGTGCACAGGGACTCTTCCAGCACCTGTTGGACTGGCCCTAGGAGAACAGTGACATGCAGATGTAGTTGCTGCTGACTGTTTCAACAGAGAAACACCTAGGTGGAGGCACACATATGAAAACAGTTCTTAGGGTTGCAATTCAGTTTCTTAAGTTTAAGCACATTGAATGCATCTAGTTGCTGTAAATTTGTTTTAGATACCTTTATAATTCTATTCTTAAATGCTGATACTATTCTCTAAATTTTTGCCTAGGTCTGTAACCAGTGATGAAGGATCCATGAATGCATTCACAGGAAGGGGGTCACCTGGTAGGGGTCAAAAGACTAAAGTCTGTACCACACCTTCATCTGGTCATGCTGCATCTGGGAAGGACTCAAGCAGCAGATTGGCTGTTACAGACCCCACTCGGCCTGGTGCCACCACCAAAATCACCACCACCTCCACCTACATTTCTGCCTCTACACTTAAAGTTAACAAGAAAACCAAAGGGCTCATTGATGGCCTTACTAAGTTTTTTACACCATCACCTGATGGTCGCAGATCACGAGGTGAAATAATAGACTTTTCAAAGCACTATCGTCCAAGGAAAAAGGTCTCTCAGAAACAGTCATGCACTTCTCATGTGTTGGCTACAGGTACCACACAAAAGTTAAAACCACCTTCTTCACTTCCACCCCCAGCCCCCATCTCTGGTCAGAGCCCCAGTTCACAAAAGTCCAGCACTTCCACCTCTTCTACCTCCCCCCAGAGCTCTTCCAGCCAGTCCAGTGTGCCCTCCTTTAGCAGCCTTACCAGTAATAGCCAGTTGAAGGCACTCTTTGACGGACTTTCTCATATCTATACCACTCAGGGACAGTCTCGAAAAAAGGGACACCCAAGTTATGCACCGCCCAAACGTATGCGTCGTAAAACTGAATTATCTTCCACAGCAAAATCTAAAGCTCATTTCTTTGGAAAAAGAGATATTAGAAATAGGTTTATTTCTCACTCCTCCTCCTCTAGCTGGGGGATGGCTAGAGGACGTATTTTTAAAGCAATTGCTCACTTCAAGCGAACAACTTTCCTTAAAAAGCACAGGATGCTAGGCAGATTAAAATATAAAGTGACCCCTCAGATGGGGACCCCCTCACCAGGGAAGGGGAGCTTGACAGACGGAAGGATTAAACCTGATCAGGATGATGGTAAGCAAAAGGTCAAAGCTCCAACCAAACCTGCGTCCCATCCCTTTCTCCCCAACCCTGGAAAAAATAAATAAATCAATACCTATTTTTCACATAGGTCTTAGCTATTTCTCTTGTTCTCACTTCACTTTCATACAGAAACAGTGATACTTTGACCTTTTTCTAATGCTGACTAAACCTCCAAAATGTTTTTTCCAACTAATACTCTCCCACCTTTTATTATTTATCTCCATTTGTAGTGACACTAGGACCCCCAGATGCCTTCATAGTGTTGCTTATGGCTTTGTAGTCCCGCATGAGTAGCCACTGTCACGCCTCTGCCATGTCCTTTCCCGTGCCGCCCCTTCAGCCGCAGTGCTGTGTGGCTGCACGCTGTCAGTGCCTCCAGCAGTGGGGATTGCCGCTCCTCGGTCCCCTCTGCTCCATTGCTTTCTCATGACCAAGTTCATCCTGCTTCCTTCTCAACAGAGCCTGATCTGTGATTCTGTGAGGTGTGCTTTTGGGTGCGAGTGTGTCTGTGTGTGTATTCACTTTAGGAAGAAAACTGATTTCATAATTTCATTTAACAGATTGGCCCATTACATTTGCTACCCTTTATAAAACAAAAAACCAAAACTGTGTCGTTTGGAAAAAATGGTAGATTGTATTATCCCGAAAGTGGTAATGGGAATTCTTTAACTAGACTTCTAATCTTGGTTGAAAAATCTGATTTTGCTTTTTGTTGCTCTTACTTTCCCTTATTTATTTATTGAGGCTATGAGAAGATGACAGTGATTATTCAAATAAAAATTTGGGTACAGCAGGGAAAGGGTACTGCTGGATCTTTGGGCAGTGCTTATCTATAAAAGCTTTAAAGCTTTAAAAAAAAAAATCCCTATTTGCCCACTGTGCTAATTTGGTGCCGTTTTGGTAATATACAGTGGTTATTTGTGATTCAAGTCAATGAGTACACTTTTTGCTGGTTTTAAATGACAGATACCGAAATCAAAATAAGCATCAAACAAGAAAGTACAGATATAAATGTGATTGGAAACAAGGATACCGTTACTGAAGAGGATTTGGATGTTTTTAAACAAGCCCAGGAACTTTCTTGGGAGGTAAGGCCAGGATACCGTATTTTCATACCAAGGATAATATGTGACTTTTCAGGATATGTTTATTATGAAATGACTGCTTTGATTTGGTAGAGATTCCCCCTCAAGCTCCTTTGTGGTTCTTTAACTATGACCATGATCAGTTTTGTTGACTGTGCTTTCAGAGTTGTCTCTATTCTTAAAAGTTGGTAAACGTTCAGCTGGTCTCACAAACCAGACCAGAGTAGCAGTAGTTGAGGCAGATTTTGAAAAACACCTTCTAGTTGTGAAGGAATAGACTTCTGGTTATTTTTGCTCAAATTTAGAAAATAGCAATTTAAAATCATGAACAAAAAGAAGAATATCACTTTTAAATTTACCAGTGCTTCTGCCAGCACAGATGGCCAGCCATATGAGAACTGTCTCATAATTTTAACTCTTTGGCATTGATAAAGGCAATATTGTGTTGCATGATCAGTGGCAGTCGCTTTTATTTTTATTGTCCAGTAATTTTTTAAAATTATTTCACTTAAAATATTAACTCTGCTTAGCTGTTGTCACCAAAACATTGAAAGATAAGGCTGTTGGATTTCTCAAAGACAAATTTATTAAGGATTGTGGATTTTTTATGTTGGTAGACCACATGCAGTTGGCACAGTACTTGGGGACAAACTCCCTACCCCACCTCACTTCCTTTTTTAGGAAGGGGAGGTATCTGTAAGCTCTTAAACTTTATTTTAGTAACAGCCCTTTGGGCTAAATACTTTGATGGTTTCTATTTTAGGGGCTGTTGAATATTTCCGTTCCGAATTGTGCCCCTGCAGTACACTTTGTATTTGTTTTTCCTTTGGCTATGATAAATGTCAAAACTGTTCCTAGACTTTAAGATTTTAAGTCCTCAGATACAACCGTTTTTTAAGCCCACTTCTGACATTCATAGATAAACAGGATGAACAGCAGGCCATTATCTGAATGAAACTATTATGTCTAAAGCCCTCTCTTTCCAACACGCTAACACCAGCTTTTTCATTTAAAGAACATTTCTTTTTTTTAAAGATTTAAAGATTTTATTTATTTATTTTTAGAGAGGGAAGGGAGGGAGAAAGAAATAGAGAGAGAGAAACATCAATGTGCAGTTGCTGGGGGCCGTGGCCTGCAACCCAGGCATGTGCCCTGACTGGGAATCGAACCTGCAATACTCTGGTTCGCAGCCTGCACTCAATCCACTGAGCTACGCCAGCCAGGGCAAAGAACATTTCTTGTCTGTGTCAGGCACTGTGCTTAGACTTGGAATACCACAGTGAATCAGATGGACAAAGTTCTTAACCTTGCGTAGCTCCCTGCCCAGGAGCGAGGGGAGGGAGGAGAGGACAGGTGTGAAACTGCAGACTTCACGGTTGATTGCTTCACTGCAGTTGGGTGAATGTTACTTTGTGGAGGAGCAGGGGGCTGTAGGAGTCTATATAACAGCCTCATCATCTTTTAATTTCCTCAGTTTCAATATATTGCAACAGATTATTGGATTCAGTTCACTAGACATTTATATTTACATCATCCTGTCTTGCTGATACCCTTTATTAGGCTATTTGTTTATGTATAAATCTAATGCAAAGTTGATTATTATTTCCAAGGCCTGTAATGTTTTTCCAAAAACATGAAAATTCATAATTGAGATTAGGGTTCTGGTTTTTATAGGTTTTCATATTTGGTGGTGAAAGAACAAAAATGTAAGTGAGGAGATCCTCTTCTAATACTTACATTTTACTTCTTTTCTTTTCTTTTTCTCTGACAGAAAATAGAATGTGAGAGTGGAGTGGAAGACTGTGGCCGATACCCTTCTGTAATAGAATTTGGGAAATATGAAATCCAAACCTGGTACTCCTCGCCTTACCCACAGGAATATGCAAGGTAATGGAATAAGCCTGCAGGTACATAACTTTAATGTCATATATATGAGGAAGGAAAAATCTTGATTCTAAAGCAGTTTTTTATTATCTTCAGAACATAAATTTTGATAGTAGGTTTTAAGTGCTTCCAAAACTATTTTGCCAGTGTCTTTTTTATAATATTCACTGTTCTATGTAAGCTTCTAGCACTCCTTAGTCACACAGGCATTGTGAACTTTGCCTTTTAACTTCTAGACCATGCTTTCTCTTTTTGGTTAATTGGGTAAGTGTTATTTGTATATGAAACAAAATCAGGGAAGAAAAATAGCCATTGTAAAATACTTGGTAGTTTCCCCTTAGTTGCCGTTTTCCTAGTAAGTTTAGAAAAGTAATTAGTCTCATCTATGATTTTGGACATTTCATTTTCAAGTTTTTTTACTGAAATGTAGCAAAAGAAGGAAAAATGGGAGAATGTAGGTCATTGTGGGTAGCCTTAAGAGACTGTTCCCCAAATCTTCAAAGCTATCTGTGACTAACTGGTTGAACGTGAAGAGAAAATAGCTGTACTAGAGTTTTCATTTGTCTTGAACTAAGATTCATTGTGAAATTGTCCTGAACTGACATATTTTAAAATGGGTATCATGAGAGCAGATTTCTTCTTCAGGTGCATCAGGGTACACTTTATTAGTATGTTCTCAAATTTGTTAGCCTACCAAGTTTCTGGTAATCACACTCTTGCTTTTTGTTTGTAGTAAATATTGTCCTTTTCTCAATCCTGTGGGCCAGTCATCTGACTGGAGAGAATGGGGAGGGTGTTCTAGAAGTTAAGTGGCAAACTGTCCGGAGTCTTGATTTCTCTTTCCAGGTTATGTCACTTGTCTCTGTGTTCTTGAACAATTTGTTTTAAACCACCAATGAGCTTAAATTTGCATGGGTAATCATGTCATTGTGTTCTGTGAGCTTCGAATAAGATTTGCATACAAGTCCAAGATTTAAAATTACTTTTATCTGAGTTTGTACAAACTCTCCTCAAAAATATTTCTCCTCCCTCTTCTACCCCAAAGACCTTGAAAGTGCTTCTAAACGTCCACTTAAGTGTGATAGGGTCCAAGTGAAATATGTTATAACTTTTTAAAGTTCTCACTTATTTTTAGAGAGGAGGGAGGGAGAGAGAAAAAGGAAGAGAAATATTGATCTGTTGCCTCTCACACGTGCCCTGACTGGGCACCCAACCCACAACCCAGCCATGTGCCCTGACCGGGAATTAAACCAACCATTTCTTAACTTTGCAGGACCATGCTCAACCAACTGAGCCAAGCAGTTTGGGGCAAAATATGTTACAGTTTTTAAGGAGAAAAAGTCAGCAGGGGAAAGAAATCTATTTGTCTAATGTTACTCAAAAGAATCAGCAGAATTGGTAGAAACAAACAAGATCATTTGACTTCCCTATGCTTACTGTTTTAGACCGTATAAAACTAAAGTTATCTCATCCTTAAGTGTAAATGGAAACAGCTGAATACTAGGACTCTGCAGCCTTTTAAGTATGGAGATTATGTTTTAAATAAGCACTTCTTTCTGAGTAAAAGATTATTATAGTTACATCACTGACCACATATACTATTGAAATGTGAAGTTAAATCTGAAATTTGATAAGTATGCATGGCCACCTGACAGGATGCTGTCCGTATGGTTGACTTTTAGAGGAGTGGTTTCCGTTCCAACGACCTTTCTTTCTTTAGGACATTCCTAAGGAAACAAATGATTTGTTCACAAACTTAAGGCAATAAATATTATATTGAAAAATAACATAAGGTTTGTACATTCTCTTTTTTTTGTAATTACTTCTTTCAAGTGCTGTTATACAGCCTTTCTATGACTTAGAGAAAATTGAACAGTATTTATTATTTTCCCCTGAGCAGAATAATTAACCTGAAAGACTCTTTGATTTTAAAATTTTAACAGATTACCAAAGCTTTACCTGTGTGAATTCTGTCTTAAATATATGAAAAGTAAAAACATTTTGTTAAGACACTCAAAGAAATGTGGATGGTTTCATCCTCCAGCAAATGAAATTTACCGAAGGAAAGACCTTTCAGTATTTGAGGTAAGCATGTGTAAACTCAGCTGTTGAAAACTTAGTATTTCAAATTGTTAACTATGTACTGAATTGTTTGTAGAAGGTGCAAAGTATATTCAGTTGTGACACTGAAATTCAGACTGCTCTTTAAACTATCTCCATGTTTTGGAATGTTTAACCATATTAAGGAACCATTTAGATAGATCATAAATTCCTACTTTATCATATTAACTTTTTGTCTTCCCCCAAATCTCTGTCTGCACCAGATATAGTCACCAGTGGATTTATGATCTCCTCATCGCTTTGTAAATTCTCTCTCCTTTGGCAGGAGACATTAGCTATGTTCCGCAGCTCCAGCCAATGTCTGGCAGGTGCTCACTCTTCCAGGGAATTGAGCAGCTGTACATATCTCCTCAATACACAACCACCTGTGTTTCCGTCATTTCTTGGCAGAGCTGGTAATCCTTTTGGTGAGACCCCAGCAGATGTTCAACACCCCCCGCCCCTCTGCCGCCCCTCTTCTGGGTGGACGGCCACCCCTGGAGAACTCTGCTGTTCACAGGAACCCCTTGTGGCTATGTGTCTGTCACTGTGGGTTCTTGACAATTTTGTGTTTTCAGAATTGATTTAGTAGCAAAAGGTTTTTGCCTCTATGTCATTTCATTGTTTAATCATCCTCTACTGTCAGTTTAAGAGATCGGATTCAGCTGAGAGAGTTGTACCTTGAGGAGACCGTGCCTTTCTTTCCTGCTATTGCCTCTTCACAGGGCTTCTTTCTTTCCTTTATTCTCTGCACTCCAGTCGAGAAGTTCCATCACCCTGCTTTATGTTCTTCTCTGTTACCCATCTTGGTGCATCATTTCCATTCCTGGGTGCTCAGAACAAGCCTTCCTTGCACAGTAAACACGATATTTTCTTCATCTGAAATACAGTTTTACTTTAGGAGTCTCTTTTTCTGAATTGTTCAGACTGAAATTTATTATTCTGCCACATGTTTCTCTTTAGTTCTGGCCTATAATGTCTTGCATTATATTTAATATAGGGAGGGTCATACATAGGTTTCTATCATGGATCAGCCTTCCCCTCTCAGACAAGCTTGGGCCCACTTTTTCCCAAGACTGATCAGAGAATACAGCTAACTCCAGCTGTGTCTTACAAATTTTTAAAGGCCCTCTTCCTGGTTATAGCAGGCTCTTTTGGCAATCTTAAAGAAAGAAGGGTATTGTGGCTTAGAAGATTGGGTGTTAGTGCTTACTAAAGGATAGGCACAGGGTTTCCCAACTTGGGCACTATTCATATTTCAAGCTGGATATTTTTTGTTGCAGGGGGCTGCCTTATGAATTGTAGGGTGTTTAGCAGCATCCATGGCCTCTACAACAAAATGACAATAATACCAGCACCCCCCGCCACCTCGCAAGTGCTAACAAACAGAAATGTCTCCATATATAGCCCATGTCTTTGGGGGTGCAAAATCACACCAAGTGAGGACACCTGTCTGGGGGAAGCCTAATGCAAGTTGCTTGTCTTTCCTGTTGTTAGTCTCGGGGTGCCACCCAGCCAGCCCCAACCAGCTGAGACTGCAGAGCTATTCTCAGTTGAGGTTCAACTCACGTTCAACTTTCCTGTTGGTTCCTTCGTCAGTGCCTTGGATCCTTTCTTTTAACCAAAAATAAAATGAAATTACTGTCTCATCGTTTCCCTGAAAAACAGAACAGTCGTTGGCTTGTAAGTCATTGTTAAGTAAATTCCCATGAATCTGCCTGTGGGGCTGTAGTTTTCATAAATCCAGGAGAGTTTTCTTGAGGGTAAGAGAATCAGTCTTATCAGGCCGGTGAGAATGGTCTGCTGTTGCAGGGCAGGTGCTTTTGGAATACACAGAGATGAGAGGGAGGAAAGTCAGAAGCAGGTCTGTAAAGTTTATTTATGAAAATAATCGAAGGAAGAATTCCAGTCAAAATGGCAGCATAGGCAGACATGGCTCTCCGGCTTGCACAACCACATCAGGATTATAATTAAAATGTAAAACAACCATCTCTCAGCACTGTCATAAATCAAGTTGAATGGAAGTCTGACAGCTATGGAATTAAAGAAACCACTTCCATCCAGACTGGTAGGAGGGGCGCAGATGCAGAACGAGCTGGTCCCACATCCACGTGCTGTGGATGAAAATTCAAGAGGGAAATTCCAGGAGTGAGGAGTCCCAGCGCAGGGTTCCAGTCCCAGGAAGATAAATCCCCACAACTTCTGACTACAAAAACCAGTGGGAATTGTGTTGGTGGAAGAAACTTCTGGAGTACCAAGCAGTTCCTCTTAAAGAACCCACACACAGACTCACCTACTCAGACTCACTCCCTCTGAGCTCCAGTGCCAGGGTGGCAGCTTGAAGGGCACCAGAGGCATACTGGGCTGAAGTTTCTAGTATCAGGGTGAACAGAGGTCATTGTCCCTTTTCTGAGCCCTTCCTTCCCGGAGCCACAGAGCCTGGAGGCTGGTACTGTATTTTACGGAGTGATCAATCTGTCTAACACTGTTTGACCTGCCTTGGAAATCCTCAGAGACTCCCCCCATCAAACTTACAAGCCCACCCAAGCTGCTTTTCCATATGAATGGTTGGTCTGGGTTCAAATTGTGCAACTTCTAAATCCTCTCAAATAAGCAATAGCTGACTTCAGTGAGCCCCAGGCCCAGCTCTAGCAGCAGCCAGCCTAGATTCACAGATTGGTTTCCCCTGGGAATCTCCAAGCCCAGCACAAGTAGCAGTCATCTCAGATTGCTTTTTAGCTCAGGAAGGCTGGCCCTGGTCAAAACACAGGTGGGGGCTGACCTTGGCCTGTCCCTGCATGGCTAATCCTCCATGGAGGGTGGAAGTTGTTGGTCAGTGGTCACAGCCAGTCCTTGCAGCTCACTGGCCTGGATTAATCCTTCCCATGGATCTGCCAACAACAACCAAGGTTCAACTACAAGAGCAGGGTGTACTCATGTCACAGGGCACACCTCAGTACCTAGCTTGGATGATAGGGTCAGCTGTGCCACTGGACCCAACAGGACACCTACTATATTAGACCATGCTACCAAGACAGGGAGTCATAACAGCTCTACCTAATACATAGAAACAAACACATGGAGCCTGCCAAAATGAGTAGACAAAGAAACGTGGCCCAGATGAAAGCACAGATCAGAACTCCAGAAAGAGAGTTAAAGGAAATGGAGACAAGCAATCTATCATTTGCAGAGTTCAAAACACTGGTTATAAGGATGCTCAAGGAACTTAGTGAGGACTTCAGCAACATAAAAAAGATCCAGTCAGAAATAAAGGATTCACTCATTGAAATAAAGAACAATTTACAGGGAAACAACAATACAGTGGATAAAGCCAAGAATCAAGTCAATCATTTAGAACACAGGGAAGCAAAAAACAACCAATCAAAAAAACAAGAAGAAAAAGAAATCCAAAAAAGTGAGGGGTAGTATAAGCAGCCACTGGGACAACTTCAAGAGCTCCATCATTTACATCATGGGGGTGGCAGAAAGAGAAGAGAAGGAGCAAGACATTGGAAATCGTATTTAAAATAACTCCCCTAATTTGGTAAAGGACATAGACATGCAAGTCCAGGAAATACAGAGTCCCAAACAAGATGGACATAAAGAAACCCACTCCAAGATACATCATAATTAAAATGCCAAAGGTTAAAAAAAGAAGAGAATCATAAAAACTGCAAGAGAAAAGTAGTTAAGTTACCTACAGGGAAATTCCTATGAGACTGTCAGCTGATTGCTCAAAAGAAACTTCGCAGACCAGAAGGGATTGGCAAGAAACATTCAAAGTCATGAAAAGCAAGGACATCCAAGATTGCTCTACCCAGAAAAGCAATCATTTAGAATTGAAGGGCAGAGAAAGAGTTTTCCAGAAAAGAAAAAAACTAAAGGAGTTCATCATCATCAAACCATTACTGTATGAAATGTTAAAGGGGTTTCTTTAAGAAAAAAGAAGATGAAAACAAGAACAATAAAATGGCAAAAATATATATCTACCAATAATTGAGTCAAAAAAAGAAATTAAACAAATGAGAAGAACAGAGACAGAATCATGGGTACAGAGAGCATTTTGGTGGTTACAGATGGGTACAGATGGGAGGGTGGTGGGAGAGGGTGGCTGAAGAGGTGAGGGGATTAAGAAGTACAAATAGGCACTTACAGAATAGCCATGGGGATGTAAAGTACAGCACAGGAAATGGAGTAGCCAAAGAACTTACAGAGATGACCCATGGACGTGAACCATTGTTTGTGGGGAGATTGCCTGAGGGAATGAGGAAGGCCGGGTGAGGGGAGCAAAGGGGGTCAAAATCAGGACAACTATAATACCAAGATCATTGAAATATAATTTTTAAAAAATTAACAAAAATGGGACTTCCAACCAAGATGGAGGCATAGGTAGATATATTCTGCCTCCTCACACAACCAAAAGATGGACAAAGACAAATTTAAAAACAAAATACAACCAGAACTTCCAGAAAAGTGAATTGTATGGAAGTCTGACAACCAAAGAATAAAAGAAACGTTCATCTAGACAGGTAGGAGGGGCAGAAATGGGCAGCTGGGGTGGAGAGGACTTGCAGTTAGGCAGTGGTTGGTGGACTGGGAGGAACAACTGGGGAGCAAGGCAGACCAGGTAACCTAGGGTTCTAGCATAGTGAAATAAAGCCTCAAAACCTCTGATTTAAATAACCTGTGGGGGTTGCAGTGGTGGGAGAAACTCCCAGCACCACAGGAGAGTTCGTTGGAGAGACTCACAGGGCCCTAGAACGTATCCGCCTGGAAATCCACACCAGAAGGGCCCCATTTGCTTGTGGGTACCAAAGAAGTGACTGAAAGCCAGCCAAGAGCTGAGTAGGTGGCATTGTTCCTTCTCAAACCCCTCCCCCACATACAGCGCCACAACGCAGCAACGTGGGTTGTCCCACCCTGGTGAATACTCCACCCTTACTAGTAACAGGCACACCGAGACAAAAAAATATGGCCAAATGAAAGAACAGATCAAAGCGTCAAAAATAGAACTAAGTGATGAAGAGTTAGCCAGCCTATCAGATGAACAGTTCAATACTGATAATCAGTATGCTCAGAGATATGGTTGAATATGGTCACAAAATAGAGGAAAAAGTGAAGGCTATGCACAGTGAAATACAGGAAAATATACAGGGAACCAACAGTGACGTAAAGGAAACCGATACTGATATCAACGATTTGGAGCAGAAGAAAGAAATAAACATTCAACCAGAACAGAATGAAGAAACAAGAATTCAAAAAAAAAATGAATGAAGGGTTAGGGACATCTGGGACAACTTTAAACATCCCAACATCCGAATCATAGGGGTGCTAGAAGGAGAAGAACAAGAGCAAGAAATGAGCACTTATTTGAAAAAATAATGGAGAATTTCCCCAATCTGGTGAAGAAAATAGACTTCCAGGAAGTCCAGGAAGCTCAGAGAGTCCCAAAGAAGTTGGACCCAAGGAAGCACAAACCAAGGCACATCATAATTAAATTACCCAAGATTAAAGAGGAGAGAATCTTAAAAGCAGCAAGAAAAAAGGACACAGTTACCTACAAAGGAGTTCGCATAAGACCGTCAGCTGATTTCTCAAAAGAGACCTTGCAGGCAAGAAGGGGCTGGAAAGAAGTATTCCAAGTCATGAAAGGCAAGGACCTACATCCAAGATTACCCTATCCAGCAAAGCTATCATTTAGAATGGAAGGGCAGATAAATTGCCTACCAGATAAGGTCAAGTTAAAGGAGTTCATCATCACAAAGTCCTTGTTATATGAAATGTTAAAGGGACTTATCTAAGAAAAAGGTGATCAAAAATATGAACAATAAGATGACAACAAACTCAGAGCTATCAACAACCGAAACCCCCAAAACAAAAACAAATGAAGCCAAAACTAGAACAGGAACAGATGAACAGAAATGGAGATCACATGGAGGGTTATCATTGAGGAGAGATAGAAGGAGGGGAGGAACGCAGGGAAAGGTACAGAGAATAAGTAGCATAAATGGTAGTTTCAAAATAGACAGGGGGAGGTGAAGAATAGTATAGGAAATGTAGAAGCCAAAGAACTTACATGTATGACCCCTGGAGATGGACTAAGGGTTGCGGGGGGATACAAGTGGGAGGAGGGTGCATGGCAGAAGGGAAAAATGGGACAACTGTAATAGCATAATCAATAAAATACATTTGAAAAAATAACAAATATAATTGAAGAAATTAAATAAGGACCAGGTTCCCAATTCTATAATCGAAGTTAATACTTATTGGAAACCATGTAGGAAACTTTTCTTAGTAGTTTCCTAAGTGTCTTATAAAATAAATAAAGAATAAACACAGATTACTACTTTCCTGTCTTCTCTTCATCTATCACTCTTGAAAGCATGCTATATTATACCTTTCACAACTGGTAGGGTTTTGCTTCGGCATTGTCATCTCTATTTTTCTGGTTCACAGATACGTCTTTGTCCTTTTTGTAATGTACTACCATTTCCAAAAGGACCATACTTCCAAATACATAAAACCTTCCTTTAATTAAAGAGAGAATTGTATCCTCTGTGCCCGTTGCCCATATTTGATTATGTTGCTATGTGTGGGACCTAGGTTTTATCCAAGGGAAATAGTTATATGAAGTCTAAAAATAATTTGTGCAATATGAGAACCTTTATGGTCCACAGGAGACTCAAGAACAGTCGAGTTCATTGTTAAAGAGCTCTGGTTAGCAAATACCCATTTCCCCTAAGAAAAGTGCTGGGGAAATTCTTCTTGAATCTGCTCTGATTTCTGTTTTCAACAAGTAACTACATTTGATCAAAGAAATTGGCATCTGTGCTTAGCCTCCTGTCTATAGCCATCAGTATCACAGCTTGACTCTTTTATTTTGAAGAGAAGTAGACTGTAATCATGGTACTTATTGTAGGCTGAAATTCATCTCACTTTCTCTGTAAGTATTCCCAACATAGAAATTTTATCTTTTCCAATTATATTTGAAATGATGCTTGGGATAAAACCAAAATGGAAGAAGCCTCTTTTGCTAATCCTCACTTGTGAAGAATCAGAGTAATACAGTTCATTTATTTTATTTTTATGTGTAGCCCTTTTGAAAACAACATAAAGTTTAACTTACTTGAACAGTATTTTGATTTGTTTCCATTTCTTTAATTCAGGTTTACTTGGTTGAAGCAGAGAGGTTCATGCCTGATCATTTTTTTACTTATAATAATTGCAAATAAAAATTACTCCTTTGTTAGTGGTTTGGCCTTTCTTCAGGTAGCTTAAAGAGAAACTTAAGCTATCTTAAATTTACCCTAATTTAAGGGAAAAGGTGGAATTCTGATTTGCCAAGTGACACTTATTTTCTGTTTAACTTTATACTTATTTAATGGAGTGTTTTAATCTCTTAGTTTGGGATTTGGAAATAAGACTATATAGTTTCCAAACACCATATAAAAGCAATTTTAGATTGAGTGGCATTTCTATGTTAAATAATGTTGTCCGTTTCTCTTTGCTAGGTTGATGGAAATATGAGCAAAATTTATTGCCAAAACCTTTGCTTGTTAGCCAAGCTCTTCCTGGACCACAAAACGTTGTATTATGATGTTGAGCCATTCCTTTTTTATGTCCTAACAAAAAATGATGAAAAGGGCTGTCATCTGGTTGGATACTTCTCTAAGGTAAAACAAGAGCCTGTGTGACCTTTGTTGTCTTTTTCAGCATGTTTTTGGTAGAGCCCAGTACTCTGAATAGGGTGAGCTTTTTTATCACTTTAATTTGCATAAGTGACACATGTTCCTCAAAAGCTCAGCTTCTTGTTCAGAGCTCATTAAAAAACAAAACAAAACAATATAAACATCGTGCCTAGGGAGTGTGCAGAGGACCTCAGCACTGTTCGCTCTCCTGATTGTGAGCCTCCGTATAATGTTGTAATTGCTGCTTACAGACCATCTAGCATCTTTGATTTTCTAAATGTTAAGGCTATTTCCTTTTTCCTCCTAAGTGGTGTCAACATGAAGGTCTCAGTGTAATGTAGCATTTGAGAGGTAATTCTCATTTATACTCAGTGCATTCCCTCTGTGGTCATAAGTATCTCAGTGAATTGGAACATTGGCATTTGGATAGTCAGGCTGATACAGTGACTGGTTTTACTCTTTCTTCTGTTAATTTCTGTGCTATTGTTTTAAGATCTGAAAGCAGCCTCTGCTTTAGAAGGCCTAAGTATCTCCAACTGTTAATGTAGGGAAGCCCTTGCTTTGCTATATGGGATGCACACAGTTTGGTTTTTCCCACTGGTTCAGAGCGATTCTCTCACATTCTTCTGTCCAGAGGCTTTTAAGAAACAACTCATATGCAGTAAAGGAAAACTTGAGTTTGGAGTACTTACTACCAGGTAATGGCCTTAACTGTTCTTAGGCATATAGGAAATAGTTTAATGTGCCAGGATGATAATTATTCAGGCAAAAGGTAAAATGATCCAAACTCTGTTTTCTTTCTTTTATGTTATATTTTTTGTATTAGGTGATAAGTGAATTTTAATGATTCTACTCTTGCATAATATAAATGGAATGCTTTATAAAAATGTCATTTTCAGGGAATAGCTAAAGATAGAATATATGTGCAGATCCATTACAGACTGAAAGATGACAGACAACACAAAACTTTAGGAAACCTACTTATATAATTTATAAAACACCTTACCTTTTCTGTAGGTAATAAAGATCCTTTTCTCTAAAAAGTTGAGAAGAATAGTAGTAATGGTTATCCCTTCCTATTAGAACATGGTGCTCTTTAAATGCATATGAGTTTAAATGTTGATGATTAAAGGTGCTTGCTGTCCCTGTCCTGCTCAGGCTGGCCCCTGGGTGTGGTTGGTGGTGACTCCTGTGGTTTGAGTCTCTGCCTTTCTTCCTCCTCGAGGGCCTGCATTTTACTCAGAACAAACTAAACTCTTTCTGTTTTGTCCCGTTTCTTTTATAGTATAGCAGCAACTGCTGTAATGCCTTACCATACTCAGAATTCTAATATTCTTTGACAGTGAGGTGGAACAAAAATTCATCTAAAAATTAACCATGTTAAATGACTAGATACAAATCAAACCATATTCTAAATGTCAATTGAAATGTGAAGGACTATGGCTCTTCGGAGTTATACTTAAACCAAATTCTAGAGGTTACAGCCAGAGAGTGGCCAGGATGACCTAGAAAAATTCTTTGTAAATTGTTGCTTGCATATGACTTTCCAAGCACATAACAGACTGTGCTAAACAGGAGAGAGAAAAGGGACAGTTATTTTATCCAAAGATCAGGAATCAGCTGTAATAACGTGTTAAGGGGAGGCATTGGTGGGGAGAGGAACACTGTTGAATGGGATTTCAAAAAATCTCCTAGGAATAGGAAGGCGTACTTTGGCATAAAAGTATGGCATCAAGGATAAATCCTTTTAACCTGTGTGCATCCCTTTTTAGATAGAATGACCAGTTTGCCTAACTTGGGCAAAGTAGACTAATTATTCGAACCTTTGCCACTGATGCTCACAGTCAGTGATGGACAGTCCTGTTTTTTAGGAAAACTGATGTGTGTAGTTCTTCCTTCTCATTTCTTAGAGACTCCACAGACAGCTACAAACGTGCAAAAGTTGGAAACACATCTTTTTCACAAAGAAATCTTTAATTCTGCCCTGTAGGATTTTTTCCACAAACATTTCCTGTGATCTTTCAAATAGGTTCATTAAAGATCTGGGTGTTCTGAAGTAATTCTTTGATGTGGTTAGTACCATTTGCGGCCAATCTTATTTGTGGTTTTTATTTGGCCAGAGCATTCACAGCCTCAAAAGCCCTTACCAGATCTTCTCTGTGTAGGTTTTGGCGGCTTCTGTGTACTCTGAATAAAATATTGCTGCTCTGATGCCACGGAAAATTGCAGCTCTTCCTTAGCTATAAGAATATATTCTTCCCAATCTTCCTTTTGGTTTCAGGCTGTTTTGGGCCTCACCTTTGTTTGGAGACGTAGGGGTTTCTTGTTGCTGTTGTCTCTTTTGTTTTGCTTTGTATTCCTGGTTTGAAATGCAGATTAATTATTTTTCTAGCTCTTTACTTAGACTTTTTATTCATAAGAGAAATGTATTTGTGCAAATCTGCCCCCACACATGCTATTTCAGTGTCACTGGGGCATCTGCTCGAAGGCAGGAGACACAACTGCTACTGCCCAGTTGTAAGTTGTTTAGCGAGGCAACTTACCACTCGGGGTCACCTGTGTTTTGTTTTGTGTTTAACCTGTCCCCCCAAGTTGTTTGAGCATTTCTTCCATACTGCCTGTGTTATTTCATTCGGCTCATATTTCCTTGGATTCTTTGTTCATATTTTATGGTACAGACTTCCAAGAATAAAGACATATATGAAAGGCATGCCTGGAGTTCGTGATTTGTTGTTAGCTGCTGGCTTAGTTGATTAACAGTACGATTATTCTGCTTGATCCTTACCTAACACTTCGGCTCACCTAAGTGGACTACTGTACAAGGACGGTGGCAGGTGCAGGGAATTGCCCACTTCAGCAGAGTTCTGACATACTTGATCTGTTTCTCCTTCCCGCAGGAAAAGCTTTGCCAGCAGAAGTATAATGTCTCCTGCATAATGATCATGCCCCAGCACCAAAGGCAAGGATTTGGACGGTTTCTCATTGATTTCAGTAAGTGAAGTGCTCTATTTACTTTCCTGATCCAGCGAGCTGATGGCTGTGAAAGGAAAGAGTAACATAAAACTTTATTTAACCTTTGTTGTTTTTATCAATAGATAATGGGTTTTCTATTTATATTTACATAACTTAGAAAATCTTCCTCAAGTGAAAAATTTACTGCTGCTCACTTCTGTACTCCAGGAAATTGAGACTAGATCTCTCAGCAGAGTCACTAGCTTACAAAGCCATTACCCTGAATGAACTGGCAGAATTGCATTCCATTCCACATGCTCATGCTCATTAGCACCAAAAGAGGCAATTATTTGCGATTAAAGCCGAAGAAAGTGTTATTAAAAAGATTTTCAGCTTTCTAAAATTTTGCCTATGATCTTGTACAGTACAGAGCAGGAAAGGAATATTTATCTTTAGAAAAACAATTCTTTAGGTAGCCTGTTCTTTGAGCCTCTCTAGGAGAAATAACTGTCTTATTCACTTTCCTTTTCTGTTATGGAAATTATTACAATGTTTACATCTAGAGGTTACCCAAGAAACATTTTTTTTATATGTATTGGTATCTTTTGAGGCTCCTCAATTAAAACTGCAATAATATATGAAAGCATGCACAGGATAATGTGAGAAAATGGTAGTTTTTTCTCCTTCTCTGTATTACATTGCGTGTGCAAATGTGGTGGCACGGCAACGTCTGGATAACACAGAGGCCAGGTATCCTGTGAAAATGCTTATTTCTGACAGTGTCAAAATCTGTCACCAAAAACCGTGTGCTTCTTCTTCACCAGATTGTAGTTTGTCTTCCTTTAAACTGAAGGAAGAAAAATTCAGTAAAATTCATTCAGGGCATCAAATACAAAAACCACAATGTAAATGTACCCAAGGAAAATCATGAAGGAATATGTTGAGTCCAAATCTATATTATTAATTATTGAAATATTAAAGTCTGGGTGTAAAATAACTGTATGGCAGTTTTAGACTGATCTGTATGACTTATTGACATTGAAGGATACTTTCTGAAGTTTTTTATTGATTATCTTTGTATTTTGTATAACATTTCTAGTCATTAATTCATTACCCCAGTCTTGTCTGTTCTTTTCTAATCTAGTTTTCCCTTGGAGGGCCACCGTACCAGGAGTCACCATTTTCATTTTACAGAGTCCTAGCTGTAATCACTTCAAAGGAAAAATCTGACTGTCTTGTTCTAGTGTGTTTTGCAGCCAGCATTCATAAGTTGTTAATAAATATTATAATTTCTGCTATGCATAGCAGCCATTCAAGGCTTCAAGTGTTGATACTCTGCGTGTCTAGAGAATAAGGGAAACCTCTCAGTTCAGTGTTCAGGGTCTTCCAACATCTTCCATTCTTTATCTTTGCAGTCCCTTCCCTGAAATGACCACTTCCTCTTTCCCAGCCTCTGTTTTTTCAAAACCTTACACATTATTAAGAGCCAGATCAGGATCCTCTTCTTTTTGACCCCATCCCCTGGAGTTTCATCTCATTCCTTTCTTGGCTCCCTGTCTCTATAGTATGGCACTTACACATGCTTCCCCCTTTCGTAATGACTGATGTGTCGTACTGCCAGTGTACTGTAAACTCCTTGAATACCTTCTTTGTATTCAGTAGGACAACGTACTGAGTAATCTGCATGGTTTTTGTTGATTCAAATTGAATTTTCAAAGTGATATGGTCACTGCCCACAATAATTTTCTACCTAAAATTAAAAAGGGACTGGAACTTACCAGATAAAAAATGCGAGTCTCCAGATATATTAGTGTCTTATTTGTACCAAACTAAAGATGAGCTCCTTGGCTACTAAGGTTTTAAAGAAGAGAGTAGACTGCTGAAGAATTGGTAGCATTCTTTGGAGTTACTTAAAGTAATAGTAGATAAACATCTTTCTAGGATGATTTAGATCCAGTCTTTTGTAAAATGAAGAGTTAAACCCCCTCTCATAATTCTTATCACCCTCATAATTCAGAACTCAGAGTGAAACAGATTAATGAGGATTATGGGTTTTCTAAAATCTGCTGTTAAGGGGCCTTTTAGTAGTTATATTTATTTTATTTATATTTTGTACATGAGCCTGAGGGTCTTTGGTCAAGGGATGTATTTTCAATAATGTAATGAAAGTTGCAAGGCAGGAAAAATCTACTTTGCAGCTGCTAATTTAGGAAGTTGAAACTACCTCCCTGCTTACACACTGGATCCTAGGCCTCGGGGAGATACAGTGTGTATGTCATGTGTGTGCACAAAGAACTGGGAGTCCACGGCTTTGAATTGAACACTGTTCTCCAGGCCAGTCACGAGAGGTGGAGTGGTCCTCCATCAGGTCAAATACCGCTTTTGGAATAAATTGTCTCTCTCTTCCTAGGATAGCAGCTCGTGTCAGGGTTTGTCTGAGCAGGGGTCATTTGCAGAGCCTGGCCAGGGTGACTAAAGGACCTCAACTCCCAGCCTGCTCAAACCACCTCCGAGGTAGAGGAGGGTGCGAATGTCATTGGTTGAAGCTGATATCTCTCTCTTCAGTCTTTCTGACTGAGAAGGGGAATCTTGAGTAATCCATAGTAGCTAATTAGTAACTAAATTCAACATGAGTAATCAAGAATAATCTATACTATAGATTATGGTTATTATTTTTTGACTTTATGGTAGTATGAAAGCAATACTTATTTCAGTACAAACTGTACTTTGAATTTTGAATTTTGAACTTTTCTAAGGCTACTGTCCTGTCTTCTTGTGACACTGGGCAGCGGCAGCAAGCTGCAGCTTCCAGTCATATTCCAGTGCCTGTGTTGTCAGGCTTTTTTCTATATTTTGGACAATGTGTTCTGAGTACACATAAGGTAGAGCTAAGCCATGATTTTTGGCAAGTTAGGGATATTAAATGCCTTTTCAATTTATGATACTTTCAATTTATAATCGGTTTGTTGGGAGGTAACCCCATGGTAAGTGTAGAAGCATCTGTATAGTTCTTTTTTTACTTTACCCTGATTATATTTAGTCAAAATACTGTGTTCAGATGTTACTTGGATTAGTTCTTTTTAATTTTAATATAGCCACTTCTCAGCGTGGTTATAGTATTCACCTGAAATACAGTTAGGCACAGGTGGCAAACACAACGCCCGCAGGCCGAATCCGGCCCTCTGCCTTGTTTTATCTGCCCAGCACCTTGTTTCTACCCGGCGGCAGCGCCAAGCTCTCACTTAACTGTTAAGGAGCAGTTACATTTATACAGTCCTAAATTACAGTCGGCCCTTTGAAGGCTGATGTGGCCCCCATTGATAATGAGTTTGACAACCCTGCAGTGAGGCTTATTTGTTTCTGTTAGTTGTCTTTCTATCCTCATTGCCTTCCTTTTTAGAGTATGAAACATTGACATGATTTTTCAAGGTTGAAACTATATTCAAAGGTATACTCAGAGAAGCATCATCCCTTCCCCGGTCCCTCCACCCCGTCTCATTTCCCAGCCCTTCCCTGCAAGTCGCCAATCTAATTGGTTTCATCTTTCCTTCCTATGTTTCTTTTGCACAAATGAGAAGATGCATAGTTTCTAATTTCTCTGTCTTTCCTACACAAAAGGGTAGCATACTGTAGACAGTCTTACATTTTGCTTTTTTCCACTTAACAGTATGTCCTAGAAATACTCCATACTACTGCTTATTTTCTTCTACAGCTGCATAGTACTCCTTGTGTGATGTTCATAATTTATGCACTCATTCTCCTAAGTGTGGGCATATGGCTTGTTTTCAATATTTCACACTTGCAGAAGTGCTGTAGTGAATAGCCTTGGATATATATTGACTGATGTATACTTATGTAATAGTTATTATAGTCTGTTATATATATTTGCAATTGTTTAGGATTCTGCTTGGCTGGGAGTTGAGTGAGCAGATAATGAGTTGTTTTCTACTGAAGCCTGTGGAACCAGAACCCTGCCTGGGGAGGAGGACAAAACCCATCCTCCGCAGCTGACCCCGGAGAGATGCCGGGGAAGGCGGCTGACTCAGCAGTAGGCTACAGAACACTGTGCCCGGTAGTGGTGAAAGAGGTCAACATCCTCACTTGAGTGTTTTTGGAAGTGCATTTATCTGATTCTAAACTAGATAATGAAGGAAGGTGAAAAAAGTTACTTTGTTCATTATTTTTTACCTTTTCATTCAACCTTTGTTTATTGGGGCGCCCTAGTCTATACCCTGCTAAACACCAGTGACAAAAATGAAGACAACATAGTTCATGCTGGGTGGTCAAGTTCACTGACAGATGAGTCAACAGTTGCTGGACAGGATGCTTGTACAGTATACATATAGAGCTCAGGAGAAGTTGAAGTGAAGACGTTCTAGGGTGAGGGAACCAGTATATTCAAAAGCATGACAATGGGGAGAAAAATGTTAGACATTTGGATAACTACAAAAGTAACTCCAGGTAATGTAAATAGTTAGATGATTAACAAAAAAGCAACACACAAGACATTTAAAAAGTGAAAATATATTTAATTATTTATCTAATCTTTGGATGGTCCAGAACATCCTAAGCATTAAAGCAATAAAAGAAATCACAAAAGAATATACAGATGGCCATGGCTGGTGCAGCTCAGTAGATTGAGTGCTGGTCTGTGAACCAAAGGGTTGCTGGTTCAGTTCCCAGCCAGGGCACATGTCTGGGTTGCAGTCCACAGTCCCTGGTTGGGCGGGTGTGAGAGGCAACCACACATTGATGTTTCTCTCCCTCTATTTCTCCTTCCCTTTCCCTCTCTCTAAAAATAAATTAATAAAATCTTTTAAAAAAGAAGAATATACAGATGGACTTGACTATATAAAAATGTAAAACTTCTATATAGTAAACGGTATTAGTATTTAAAAGCAAACATAGTGGGAAAGATGTTTACAGTGAATGTGCCAGGCAAAGGTTGATATCTGTAGTATTTTTTAAAAAAAACATAAAAAGAAAGATGTGATAGTGTTAAAACACAAACCCTAATAGAAAAAAGAGTGGAGGGCGTGAATGCAGAATATGCAGAGAAGAATTCCGCATTCTTTCCTAATTTAAAATAATCAAACATACGTCTAGATTTATAAGAATTCTAGTCTTATATTAACTTTTTCTTCTATATTTCAGCCTTGGCTTAATCTTGGAGCTATAAAAGGTAGATGATCATTGGGTTCAAGAGTCTACAAACATACAAATATGTTTTTTTGAGACTAGTATACAAATGACAAGCTTATCAGTTATGTAAAATATCTGTTAACTGTACATTCAGGCATTTTTTTAAAATAGTGCCTATTTATTTGTAAAGTAATAATAAAAGTTTGCGAGCAGCTTAAATTCTTGGGTTTTTATTCAGTTTTAAAATACTGTGCAGGGTTGTCCTTCATGGAACAGAACTGTAGCTGGAGGAAGTAGGAGGCACTCATTTCAGGACATTCCCTTTGCAGGCATTTTCTGTGATCTTATATGCTGAGGAGTTCCACCTTGGCTTTCGTGAGTTCTGTAGATGGTTTAAAACCTGAGTGTATAATTAATGTGTGTTTTTTTTTAAGTATTTTATTTATTTTTAAGATTTATTTATTTATTTTTAGAGAGGGAATGGGGCGGGGGGGAGAGACAGAGACACCAGCGTGCAATTGCTGGGGGACCTGGCCTGCAACCCAGGCATGCGCCCTGACTGGGAATCGAACCTGCGATGCCTGGTTCGCAGCCCACGCTCAATCCACCGAGCCACACCAGCCAGGGCTAATGTGTGTTTTTAGATGGGTGCAGATGACCCAGTTTTTGTGCCTTCAAGTTACGAACTTGGTTATGTCCTAAGTGTGATTAGCAATGTCCTTCATTTGTTCTCTTTCCTTAAAAATGACTCTCCCACGTGTGCCAGTGGATTTAAGAAAAATAAGATATACAATACATGTTTTAGAAAAGATGCTTCTGGGTACAGTTTAATATCTTAGTTCCTTTCTCAATGAGAAGTAACCGGTATAATTTCCTACACTTTCGTTCTTTCCCCATTCTGTTTCTAATGATTAATTTAATGTCTTTCCTTTAGCCTCTTCATAGCTTTGGCTGCTACTGGAGGAAGTCCCAGCTAGGAAAAGAAAGCATCTTCTTTCTGGCTTCCTGTCCCCTTCTTCTGTGCCCTTCTAGGTCCATCAAGCTGAATTAGAAGGAAAGCCACACACTTCCTCTCTGCCTAGAAGGGCAAGATGTTGAGAGGCTGATCGTGTAGACACTTTCAAAGGCAAAACTTCTCCCCCTAGATGCTGGCTGCTGGCTAAAGTGATGGTATCTCTGATATCTAACTACAGGCATGCACTTCTCAGTGGTTCAGGTGGCCAGCTAGCAACTGACCATTCTAATAGTCTGCCTTCAATAGACTAAAAGAGTCTGTACAAGAGTACTTTTAAGCAGAGATGTAGAGTGATTTTATCCTACCTGAAAATTGTTTGTTTAGGTGTTGTTTTTTAAAAAAATAAGTATTTGAGGCCCTGGCTGGTGTAGCTCAGTGGATTGAGTGCGGGCTGCGAACCAAAGCATCGCAGGTTCGATTCCCAGTCAGGGCACATGCCTGGGTTGCAGGCCACGGCCCCCAGCAACCACACATTGATGTTTCTCTCTCTCTCCCCTCCCTTCCCTCTCTAAAAATAAATAAATAAAATCTTATAAATAAATAAATAAATAAATAAATATTTGATACTGACTAGCCTACCTGCTGTGGAAAGGGTGTTTTAATTTAGGAATTGTGTTGGTTGGGTCCAGCAAGCCACGTTTTTCCTGTTTGTAAACACTAAGGAACCAGTACTGTGCAGAAGTCATTAGCTTCCCCCAGGGGGCAAGCTGAGCATTATATCAGGGTAAGCTGATTCTCTCCAGGAGCTGGGTCCCAGCCTCACAGGCCCTGGCGGGACACCGCATTTCTCTAGCAAGGGTCCCTGGGCATCTCTGTGCCGTTGTGGTCGACTTAGGGCTGCACCTTCAGCAGGTGACTCAGGGATGCATACAGGCAGGCCTAGATTATGCTGCCTTCAGCCCTAGGGGGGCCAGAACTCTGGGGCTTGTCACTCTGAGCAGCCTCATCCTTTTACCCCAGCAAGACATGTGAATTTTGTCTTATCCGTGATGGAAGAGAGTTCATGAAGTGCTTACTTAGGGCACACACTCTCTCTTGGGTGGGCTGCGGGTCTTTTTTTGGTGGCACTGACTATTAAAAAGTGCTCTAGGCTGAGCAACTGCAAAGTCACTTAGAAAGTGGCATATGTCCTTTATGTATTATTGTTTATTGTCCATCTCTTTCACCAGAAGTGAGCTTCATGGGGTAGAGACTGTGTTCTCTCCTTCAGTCTCACTTTCCGGAAGAGCTTGGCACTTAGTAGGATCTTATTATTTGTTGAACAAATATTAAATGAATTACCACGGGAAGAGCTTTCTTAATGTACTTTCTCTTCTCACATGTGGTTCTTAGGAAAAAGCATTTTATTTTATTAGAAAGTAATCGATCAGCTGTGGTTTACTTACTGGCAAATGATGTCGGGTGTGCTTGTCTTCTGTTAAGATGTGGCGTTTTTGTTCATGTGCATCCTCTCCTAGGATTTAAGTTGCAGTCAGAAAGAAGATTGTCATTATCTACTACAAACCTTGGGCAGAAAAAGGAGAGCTGTGACAAAATTCACATTTGCATGCAGTTGATTGAAGAGACACATATCTTTTCTTTAGTTTTATCAGATAATTCATTTCCTTGTGCATTTATTTTGGAAGAAGGATTCTAACTTTAGTCTAAGAAACTGTCAAGAAAGCCGCTCTTTGCAAAGCTTTCCCAGCGTCTATTCTCCCTGGGTGAGCGCAGTCAAGGCGGTCGGTCGTTAAAGAATAAGTTACACTTTTGAAGTGGAGCTCCAAAAAGTGGGGTCCTCCATGGCCTTTCTAAGATCGGAACCCCTCGCCCACCCCTCCCGGCCCTGCTCCAGTAGGGCACTTGTTGGAAGATAGGACCAGCAGCTGTATCCTCAGACTTCTGTTTGGTTTTGGAAGACATGTTCTGACCTTTGTAATGAAGTATAATGATGACATATATTTTAATAGAATTCTAGTTTAATATAATCAGGAAAATGGCTATTTTTCCTTATTTTCTTATTATAATATGTTGTACTAAAGGCCTTGTCATGACTATTTTATTACATTGGACTTGAAGTACAATGTATTTTAATATGATAAAGATAGCATCAGGTTGAAAATTGAGCGCTCAGTGATTTATTCAGAAGTTGACTGTTACTGAATACATTGAAATGAGTTGCATGAGGCAGTGCAGCTAACGATTTATTTATGTATCTTTTTAAACTAAGCTTGTCATAAATAAGAGCAAATGAATAGCTCTTACAGAATAGTTTGTATTCATTGCTTCAATGAAAGCATTGTAAATATGAAACATACAGTCTGCAGCTACTGCTTTGCTTTACATAGCTCGGAATTTCTTCAAGTTTTGGAATGCAAGTGGACTTTTTTCCCCCACGGATCTTTTGTCTGGTAGGATTTCTAACATTGACCAGAATTTGCAATGAGTCATTTTGAAACCAGCTACTGGGAAAATTTCATTCATGTAATTAGTATGAGAAAACCTAATCTTTAGCATTAAGTGGAACCTTAGCAATGACATCATGAGGGCCAGGATGTGTTCACTGCTGAACTCCAAGCCCTGGGCACAGTGCCAAGCACATAGTAGGTGTGCCCAAGAAAGACTGGTCAAGGAGTAAAGGAGTAGATGAATGCCCAGATCTAGTCAGTCCTCTGCGTCGCTGACAACAGCCACCAGGTTCATCCCCACCAGCTTGTGGCAGAATTGGTGCTAGACCTCAGATATTCTCTCGGTCTCCGTTTTTTTCACTCACGTGTTCTTTCGTCCCTTCCTTCAGTAAACGTGCTTTACATAGATTGTTCCAGGGTCAGCCTAGGTGATGAGACCATAAGGATAAATGATCCAGTCCTCGCCCACAGGGTTGTGGACAAACACATGGAGGATTCATCCAGCCTGGTGAGGCTGAGTGAGAGGTGCCCACGGGGCTCTGCCAGTGCAGAGGAGGAAATGCCTCCAACCCTTCTGTCCATTTTCCTAGTTAGGTATGTGCAAGGGAAGCATTTTTCCACTATAAAAACAAGATCAGGAAAGGTTTTGTTCTGATTAGTTGAAATCCATGCTATACCTGGTTTTGCGACTATTCCCTTTAAACCTATTTTCCCGCTTACTGTAGAGACATTATGTTTGAAGTAGAATATTCTAAGATAAAAACCTCCTCTCATGATGTTATTTCTGAACAACATATACCCATATTTTTCAGACTGTAAGATGCACCCCCCAAATTTGGGAGGAAAGGGGGTGGTGCGTCTTGTAGCCCGAATGCAACTTGCCTGGCTTGCGGGGGGTGGGGGGCAGCCTATGTTATTTATGTTATTAAATATTTTACCACATTTTTTTGCTTCAAAATTTTTTTCCTATTTCCCTCCTTTAAAACCTAGGTGCGTCTTATGGTCCCGTGCATCTTATAGTCCAAAAAATTCGGTATATAATTTCAGCTTGTTTTAAAGTAGTGTTTTATTAATATTAATTTGTTTAGGTCAAGCAAAAGATTTTCTTTAGTTTGTTTAGAATTATGTTAGGAAAATATTAGTTAGGAATCTGGCTTTTTTTTCTCCCCCATAGGTATACGGTTAACATATTTTTATTCTAATATTAGTGCTACATTTTCATGTTTACCAATATAGAAACCTCTGTTTTATAATTATTTATATTGAGTCCTGCTCTGGATTAACATCATAGAGGAGCTCCTTTTTTCAACAAAATTGTTTTAAATTAATGTTTATAAAGTACTTAAAATGGTTGAGTGGTTTAAAAGAAATTCACTTATGCACGTAACCCAATTATCTATAGTGGAAAAAAAAATGCAATGTGATTATACAATAGAAAGTATTTTTTGGAAGATAATAATAGTAGGTCAATATTTATTGTGTGCTTACTAAGTGCCAAGTACTATTCTAAAGTGATTTATATATAAAACTCATTTAGTCCTCGTAATAAACATTTGAGGTGTGGAAACTGAGACACAGTGAGATTATGCAGTTTGCCCATCTGCGGATAAGACGGGGGATCGGGGATTTGTACCCTAGCAGGCTGGGGAATCCAGGTCCCAGGATCCTAACATTTAATGGAACATTTACGTAGAAGGGATGTACGCCTGGAACTAGGAAACCAGTTCTAATGCTGTTGCAATATTCGGATAAGCTGTGAGGGTGGCCTGACCCTGGGGGAGTGGCATGGGACAGAGAGGCTGGGTAGTGATCACTTTGCTCTGCTCTTAGCCACTGCACTAGTTGTACACAGTAGAAAGTACTGAAAAAGTGTTGCTGAAATCTTGAGAAAATGTAACACAGGTAGATCTCACTTTACACAATATATTTGCGTATGTCCTTTTGTGGGGGCAAATGGAATCATCATTTGAAATGAAGTAGAGAATTTGTTCTGTAAAAAGATGTGGTGGGGACAGCAGAAGTCTAAAATGGATCGGCAGGGCTGGTTCCTTTGGGAGCCTTTAGGGGAGAATCTATTCCTTGTCTTTTTCGGCTCCTGGGAGGCTGCCAACAAACATCCCTTAGCTAGTGGCCCCTTCATCTGTCACCCCATCTTCCTGCTTCCATGGTCACATCACCTACTACTTTCTGCCTCCTCTTGGGAGGACCCTTGTGATTACCTTGGGCCCACTTGGCTCATCTAGGACCACCTCCCCATCTCAGAGACCTTAACCATGTTTGCAAAGTCTCTTTGCCCATGTAAGGTGACATATTCATGGGTTCTGGAAGTTAGGGACCTTTCTGTGAAAGCAGACAGGTAAGGAATGGGCCATTAATGCTCCCCATAGCCTCTCATGGGGACCTTCACCTCCAGGACACCTCCAGGAACGGGGAGAAGTGGGCAGGGACCTTCCAGTATTTACACATAGGCCTTACAAACACACCCAAACATCCTCAGATACCGCTATTACCTTATAGATATCTGGTATTTTGGCATCAGCTCCATGTCAGACTTTACAGAACTAATTTTATGTGAAGAAAATGTACTGAAATTTACTAGAGTCATCTCCTCTCAAGTGCTGAGTCTAGTGCATTAGAGGATAGCATGCCCATAACCTAGAGAAATATAATTGAAAAGTGAACTTTAGCTGTTAACATGTCTATTTGAGTTCCTGTGTGTTAACAGAAAAGTGGTAAAATAGAGAATTCAGACAAGGAGTGTTTATGCAGAATGGGGGTGTACTGAAGAGAAAATATGGAACGGAGAGGAGAAAGAGACAAAGGGAAGGCACTGCAGTGTTAGCACTTCCCTTGTTTGTTTCTGATTCCCCTTTTCCTTCCTTCCTGCCTTCCATCCACTCCTCTGGCAGACCCTGTACGTGTAGGAAATTGCCCTTCCTTCTTCCTAAAATGGTGAATGTTCAGCAGTTCTAATATTTGGGGTAGATTTAGTGTTTTAAGGCACTAAAAAACAGTTCTTAGAGAAAAGATGTTAAAAGTTAAATTTCAAGAAAGGGAAAGAAGGCTACAATGTCTTCCTCTTAAAATGAGGCTCTGCTGGTTATTTACTGCAAGGTAGGCTTCTTGCTTCTTAAGAAGATGATTGTTTGTTTGTAGATTAGAAGTCCTGCCCTGTGGTTTGCCCAGTGACGGAGCTTTTCCCTATGAATTTCAGGAACTTAATGAGATTTTTTTACCCCTACCAAAGCAGAAGATGTATCTGAAGACTGTGACAGCCTTCTGCCCCTGCAGCTTTTCAGTTGCTTCCCGTTAAAAACTTGCAGACCATAATGAATGTTTCTGTAGAGGAAATAAAATGAATGATGCCTGTGAATATGTTTTAAATGTTGTTTATTTTACCAAATAATTTAGATAAATCTCTTTTCAGGAGGAAGAAAACTCATCAGGTTTCATTAATAATCTGGAGCTTTTCAGAGGATTACTTTGAAATAACTCCCTGCCAACTTTTCATAAATTAACCATACACTTTCTTTGACCTCATCACACATAATTAAATAGCTGTTGAAGGGTTAGGACCAACTAAAAAGCGATTCTGTATCTCGATCTCCATCCTCCTATAAAATTATACAGGGAGTTTCTTTTGGTTCTCAAGCAGGATAATTACAAGAGACAGTTACATAATTTACAGTTTCAATCTGCTCATCCATAATCATACACTTCCACCAAGTTGTACGTGCCCCCATGAGTATCTGCGTTGTACTTAGATTTGAAAATGATGATTACGGTGTGATTGATTACTTACATGTAGCATATTGAATTGATTCTTTAAAAATGAACTTTAGCTGTTAACATGTCTATTTGAGTTCCTGTTATTTATGTAGTTGTGGTTCTTGTGTTTAGCAGTTGCATACTAGTTAACAAATTAAACTCCCAGAGCTTTTTTCCTTATTAAATTTGGAAAATGGAGTATGTATATACAGTGTAACTGGAAAAGTGACTACAACAGGGTGGGTGCTCAGCTGTTGAACACGCTACTGAGCCACTGCAGTCCTTTACAAGTTGAATGCAGATGCTCTTTGATTAGCAGTGACCATATGGTATAAAGATTCACAGGGATAATGTTAGGATGTTGTGACAAAAGCTGTACGAATATTAATGTACCGTTACTGAAGTCTCAACTCTAGTGCCAGTATGAGGAAGCCTATCTAAATAGTGGACTTCGAGAGAGGTATCACCTACTAACTGAGGGGGTAGTGACTGATATCTTTTAATACTATTAGTGATGATATTTTACATGATTTTGTTTTTCTAACCACTAACATCTAACTAGAGTCAATTTGGACTTTAAGATTCCTATATAGGATTAGGATTGAGCGCAGGCTGCGAACCAAAGCATCGCAGGTTCGATTCCCAGTCAGGGCACATGCCTGGGTTGCAGGCCAGGTCCCCAGTGGGGGCCACATGAGAAGCAACCACACAATGATGTCTCTCTCTCTCTCTTTCTCCCTCCCTTACAGTCTCTAAAAATAAATAAATAAAATATTTTTAAAAAAAGAATTTATTAAAAAAAAGATTCCTATACAGGATTAAAGGCTAGATACTTACGTGACATCAGTTCCACTGGCAAACCAGCCAGTCACTAAGTCGAGCTCCTCATTTTACCCAGCCTGCGTGTGCTGCACGCCTGTCAGAACAGGCTCCCTGACCTCCTGGTGGGGACACCTCCGTTTATTGTCCGAGGCTCTTTACCTCAAAGCTTATGGGAGACAAATAAAAAATAAATAAAAAGAGAAGTTTTCCACTAGAGGAAGAGAATGGTTTGTCAGATGACCTGAGGACAACTAGAGACAATCTGTGCACCTTACATTTTCAACATGAGTTCATCAGTCAGACTGGGTGAGGGGGCTGTTCTTTGATTTTAGGAAGTCATCTCAAAGACTGAAAATTGCCTTTTGACATGTACTTTGAAAACAAAGAAAAATCTTATATTTGTATTCCCCCTTTCTTCCTTTAGTCTTGCCCTGTGAAAGCTCATCATCCTGAATTGGAATTATAGTATATTTTGTCCTATTTTTGAAAATTATAGCTAGTACACATATACATACTCCCTCCCCCCACCATACAGAATAATTTGAGGAGGTTGTGGGAGAGTAAATGGAGAGGTACACTGCTCTTCTAAGCGTCCTGTCTTCCAAAGCTCGGTGTGGTGGCAGCGTGCATGCTGATGGAAGTGCTTCCACCCAGGCTGCTGGGCGGGAGTAGACCAGATGATGAGGTACTAGAATGTCTCAGCTGCCCCCCAGAACCTCAGGCCTCTGAAAGTGGGCAAAAGAAACCACAGTTTTTGCTTTTAGTAGTTCATTTAAGGAAAACGTCAGTTGTAATGCTTCAGCAATAGGAGAGTGCCTTGGGGGTGAGACATTGTAAGAACTCGCAGGTAGTTGCTTGGAGCAGACGCTTTATTTGGATTGCGTATGTGTTCAATGCGGTGTTTAAAATCTTATAACTTCTTAACGGCAAACTCTTATTACCAGGCTTTTGCAACTTAAACGTGAAAATTTATCCAGGTTTAAGCTTGGAAGAATTAAAGTAGTTTCTGAAATAGTTTTCCAGATTGAATCTCCAATATTTATAAGAGAGGAAATAATTATAAAATGTCAGATTACTTCATCTTAATTTTTGTTTTTTTTTTGGTAAATTTGTTTTTCCTAAAACTTTCCAGAATTTAAAAGTGGTTTGACCTGGGGGAAATCAAAAAAGGTAAAAGAAGAGGGCTTTATTCTGACATGTTTTTCTAATTTCTGTCACTTCAGAGGCCGTGGTACTGGTATTTTACCATTCACTACCTAACTAGAAATGCCTCTGAGTGATGAATCAGAGCTTTACTTAGATTTGTAATAGGCAGTGGGCATCATAAAGAATCTTGGTTACTTCTGAAGTATATGTAAGGAAAGATATTTTTTAAAATTCTTGCCTTCCTCAAATGACTTTAGTTTGGGAATAAGTGCTGTTAACAAAGTACATTTCTTACTCTGTGATCATTTTATCCTTGTCAGAGGTGCCTCGTTTTTCTAACAAGAAAATTGAGAGACCAGATCAATACCACACATGGTCATCTTCATAGAAAGAAAATCATATGTGACACACATAAGCAGACATCCCTTCTTTAAGTGCTTAAATAAATGAAACTTCTGTGGCGTCTCAGAGTTCCATTTACCGAGTGACCGTCTTCTCCCTGGCCTCCACTCTTAGGTATCTTTGTTTCCCCCAAGGTTCACCTTCTGCTTGGGTCTCTCATTGTGTACCACTGCTACCACTGCAGCCCTTTAGGGTGGCAGAAATGGAGAAGTGGGATTGGTGTTGCACCCCCATTTAACATTCTGGCCAAGGCATAATCCCCAAGAGCCTTTGCTTAATAGACCCCATAATAGATCTGAACCCAGACTGGCCTGAGACCAGTAAGAGTTGAGATTGGGTGGGGTACAGAGATCTACAGCTTTTACAAGCCTCTTAAGTGATTCTGGTGTGCAGACAGAGTTGAGAACCATTGGGCTAGATTAGAGGATAGAAAAAAGAGAAATAAAGAGACATCCTCATTAGTTATATTATCGGTTATAAAAATACCATTGACTCATCTTTGGCCTGTGGCTGTCTCACAGGGGTCTGTCTCTCTGGCCCAGATCACCACCAACTTAGGAGGTTGGCTACAGAGGGAGGAGAGTCCCCTTTCCTGCTGCTTGATGCCCTATTTGTGGATCATTATTGTGAGTTCATATAAGTACCTACCTTTTCTCTGGGTGACTGACACAGAGTGACACCCCTTTCAAGGAAGTCCACACCCACACGCAGAATCATGGAATTCATCTGGTAAAATCCTGCACAGTCTGTAGGTTTGTAAACATATACATACATACACACATACATACATACCTACATACATACACATACATCCCACAGCTCTCCCTAGTGGACTTGGGAGTGGGGGCGAGGGGTAGAAGGGTGGAAATTGAGTAAGAAAGACCAGTGGCCTCAGCACTGGAGCCAGGAGGAGCTCATGGGATCCTTGCTCAGAGAGATCTTAGAAAGGAGGCGTAGAGAGACAGACTGGGATGTGACCCCAGGCAGTCAGCCTTCCTTCCCCGCAGACCCACTGTCTCCATTCTCTGGGTTTAACTGGCTCAGGCCAGTTTCCCAGGGACACATCTGGGTCTTCCAGAATATTTGGGTCTTTGTTTCATCTGCCCTGGGACTGCCTTTGGGTTCTACTGAAGCCCTCAAGCCGTCATTGTTATTGTGGGTTGATGGGCTTGCTGTGTACAGAGGGTAGTCCTTGAAGTTGAGGACTTCAGGACCAAAGGGAATTTGTGGGGCACTGAGCTGTGTTTGCTGGGAACTTTCAGTCGCCAGTTTCTTGAGATCATTCCTGAGGCACTGTGCATGCACATATAAATTTTTTTCACGGCTTCTTCCTTCACTTAAATTTATACTTGGGTGCTTAGCTTCTGTGGGAGGGGTGGCTGAAGAGAACTTCTGTCTGAGGTTTTGGTGTGAATGGAGTGGTTTTCAGGTGCCTCAGGCAAAAGTAGGAAAAGCAAAGTAGCTCTTAATGTACCATATTTTTCAGACTATAAGACACACTTTTTTTCTCCCCAAATTTGGGAGAAAATGGAGGTGTGTCTTATAGTCCGAATGTAGCTTACCTGGCTCGCTGTGGAGGGGTGGAGCAGGGTCACAGGTTATTAAATATTTTACCACTTTTTTTTTGCTTCAGATTTTCTTTTTTCCTATTATCCTTCTCTGAAACCTAGGTGAGTCTTATGATCCGGTGCATCTTATAGTCATACAAATATGGTAATTCTGTAGTACAGTCTGCTTCATTTCTTCTGTCCAAACTTTATTCCCCCTACGTAAAAGATAACCTAGTTGCCCAAATGATCATCTTGAGATTTCATTTATTCAATATGTTGACTAGTAATACTACCTAACACTCATTATAGGGTTTCTGTAATACACAAAGCACTGTTTGTGCTGTGTATTAATTCACTTAATACAGCAGCCCTAAGAGATAGGTATGGTTATTCTCCACATTGTATGGATGAGGGGTCTGAGGCACAGAGAGGTTAAATAACTTGCCCGAGGTCACGCAGCTGGTACATGATGGACCCTAGATCCCATTCCAAGCAGCCTGGCTCTAGAACTCTTGCTCTTAAGCACCTTACAGCGCCTCTGATCTGCCATACTGTATTCAATAAATGCTGTATTGTTTTACAATACCTGTGGCCCTGTTGCCCAACTTTTAAAAATTACCTTCATTTTTTATTTAATACAGATGGTTTCAAAATATGGTCCAGGAACCCCTGGAGATCCCTACAGCCCTTTCAGGGAGTTTGCAAGGTCACAACTATTTTCAAAGTAATACTAAAATACAGTTTGTGCTTTTTTTACTCTCATTCTCTCATGAGTGCAGGGTAGAGTTTTCAAGAAATTTTATGACCTGTGATAGCACAACAAACTGAATACCAAAGCAGATGTGAGAATGTTACTGTTTTCTGTTAAGCCACATAGTAAAGAGATTTGCAAAAATGTAAAACAGTGCCACCCTTCTCACTATTTTATTTTGTATTTTAGAAAATGCAATTTTTTTCATAAAAATTATGTTGACACATAGTGGGTGGGCTTATTGGATTTTTTAATGAATTCATAAGTATTTGTCAAATTTCTCTATAAAATTAATAGACATATCCATTATAAATGGAAGCTCTTAAGTAAAAAAAAAAAAAAAAAAATTAATGTGAAGATGTCCTAAGACCAAACCTTTTGGGAACCACTGATTGACTGTGAAAGCCCTTGCCTTTCAGGCATTGTTCCTGGTATAAGAACGTGTTAGACAGGCAGAACCTCGGGCCTCGGTCTGAGTGCTCGGTGGTAACTAGAGGTGGTTTTGCGCGGCGAAGGTTGAGAAGCGCAGGCACGGCGTCTGTGGGCAAAGCCGCCGGCAGCTCGGTGACCTCCCGCGGAATTTCAGGGCGGGGGAGGGGCTTCCGAGATTCTTTCCCCCAGTTCTCTCCCACAGAGGGGCTAGGTGAGGACTGCTCTCCTGTCAGAGGTTCTTCAGTTCCACCGTATACAGGGGTTGGCAAAAGTAGTTTTACAGTTGTGAGTTCACAAAGCAGAGTTTATTCTTGTATTATTATTTATTAATTGTTTTATTATCCATATGAACAACTGTAAACCTATTTTTGCCTACCCCCATATTTAGTGGGTCTCTTACAACACAAGGCAGTTTCCATGTCCTCATCCAAACTAGTGGCTCCATAGCCGAGTTTACAGAGGTGGTCCTCAAACTCCGATGCATCAGAGTCACCTGCAGGGCTTGTGAAAACACAGGTGCTGGGACCTCCCCACCAGATTTCTGATTTGTAAGTCTGAGACCTTGCAGTTCTACCAAGCTCCCAGGTGATGCTGATACTGTTGGACTGCCCGCCGCCCCCACCCCGAAAACCCCTGGTCTGTAGCAGGTGGGCTGAGAAGTCTGTTGAGAAGTCAAGTCCATAGAAATATGGGAGAAATGTCTTAATCTTCCACATTTTCAAAACCAATTATTAAAATAGATAAAATCTAAAAAACTCAAAGTTGGCATTTTTGCTAGGAGGCAGCGCTTGAATAGCAGGGGTTTTCACATTAAATCAGTGGTTCCCAAAAGTTTTTGTCTCAGGACAGACATCTTTACATTAAATTTTTTTTTTTTTTTTTTTTTTTTGCTTAAGAGCTTCCATTTATAATGGCCATGCCTATTAATTTTATGGGGAAATTTGGCAAGCAGTAAAAATTCAGACAGGTCACAAGTCACTTAGAACACTCCTTTCCTCTTGAAACAATGGAAAGGCTACGATTCAGCTTCCTTTCTAAACTAATTGCAAAATCACCACAAAATTTTGGCAAGGAGACATGTATCACCTGTCAAGTTTATGTATCACTGTTTAAACTAATTACATGCCATTCATCTAGTTGGTCACAGAGCTGCTTAATGCCAGATACTAGTAACAGGTGAGTGTAGACCAGTGGATTTCCATCCCCAGTCATGAGATACATGGTTAGAGCCATCGGATTTCCTCTGCACAAGAGCTGCCATAAATCCCTGGCCTGGTGTCAGTTCCCAGGCTTACAAACCCAGTGCTGTCTACTGAATTCAGTAGGGTTTGCTAAGCTAATAAACAGGTGTCTGATGAATGGTGTGTAGTCCTTGAAGATTATCTTCCTCCTAAAAGCAGCTAGCTACACCAAACACATAATCCTGACGGATGGGAGCTGGGCGTAGCTTGCCAAAGTTGACACTCTGGTATTTGAGGAAGTTCGTATGGTTTGGCTGCAGGTGGTAGAAGATGAAGGTGTACAAGGCTGAGGGGGTGGCTGCCTTTGTGTAGGGGTAAATCCTTACCAATGTCCACACCTCGCACAAGGACACTATTTCACTTCGATCCAGTCTATAGTCTTGAAATACTACTAGTTTAAAATGAAGGAATGTTTTGTATTTTTAAAGGGTTAACTTTGCAGTTAATATGCTGGGAGTTCAATTAATTTGGGAACTTAGGTCTGCAAAAAAAAAGCTTGACCTTGTCTAGATAGTTCCTTCCTTATCTTGAAGATCTGTCTACCAGAAGGCATTTCTCCCCTCAGGCGGGAGTTAACCATTTCAAACACAAGGATCAGGGCTAGTTAATGTGACAATTGATTTTCTTACTCCAACTAGGTCAGCCTTAACAGAGGTGAGTGAGGTGAGTTTGGGTCTCCTGTGGTAAAGCTTAGAATTGCTTACCTTTTTCAGACATCTCATTGTTCTCACCCAACCTTTATGCAAACACCTTGATAATCTTTTGAATTAAGTGTGTGGTCGGTGCACTAAAACTCAGACCTCACCTTCCACTGAAACAAAAGAGGAAGCCCGATTTCACTGGTATCAAGACAGTGGATGCTGGCGAGGTGTTTCCGGGCAGTCGGCTTTCAATTCCAAGTCTCCGATTGCAGAGTAAGTGCCGTTCACCAGTGTCTCTGGCTCAGACAATGTAAGGGAATAATTTCACCAGCAATTAATTATACTGCAGCCACTGGGGTTTATCCTTCAAACATCACTTTGTTTTCAGTCTGAAGAGCCAGGTCTCCCCAGGGATAGTTCAGGTTTTCTGGTTGAAACGATCCCGAGTTAAGGAAAGGTGTTAGAGCTCCGTGGGAATCCATTCACCAGGGGTGTATTGTACTTGTCTCAGATGCTTCGGGATAGTACGTCGGCTTCCAAGAGAGTGCTTTTTATTTCCCTGCATCTTAGATAAATTTTTTGGCATGTTTTTGGTAAGTTAAATTTAAGAGCTGTAACTTAAACCACCACATCTCTATAACTACTTAAAAATAAACATTCTTACCAAAAATTATTCTGTCAGTGGGCTATGTAGTAATTATGATTTGAGGAGCCTAGGAAAGGTAGAAAGAAACGAAAGATGGCAAGAAATTCATTTTTAAAATATTCCATGAAGGTCAAAGTAGTGACGCGTCAGCACCAGCTACAGCTTCTTTCGAGGGAAAGGGCCTGCCGCGGGTAACATTTAAATTACACCCTACATCAGCCTAGTGTGTGCACAGATGGAGTGGAGTAGACACGACGCAGCTTTATCTTCTTGGCCATATATTTTAATGTATTACAAGTGATTTCACATAACTAGTGAGCAATCAGAAATTTATCCTCTGTCCTTCTGATCGTGGAACTTTATTCCTTTAAACCCAAAATTTCTCCTTCAGGAGGAGACTTGGTGGACTTACAAATGGTCCTAAATGGTCCTTAGTATGTGGAAGTTCTCTCCATTGTTGTAAGCTTCTGGAGAGCTTCACAAGGTCAGAGAGAAGGAACAACAAGCTGTAGACAGGGCAGTGACATCGGAGAGTGGCATCGTGTGGTCAGTAACGTTGCTGTATATTGTCCCTGGAAACCCATTTGGTGTTTGCTAGTGGTGTTTGCTGTGAAAGTCCAGTGGGCTCAGTGTGTGTGTGCTCAGCAGGCTACTGTCTCCCGTGGCCTCTTAGGGCCCCAGCACCCTTTGTGGCAGCGTCACTCACAGACTGCAGCCGACTGTGTCCAAGGGAGTGTCCTGGGGGACAGCCACTTAACATGGTGGGAGTAGCAAGTGCTGAAAGGTTTATGCCTAAGAGCTCTCCACAGACCCCAGATCACCTGGTAGCTCCACCAGCCTAACCAGTGTCAGCTCAGGCTCTGATAAGGTGTATCTGTACTACCTTGGGGTGTAAAATCATGAACAGCTGTGTGAAATAGATATGGGGGGGGGGATTATGGCTGCTTCCTCTTAGCCCAGAGTAGGGACTGTGGGAAGAGAAGACAGAACAAAGAAGTACGTGTGCTTCCGGAGTAAGGTCGCTCATTGTTGTGGGGAATATAAGGCAGGGAGGGCACATACCACCTTCTGACCATTTGGATTATACAGAAATGTTTCTGCCAGGCTGAGGGCTGGGGGTTTCTGTCCCCAACTGTGGAGCTCAGATGAGAACCAGCGAGGGGCTAGGGAATTCGACGGTCACTGCAGGGGACTTTTAATTGTGGGATCTCATGGACAAAGCGGGGATAGTTTCATATCCATGGCACTCTGCTTCTCTAACCCCCAGGAGTACAGAGCTGGGACCTCCAGCTGACTGAGTAAATTTCTCAGCGTGTTCCAAGCACTTAGGAGGCAGGTGACACATGTGCCAATTATCTGTGTTCCGAGATTTGGGCACCCTTTGTACTCTGGCACAGAGCTTTTCTCCGTATTGACAGGGCACAAACGGCACGGGCTGGAACCGGCACAGTGGCCGGTGCTGTTAGCATTCCTGACACTCTGCTCTTGAAAGCCTCTGTGTGAAGCCGAGTGATGTGTGATCAATGATTTGACTGTAAAATTTTGTGGCGCTTGTTTGCATTCAATCAGATTCTTTCCACTTAAACATGAGTTAAAGGCACAAATAAGTCAAAAGACTGGAGCAAAACCTAAAGTTCAATATATGCCTATTCTTTATGACGGCATTCAGATTAAAACCATCAAAATGCAGAATACTGTGTTATACCCCTCTAGGGTCAGGTTGGATTTCTTATTCTGTATTTCTGCATTATTTATAGTGATTTTGAAAGGCAGGAAAATGCATCAGAAGCATTTCTCCTTTTAACAAAAAATCCAAAATTGAGAAAATTCTTGAGAATGCAGCCATTTTGGAAATGTAGATAAAGGAGGAAAATGCTGAAGATTTTGGGTGGTTTACACAGCGGCATGATTTTGTAATTGCTGCCACCTACTGTATGTGGTCGATGTCTGTTTAAATTGAGGAAGTTCGTGAAGGTGAGGCTGTTGAAATAGATAATTAGAGCAAGGTAGACACCATTAGTTTGCAGCGTTTCTTCTCTACTCCATAAGTGGCTCTTAATTACCAAGACAGCCGCCGGCTTTCATTCATTACCATCAAGTGGATTTAAAGTTTTTTTCATTTGAAAGTTCCTTTGCCAAGGAACCTTCACAGTAATGCTGTAAAATGCATGTTCAAAAGCTTACCATGCTCAGGGATTTTCTGAGTATACATGAAACAGTTTGATTAAGGAAGTTGTTTTGTTTTGTTTTAATTTGTAGGAACAGTGTTCTGGGTTTGGATTATGAATTAATTTCCATGAAAGAGGTGAAGACAGAGCTAGTGGAGCTGATAGGAGTTGTAGCAGTTGACTTAAAAGACATCCTTTCATTAGTCCTAAAACAAAACTGCAGAGCCCTCCAGTTAAATGGAACAAGCAATATAGTACCTGAGTCAACAGAGGCCTTTCTCTTTTATTAAGACCCAGCTGTCAAAGGGTCATTAGGTCCTTCCTGTGGAAAACAACTTGCCCATTAATGTTTGGGGTGGTCCCTCGACAGGATTGTGAGTAAGTGCCTGACATTTACTTTTTAAAAGAATCTAAAGCTGGTGTGAGACTTGAATTCTGAGGCTTATCAGAAGTAACCTCTTCAGCCTTGGTTTTGTTACATGTGGGACAGTCTCTGTGTGGGCTGCTACTGCCAGCCCTGTGAGTTCCCTTACAGTGCCCTGTAAAAGGCTCAGAAGTGCAAACTTTGTGGAGATCAAATCACTGTAACTGGGAAGAGACTACAGACATAAAATCCATGCACTTCTCTGACGTGATGTTTTCACCTTGTTGCTACTTAAATTATTTCGAGCTCCCCTGTTCCGGTGTCCGAAAGCACCACAGTGAGGTTGACTCTGCTTTTTCTGCTCTAGGCTATTTGCTTTCTAGAAGAGAAGGCCAAGCAGGGTCACCTGAAAAGCCGCTCTCTGATCTGGGCCGTCTGTCCTACCTGGCCTATTGGAAGAGCGTCATCTTAGAGTATCTGTACCACCACCATGAGAGGCACATCAGCATCAAGGCGATCAGCAGAGCCACGGGCATGTGCCCACACGACATCGCCACTACTCTGCAGCACCTCCACATGATCGACAGGAGGGACGGCCGGTGAGTGCTGGTGCCTGGGTAACCCCAGCTTCCTCTCACGCATCTTACACCAGGAAGGATCTCGGAGTCAGGCAGATTCATTCCAGTTAAAGAGGTTTCCCAACAGTATTATTAAAACTGTTCTTTTAAAAAGAAAACAGGAAATGATGCTTTTTTGCTGGTCAAATTTCAATTTGCTGTACCTTTTTGTTGATGAGCTTTCTGATTTTTCCTGGCCTGGGTAATATTAGTGCTAACATATGTCATTATGTGAAGGTGAAATGAAATTTTAGCTTTTGATTGCACTTTGTTCTGCCTCATCACATTACAGATTCGTTATCATTAGAAGGGAAAAGTTGATATTGAACCACATGGAAAAGCTGAAAACCTGTTCCCGGTCTAATGAACTTGATCCCGAGAGTCTGAGGTGGACCCCAATTTTAATTTCTAATGCTGCAGTTTCTGAAGAAGAGCGAGAAGCTGAAAAAGAGGTAATGATTGGCTTCATCAGCCTAAGTTGTGAACCTTCAATCTTGTGGCATTCTTAAGCTAAGAAAGTCATTAACATCATTGTCAAAAGCTTGGTCGTATAGAGCGAGCTTGTGGAATGATATGGCACTAATTTGTCTAACGGAGGTTGCATGGTAAGACATGATAATTTTATTGAATTGAGTCTGAAAAATGAAACATTTATCATTGATCACAAAGCAGCATTTTTCAATACTGACAGCATGTAATCAGATCAAATTTGGTGCTGAGCTCCAAGGCTGCAGTGTCAATCGATTCTTTGTGTTTATGAGCTTGCTTAAAGTGCTCCATGCCAGTGAGCATGTAATGTACTGATAAAGGACTCAAATCAATTCGCTGCATCATTAATACTGCTAAATATCCCATGAAACCCGATCTTCTGTGATTTGTTATCCTGACTGATGTCAAAGATGATGCAGCTGGAATGCTGCTTGGCTGGCTGACTGTCCGGATCAGAAATGACTTAGAGATCCTTTGCATTTGATCCTTAGAGGCTCTGGCTGCCTGAGTGCCCTCTCACCCGCCTGCCGTTTTTACCCTCCCCCCTTAGGCTGAGCGGCTAATGGAACAAGCTAGCTGCTGGGAAAAGGAGGAGCAAGAAATCCTGTCGTCTAGAGCTAACAGTAGGCAATCACCTGCAAAAGTACAATCGAAAAATAAATATTTGCATTCCCCGGAGAGAGGGCCAGTGGCAGGGGAACGAGGGCAGCTGATGGAGCCGTCTAAAGAGAGCAGTGAAGAAGAGGAGGACGAGGAAGAAGAGGAAGAAGACGAGGAGGAAGACGAGGAGGAGGAAGAGGAGGAGGAAGAAGAGGAAGAAGAAAATATTCAAAGCTCTCCTCCAAGATTAACTAAACCACAGTCAGTTACCATAAAGAGAAAGGTATGTGCCTGTTCAGATTTTCAGCCTGAGTCAGTTTCAGTCAAATCTTGTCATTGCATTCTATTAGTATTTGTTTCATTCTCTGTTCTTTAGATGTAGTTTATTTGTATCCTCCCACTGATCATATATCATCATCGTTTATCTTACAGTACTGATTGTGTTTACTTTTTGAGGTTTGTTAGTGCTGTGACAGGAAACCAGGAGTAGGCTGGCTTTCTAGTCTAGTAGTTACTGCCACCTGCTGGTTTGTGGGACTTGAGTAAATCAGACTATGGGAAGAGAAAAGGGCCCTGCCAAGTGGTCTTCAGCAAATTCTGTTGAAATTGCCAAAGCCTGAAGAGGCCGGGAAACCTGTCCAGGGTCACACCACTCTGGAGCTAGAACCAGGTGCATGCTCAGACTCCAAGCCCAGCACTCCTCTTGCTATTCCTTTTTCGTGTTCTTGGCATAGAATTTTTAGAAGCTATTTTAAGCCATTCATTTGGATGCCACTATTTTGTGTTTGTGGCCAAGTACCCATTACTGCAATTCCTCATATCTTAGCGGCCTGGTGGTTTCTCTACATACATCCTGTGCAAAAGGCAAAAAAATAACTGATTTTGTCTCTAGATGGTTGCTCAGTACAGACCTGATACCTTGGTCTCTAGTTTCTATCTGTGCTATAGAGGAGACCAGACAATGTTAGGGCAGCCAAGGCTAGTAGTGATGACCCAGTACGAGTTAAGAGTAAAGAACCTGCTGTTCTCACCCCCAGCTCAGTGCACTTTCTTCAAAGCCTGGAATCTTTGAGTGGAAGGGCCACTGCGGGGAGGTGGTAGAAAGGAGCATCCCATAAAGTGGACTTTAGGCTTATGAAAATATTTTGATTTCTTACAAGGAATATATATTCATGTGTTATGTATATAACCAAAGAAATTTGTTTTAAAAACGTGAAAAACCAGAATCATCCAAGGCATGATATGGATACCATCATATAAATGACTCAACCTAAAGGAAACCAGCTCTTCATAGGCTATACTCATGTTTGGGAAACATTCTAGTGGATTAGGAAGGGCAAGCCAATGGGAAGAGTAATAACCGTAAATGTTAAATTATAGGATATGATTATCAGGCTTATATGCGCATTTTAGTGGACACTCAGAGAGTTGAAAATGTGAAACACAATAATTCTTGGATACAGTTTGCCTAGAGTTTGACTTGTAAGCATGCATATTTCACCCTTGGCAATTTATTTTCAGTAATTTTGGGGACGTATTATTGACAGATACACATTTTAGCAGCAAATCACTTTGTTATTCCAGCCCTGGCTGGTGAGGCTCAGTTGATTTGCGTGTCTTCCCATGGACCAAAAGACTGTGGGTTCGATTCCTGGTCAGGGCCCATGCCCAGGTTGTGGGTTTGGTGCCTGGGTGGAGCCCATGTGAGAAGGTGACCAGTTGGTGTTTCTGTCTCACTCTGTCTATCTCCCTCCTTCTCTCTCTAAAAAGCAATGAAAAAAAAAATGTCCTTGGATGAGGATAGAAAAAGTCTTTGTACTATTTCTATTTTTTAATTTTGTGCCATAAATACATTTTGCTTGCAAAAATGTTTTATAATTGCAGTTATGGGGAGTGTCAACCTTTAGTGCAGTTAGAAAAAATGTATATCTTAAATAAATAAGATCTCTTGTCTTTTATTTTTTAGTTGCCTTCTATATTAAAATATTTTGTAAAATTATCAGTTGCTGACATCCCTGCAACCACCAATTAAATGATTCTGTTAACATTTTAATCCTTTAAGTACCCTCCTCATTGTTCCTTACGTCGTAGGAAATGAGAACAAGGCTAGTCCTGTACGCCGTCATATTCCCTGGAGTGCTCTGAATGTAGTAGGTGCTCCTTGAGCAGCTACCAAGTATTAAATGAGTGACCTAGTTAATTGTTGCAACATTTATAGAAACATGGCTGTTTCTATTAATGGCTATAATGTACAGGACACTGAAGCCAGCAAAAACCATTGGAAAACAAGTGCTAGAAAAGCAAACCTTAGCTTTTAAAATCTACAGTTTAAGCTTCTTGGATGTTCTCTCTCAAAGTGTCTGCTTGAGTAAACAAGTGTTTTGTTTGGGAAGTACTTGCCTATGTAGCTGGAGCCTGAGAGGGATGTTAAACATTAAATGGAAGGTTAAGTACAAAGGCAGTACAGAAGTCTTTATGTACAAGATTCTTAGACTTGCGTTCAGTACATGTTTGCTGCATATTGACTCAACCATTTAATTTCTCATGAGCTCTGTGTATTGTGTTTGAAATTAATTTCAGAGGCCTTTTGTACTAAAGAAGAAAAGGGGTCGTAAACGCAGGAGGATCAACAGCAGTGTAACAACTGAGACCATCTCCGAGACCACAGAAGTGCTGAATGAGCCCTTTGACAACTCGGATGAAGAGAGGCCCATGCCGCAGCTGGAGCCTACCTGTGAGATTGACGTGGAGGAGGACGGCGGGAAGCCAGTCCTGAGAAAAGCATTCCAGCATCAGCCTGGGAAGAAGAGACAGACAGAGGAAGAGGGAGGAAAAGACAATCATTGCTTTAAGAATGCTGACCCTTGTAGAAGTAAGTGGAGGAATTATAAAAGTCTTACCCTTGTGAATATCTGCACATTACTACCAAAAAGCAGGCACCTAGAGTCATGCCCAGGGGCATCTGTGAGGATGTATGGACCCACCAGAAATAAGTGCTCATCTGTCCTTTCTCATTCGTAAAGGTTCTGTCCCTTCTTCCTAGAGTTGGATTTTATGTTAAACAGCTTTCTTCTCAGTGAGTTCATCTTGTGTTCCAGAAATTGGCTTGTCTTCGAAAACTTTGAAGTCTGTCAATAAAAAACACACTGCATTTCCTGATTCTAATGTTACTTTTCCCCCACATTTAATATTTCTGAAACCAGGGTATATATTATTATCAGTGTGAACATGGAATGCAATAGCTTTCTTTTTTCCTGCAAAACAACTATTAGTAAATTGATGGTGCATCTTATAATCAGTGGTGCCTCAGGATATGTTACCATCAAGAGTCATCTATACTCACACTATCACTGTCAGCTTTAGTAACACAGGACAGTGTGGAAATCGGGAAACTGCCCTTCCTTTTAAATTGCTGTTTTATAGTTGCTGCTGGCAAGGACAATCCAACCTGTCCTCTTAAAAAAAAGAAAAAGACCATCTTTGATGTCCTGCCCATAAGCAGCCTCCCCTGGCCTTTTGGTCAGGGAACCTATGCTCCCACCTGGGCCATGAGGACTGTGGGACAGGCTTTTGACTCGACTGTTGAAATGACTGTAGTCAGAACCTTACTGTGTTCCCATCTGGGGGACAGGCCCTGCCATTTCCCTGGGCACCACAGGTTATCACTCTCACTTTTGAAAAGCCACGATTTTAAAAGCATGAACAAGCATCTTCTTGACTTGATTAATTAACAGGAATACTATTGCCGCGTACAATATTTTACTGAGCAAATGGCATCTTACCTTTGGTATAGAGAAACCAAGCCTTGTTCTTTTGTTGTTGTTGTTGTTGTTTTAAACAAACAAACATATAAACAACAGTAAGCTGCAGCAAGTTTTCATGTATGGAAATCAAACCTTATTACTACTTCTTTGCTGTCTTCTCAGGAGCTTGTAAATGAATCATCACTGCTTTTTTTCTCCACTTGGTGCCATTTGCCTTTAAAAATTCTAAGTGGTGGTGCCCTAACTGGTGTGGCTCAGTGCGGTTGACTGTTGTCCCACAAATAGAAAGGTCGCCAGTTCGATTTTGGGTCAGAGCACGTGCCTGGGTTGTGAGTCGGGTCCCTGGTCAGGGCAAGGGCATGCACGAGAGGCAACCAATCAGTGTTTCTCTTTCTCCCTCCTTTCCCCACTCTCTAAAAATAATAAATAAAATCTTTTCAAATTTTTTTTTGAAAGTTCTAAGTGATCATGTTAACACCTGATTCCTTTCAGGATCTTCTTTCTTAAAAACTAATTATGAGAAAATTCATCTCCCGATGTAGAGTCCTCCTATAAAAGCTGGTAGGTCCAGCAGCACGTGGAGTAGCAATGTAGAACCCACGGGCACTGGCGTGGCTATCACCTGCCTGTGTGGGTAGAAATTAGACCATTTGAACATCTCGAGGTGTCTGTTAACTAGGTATTGTGCTTTGCACTGCTGAAGGCGTCCGTCCACATCGCATGTGCCCTCTTCAGCTAGCCAATTTGAATGTAGTACTTGCAGGTAAGTTCGTGTGTAACCTTTTTACTCCGTAAACGAGCCGAAAGCTCACCCTGCTCTGCGCTGTTTGGATTAGAAATCACTCCATTCTGGCAGAAGGAATCTCTCTCCATTCCACATTGATTATCAGATCTTATTTTTGTTCCCCAAAATAAGTTCTCCAAAGTTTGATCTCCTAATAAGGTTATTTCTCTTTGTAAAGCTGTGTCTTTATGTTGACCCTCCAGGAGATCGGTATGATCTTTAATTTTCTAAAGATCTTAAGACTTGGGTGTTTTATATCTATATCGATTCATGTGTTTTATTTGCTTGCTTATATCTGTGTAAATATATTTAGATACTTATAGTCATATGTGCATGCAGATACAGTAAAAATAAAATTAGCTGAACTAAAATGAACTTGACAATTATGGTTTGTTTCTTATTTACTTTAATATTCAAACCATACATTTGAGCAGCAATTGATCCAAAATATAGTCTGGACAGAATTAGTGATAAAAAGAATACCTGTGTTTTGAATGTTCAGTAATTTCATGGTAAATACATTATAGTTTATGCCATGCAAAAATGATGATACTATAGTAGATTACAGATGTGTTTAGTTATTTATTCATTTGTTTCGGAGGTACACAGTTTATTTTTATGCCAGAAAGAACATTCAGTTTAAGTAAATAATGTCATCTGAGATCATTTAAATTCAGTAACTGTCCACACACTGAAGTTCACTTTCTCAGGCTGGATATGTGAGTGAGGCTTGTATTCACTTCATTAGTGCAGTGGTGATTTGGATGTGAGCTAGCACTAACCCTTTTCCCCGTATTTCCTAGTTTATAAATGTTCAAGTAGATCTTTTTACAATGTGGAATTCTGGGCATTAGAGAATATCTTATTTGTTAAATTCAAATAAGTTTATTATAGTTGTCTATATCCATCCATGTGCTTCCTATAAAAAGTATGCCTTTCTGTTGAGAGAGAGTGTGTGTGTGCGTGGGCATGCATGCGTGCCTGTCTGTGTGCGGCATACATATTTTCCCAGGCCCGGGTGATTTGCTCAGTTTATACCGCAGTATTATTCTACATTAGCCTTGATTGTGTCTTTACCATGAACTCGTAAAAGCTAAATTGAAAGCAGTGTTTGCTAATTAATTTAGAGGAATGAATTCAAGTTGTTCGTGGTTATGCTTTCTAAGACTTTGTTTTTCTTCCTCCCCTTTCTCTCTGTCTCCTTGATAAGACAATATGGATGATGATGCAAATAACTTGAAAGAAGGCAGTAGAGACAATCCTGAACCTCTAAAGTGCAAACAAGTGTGGCCAAAAGGATCAAAGCGTGGTCTTTCTAAGTGGAGACCAAGCAAAGAAAGGAAGACTGGATTTAAACTGAACTTGTACACTCCTCCAGAGACACCCATGGAACCTGACGAGCAGGCAGCAGTGGAAGAACAGAAGGAGACTGTGGGGGACAGTAGCAGCCCCGCCCCCACCAGGACTGAGGAGGAGGCCAGGGAAGCTGTGGAACCCCTGGTGCCCCAGGATGAAAACCGAAAGGAGGAAACATGCGCACCCGTAAGTCCCAATAAATCACCAGGCGAAACACCAGAAGACGATCCATCCAAACCTGAGGAGGAAGAGGAGGAGGAGGATGAAGAAGAGGAAGAAGAAGAGGAGGAGGAGGAGGAAGGAAATGTAGAAAAAGACCTAAGTGGTACTGAAAGTCAGGAAAAAGAAGAACCGGAAGTCTGTACGGACAAAGATGACCCTGTGCGTTTGGATGATCATGAAGAGGAGGAAGAAGAGGATGAAGAACCATCTCACAATGAGGGTCATGATGCAGATGATGAAGATGACAGTCACATGGAGTCTGCAGAAGCCGAGAAGGAAGGACGCCCCAGAGAAGCCTTCAAAGAAGTACTGGAAAACCAGGGGGCTTTTTTAGACCTTAGTGTCCAGCCTAGTCATTCGAACCCAGAGGTCTTAATGGACTGTGGCATTGACCTTGCAGCTTCATGTAACAGTGAACCTAAGGAGCTTTCTGGAGACACTGAACCTGCACCTGAATCTGATGAAGAACCCCCTGATGAACAGGCACAGAAACAGGACCAAAAGAACAGTGACGAAGCAGATTCTGAGTTCAAAGAGGGAAGTACAGCAACCATGGAAATCGACTCTGAGACCGTCCAGGCAGTTCAGTCTTTGACCCAGGAGAACAGTGAACAGGATGACACCTTTCAGGATTGTGCCGAGACTCAAGAGGCCTGTAGAAGCCTGCAGAACTACACCCACGCAGACCAAAGTCCACAGATTGCCGCCACTCTGGACGACTGCCAACAGTCAGACCACAGTAGCCCGGTGTCATCCGTCCACTCCCACCCTGGCCAGTCAGTACGTTCTGTCAGCAGCCCAAGTGTCCCTGCCCTGGAAAACAGCTATGCCCAAATCAGCCCCGATCAAAATGCCATCTCAGTGCCATCTTTGCAGAACATGGAAACCAGTCCCATGATGGACGTCCCATCAGTTTCAGATCATTCACAACAAGTCGTTGACAGCGGATTTAGTGACCTGGGCAGTATCGAGAGCACAACTGAGAACTACGAAAACCCAAGCAGCTACGATTCTACTATGGGTGGCAGCATTTGTGGAAACGGCTCTTCACAGAACAGCTGCTCCTATAGCAACCTCACCTCTAGCAATCTGACACAGAGCAGCTGTGCTGTCACCCAGCAGATGTCCAACATCAGCGGGAGCTGCAGCATGCTGCAGCAGACCAGCATCAGCTCTCCCCCAACCTGCAGCGTCAAGTCTCCTCAAGGCTGCGTGGTGGAGAGGCCTCCGAGCGGCAGCCAGCAGCTGGCCCAGTGTAGCCTGGCTGCCAACTTCACCCCGCCCATGCAGCTGGCTGAGATCCCTGAGACCGGCAACACCAACATTGGCTTATATGAACGAATGGGTCAAAGTGATTTTGGGGCTGGGCACTACCCACAGCCATCAGCCACCTTCAGCCTTGCCAAACTACAGCAGTTAACTAATACACTTATTGATCATTCATTGCCTTACAGCCATTCCGCTGCTGTAACTTCCTATGCAAACAGTGCCTCTTTGTCCACACCATTAAGTAACACAGGGCTTGTTCAGCTTTCTCAGTCTCCACACTCTGTCCCTGGGGGACCCCAAGCACAAGCTACCATGACCCCACCCCCCAATCTAACTCCTCCTCCAATGAACCTGCCACCGCCTCTTTTGCAACGGAACATGGCTGCATCAAACATTGGCATCTCCCACAGCCAAAGACTGCAAACCCAGATTGCCAGCAAGGGCCACGTCTCCATGAGAACCAAATCGGCATCTCTGTCACCAGCCACTGCCACCCATCAGTCGCAAATCTATGGGCGCTCTCAGACTGTTGCCATGCAGGGTCCTACACGGACTTTAGCAATGCAAAGAGGCATGAACATGAGTGTGAACCTGATGCCAGCCCCAGCCTACAATGTCAACTCTGTGAACATGAACATGAACACTCTCAATGCCATGAATGGGTACAGCATGTCCCAGCCGATGATGAACAGTGGCTACCACAGCAATCATGGCTACATGAATCAAACACCCCAATACCCTATGCAGATGCAGATGGGCATGATGGGGACCCAGCCATATGCCCAGCAGCCAATGCAGACCCCACCCCACGGTAACATGATGTACACGGCCCCCGGACACCACGGCTACATGAACACAGGCATGTCCAAACAGTCTCTCAATGGGTCCTACATGAGAAGGTAGGCAACATGGGCAGTCACAAAACCCCTGGTCGTCACTATTGGATTGATCTGCACAAATACCTTCGAAGAGTACGATTTCAAAACCAGCAATCGGTGTGAATGCAAAAACATTTGTTGGCACCATTTATTTAAAAAAAAAAAAAAAGCTGTATGCAGCAGAAAGCCTTATACGAGTTGTTTTTCTTTTTTTTTTTTTTTCCTTTTTTGGTACCTTTGTTTCTGTTACTTTTATATGAAGTTCTCTGCAAAGGAAGGCCTCTCTTTGGACTACAACTGGAGGCAGCCACTGCTGTGCCTGCTTCCATTAAACAATGTGGATATCAAGCCCCGCACCCCCAAATCATCTGTTTTAATACTGAACCTAGAGCTTTCTGTTCTTCCCCATCCACTCCATGTAAATGCCTTTAGCATTTCAGTTACTGTATATTTTGTTTAAGGTGACACTCCAGCATGCCGCTAATGTCTTTGTTAGTGACAGTGCGTTTTGTAGTACTGTACAAGTGTTGTGCTAACGGTAAGCCATTTCTTAAGTTTTTTGCCTTGATTAGGGTACCCTAATTTGAGGGTTTAAAAAAAACTATATTTTTGTTAATTATAAAACTGTAAAGAGCTATAAAAGCTATTCCCATTTGGTTAGTCAAAAGGGTTTTATTGCTAAATGTTTGGTGTAAAGTTGAGACCCTTTTCCATTTTGGTGACAGATTTCTTTGGGGAAAAAAAGGCAGCTTTCTGTTTTATAAATGCAGACTTCTGTTTATTGAATGAAGCATATCTCAGTGTTTATCTGTCAGGTTTTGAAACATTTCATATATGTCCAAATACTTGGCAGGATTTAAAAAAATAGTGAATTTGGTGTAAAGTTGCTATTTTATGGAAATGCCTCTAACTTTACATTTTCATTCCATCTGTAGATTTTTCTATCTTTATAAAATATTGGAGTTATTTTTAAAGGAAAAATAGAGAAGTAGCTTGTGAATAGCTCAAACTAAGCTTACAAATCGCATGTAAAAAAGCAAAAAAAGTTATTTGTGTCTGTTTATATTGCTTCCTTTTTTGTAGCCTTTGTACCTGTACAGGGTGACTGTAAGGGCCAAGCAGGGGAGGCGTAATCCTTGTATAAAATAGGAGCCAGCGACACTCTTGTATTTATCTGTTCTCTTTTTAGTCAGTCACTTCAAAAAAAACAAAAACAAAAACAAAAAAAAGCTGTACATTTTAACATAAAATAAATTATGATGAGCCATTTTTAGCCTCTTGTGTCCTGTCATGTTATGGTCGGTAGAGAATGACCAGCCAAACTGTATCATGGTCACGTTTCAGAACACATACACATCTGGGGGAAATAAATTATTTGGTGTAAATTGGAGTTAAGAGATTTTCTGATTTGTTTTGACTTTGGGGGAGGGGGTTGGCAATAAATAAGAGTGATATCTAATAAAACCATCACATATACCAAATACCTATTTAATAAACTAATTTATAATGGATTTTAATGCTTTTCATGAAAGTTTATTTTATGCTGGTGCATACCTTCTGTATGCCAATCATTGTCTTTAAAATAAAGTGAATTTGTTTTTTTCTTTTTGACTTTGATCTTCATTTGCAAAGGGATCCTGCACAAATATCCATTTCTCTCAGTTTTACAGTCTATATAAACTGCCCCCCCAGGCCCTAGTGCAGTGGTAGCAAACTTCATTTCTCTAAAGATTAATACCAAGCTCTGGCTGGTGTGGCTCCGTGGATTGAGTGCCAGCTTGCGAACCAAAGGGTGGCCGGTTCGATTCCTAGTCAGGGCCCGTGCCTGGGTTGTGGACCTAGGTCCCCAGTAGGGGGTGTGCGAGAGGCGACCACACATTGATGTTTCTCTCCTTCTCTTTCTCCCTCCATTCCACTCTCTATAAATAAATAAATAAATAAATAAATATTTCAAAAATACAAAATGGCACTCACATTGAGATTGTTTGAAAAATTACTTTCTTTTAAAGGATGTGAAAGTTTTGCTGTGTTGTGAATGAATTATTGGATGTTTTCTTTAGTGTCTAAAGTTTAGACCACCTCCTGAAAAAAATGTCAAGTGTTCTCAAATATTACTTTACGGAATTCAGAGAAAGTTCTGTCTTTTAAAACAGTTGATTATTCAAGCGACAAGCCTAGAAGTGTATGCTTGACTTGTCACCCATGTGAAACTCGCCCGTAAGCTCCTGAAGAGTCTAAACCTGGGTGCGCACAGCTCTCCTGCGAAGCCAGTCACGACTTTTATATGTCTTGGAGAAAGGATGTTCCTTTTCTACCACACACACAAAAACAATCAGATGTACAGCTCATAGACACACACTAAAGGAGACAATAAAACTCCGAAAAGGCAGGACAGTGCATACACCCCAGAATCACAGGCCTTACAGAGGGAGGCTGACCAGCAGGGGTTTTACCTTATAATCTCACCCCCCGCCCCCCTTTTTTTGTTTCATAGCTACAAAGCATTCTGGGCTTAGTGTCAAGAGTTTATCTTTTGGCCCCTTCCTTCCACACTGCAGTCAATGGGGTGAACCTGTAGTGGCTGAGGGAGGGTTTCCAACAACACTTCTGTAGGGGCTGTCATCACAAAGGGGAGAAGAGAACCTTTCAGAGCTGTGCTGGCAGGAAAGGAAACCTAATCCACCTCTGCAGTGGGAGGTGGACGTGTGCCACTTGTTTGAATCGGCTGCTGTGTCACTTCAGGAGCAGCCAAGACCTTGGCAGCTCAGTGAGTCCACACATCAGGCATGAGGCTGCCTGAGCCTGGGCAGTGGGGTGGGGGCCTCTGCCCATCCTGTCGGAAGCCACACAGCACTTCCCACAGGCCTCACCTTGAAACCTTCACATATTTGGTCTCTTTCCTCTCATGTTAAGATTCTTTGGGGAATGAGATTTCCCCTCTGTTACCTTTGGCAGTGGCTTGCCAATCACATCCTCTGGTCTGTGTGATACCCAGGCTCCACCACCCCCACATCCTGCCTGCCTCTCAGTCCTCCAGGGAGCTTGTGGACAAGTCCCAGACCTGCCAGACCAGAGTCGGAGAGCAGAACTGGGACTCCTTGTGTTTCCCAGGCTCCCTGGGGATTGCGGCAGAGCCAGGTACTGCAGTGCCTTGGCTGGTCCCAAGTCCCAGCGTTCATTGACACAACAGAAGGACTTGGCGTAAGAGGTGAACTGCTGATCTGAAGTGGCCTCAGAACACCCAGCATCCTCTTCATTGACCCACTCTCACTAGAGAAATCGATTCAGACCAAAATGTGGCCCCAAGGATCCTGGAAAACAAGAACTTGGATTTATCAGACTGAAATGTCGCCATTAGGTGGAGGTTCATTAACAGGCCCCATCTTTTAAACCCAGTGCTGTGTTCTTGCCTTCACACGAGGTTGTCAGCTGGTAACCATTACTTGTCTGTAGGGCAGATTGTGCCTGCCCGGGTGTGAAGGCATGGGTCTTGCTCGCCAGGCTTTTGTGTCAGATGTAGTGTCAGATGTAGTGGCGATGTCACCGCTTTCGCAGACAGCCCTCCCACGTGGTCCACACACACACCCTGGACAGGAAATGGGGCTTTTATCTTCAGTTTACAGATGAGATTAAGGCTCCCCAAACCTGGTTCTTTCCAAATCTCAGTTTTTTCCTGTAGCACTTTACTCTCTGAAAAGACCATAAGTTGCCATCTCTCTGCTTTAAAGGTTTAGCTAATAAATATGATACTTTACGAACAGTTAAGTGCTGTACAAATTACAGTTTACTTTGTTTTTCCAGGCAAGTGTGGGTCTACAGTCAGTGCTCAGAGCCCAAGGGCAGTTGCATTACAAAGCAGTACCTGCCGTTCCTTTGTACCCAGGCTTCCCTAATTCCACACTCTGGCTTTTTCTTCACCCTTCTCTGTCCCCTTTCCTGGGACTGCCTGTCTCTTCTCCCATCTCAGTACAGTGATTCCAAACTCCACCTCTGTACAGACAGCGTCCACTATTATATCTCCGGCCTGAGCTCTCTCTAGATTTAAGGTCAAATGACTGGGGACACACTTGTGTGTCTTAACAGACATGACAGAAGTGGTGATCTTCATCCCCTGCTCCCATTTCTGCCCTGCGACCCCATCTCAGTATTGAGGCACCACCAAGAAGCCGACTTGATAGCTTTCATTTCTCCCTCCCTTCTCAAGGTTCTACTGATTCTCCAGGATAATTCCAAAGTACTCCTGAGTGCTCTTCCCCTGGCCCTGCATTAGTCCAAGTCACTTTCCTCTTTCCTGTCAACACTTCCTGCAGCCTACCTGGCCCTCTTGCCTCCCTTCTCAGCTTCCTACAACCCATTTTCCATACTTCAGCCGCAGTGATTTTTCCCTTCCAGAGTGATTTCCTTAAAACATGGATAATACCATTCATTCTCCTGCTTAAAAGCTTTCAATGGGTTTTCTTGCATTTGGAATAAAATCTAGCATCTCTGCCTCTCTCCTTCCGCTCCGCGCCTCGTCCACGAGCTCTAGCTTCGCTGATGGGCAGTTCCACAAACACGCGGTGGAGTGTTTTCCCCCAGACACACTTCTTTGCCACCTCAGAGCCTTCACCTTTGCTGTTCCCCAGCCTAGAATGTTCCCTCCCTATTTGGATGGTGTGATCCTTCAAGACTCAGCTCACCCCAGCCTCAGAGAGGTCTCTTCAGCCAGCCGTCGGAAGTGGGTTTCTCCCACCTCTGCCCCCAGTTGTTCACTTTACCACCTGTTTTCCTCCTTGCGCTTGATCACAACATGTATTTTTGTTGTTACTTTTGGCCTCCTAACCCCACTTTTTGGCATGTGGTAGATTCTCAGTAAATACTTGTTGACTGAAAGAATATTTGACTTCTGAAGACTTGAAACACTTTTGCAAAAACTTCTCTTTCTCATTTCTCCTACCTCTGGCTTCCAGGAACCGTATTGAAGAGGCTGGACCTCCAGCGTTAAAGCTCTCTGATCCCGCTGTGCTCAGAGAGGCGGGAGCATGTAGGAAGGGGCAGGGACTCGAGAGAACACCAGCGGGGGGGACTACAAGTGTTCTGTACTTTCCGCATATTTTATTAAAATGGAAATACTGATTTTCTTCTAGACAAGAAACAGATCAGACCTAGGAGACAGGTGAGTTTCAAGGCAGTTATTAGGATCCTGTGATTGGAAAAGTCTAGGTTGGGGCTACTACCCCCTAGAGTTTGTGTGTGGGGGTGTTTATTTGTTGTTTTGGCGTCTCTTTCCCAAGAGCTTTTGCAGCTTCTGTCACACTCAAATCTGAGTCATAATGAGGACCTGGTTCCTCCCAGGCCAAGGTGGGTCACCCAGAGCAGCCCTGGGCAGACCCAGGAAGCCAGCCCAGACAGGGCGCAGGCCACAAGTCCTCCCCTCTGGCACAAAAGCAGGGTAGCCCACCAAAGTTCACAGGGCTACCCTTGGGTGGCTTTGCACAGCTGCTGAGTCCCTGGACACTATCTTCATCATGAACCTCCTCTTTCATTCTGCTGAAAACCACAGCCAGATTGGAAGACTGGGTCTCTTTGCATTTTCCCCATAGGCCTTAATGACACTCCACTTTCCCTAGGCAGGTTTGGTTTCTGGTCCTTGACCGCCAGCATCTCGTCAGTAACCCTCTTTGGGTTCTGTCTGGTTGCTTGTTCCTAGTTCTAGAAGCCATCCCTACCCGCTTGGTGCCTGCCGTTGTTCTCTCTTCAAGAATGAAAATCAGAGAGTCAGGGACTGGCTTAAGCTTTCAAGGAAGGGGGAAGCCCCCACCTGAGCTCACCTGGATGCCTTGTTCTCCCATTCCAGAGCGAGCGTGTTGGCAAATTACTTTCTGGTAGGACTGAAAAAAGATCAAAATGCAAGGAGCTTCCCTGAGCTCTTGTTCTCTAAAGAGTGTCTCCTCCCTCTTTTCCAAAACTTTAAAGTCAAACTCTTGTGCAAATTTACCACAATTTACTGAATTTCTCTGGGTAGTGGCAGCTCTGGTTAAAAGTTTGAAAAGCCCTGGCTCCCTGAGGAAGGCAGGGAGCCCAAAGCAGGGACTCTGTGCAGGGTCCCAGGACCTCACTCCCCATCCCACCAAATGAGGTGCTCTCTGCAGCTTTCAGAGAGCAGCATGTCTAGGGGAGCGGACTCTGAGGATCCCATTGGGAACAGGACACGTGAGGCAGTAAGGAAACACAGGTGCCGCAGAGATGATCTTCCTAATGAACTGTGTGGACTCACCTGAAGAACAGCACTCCCAGGCACTTTTCTGTGGTTAGAAAACATGTTTATATTTCAAAATTATTTTTTGAGAATGTGACTTTCAGACAGCCAAACATTTAATCACAGCACAATGCCTACACGTTTTAAAATCCTTGTCTGCTCCCATCTTACAGAAAAATAAACAATAAAAGACACAGGCACCCATATGCAGAACTGTGTTCACCTGCAACCAGTTCTGCTGGGAAGCCCGCCTGCCCCATTTTGCTGTGAAGCCAAATGATGGGCTCGTCCCAGAGGCAGACTCTGATCGTCTGCTCGGCAGCGTGCACCCAGGAGCTTTAAGATGATTTGGAAGGTCGAGCTTTGGTCTCACTGTCCCTTCTCCATGACAGAAGTCACAGGCCAGAGCTATTTCAGCCATCCCTCTTCATTCCCAAGTGTCTCCATTATCTCATGTGGGGCCCTACAGCTCCTTCTCGCTGGCCTTCCCGCCGTTGTCGCTGCGCTGGGCCTGTCGCCTCTGCTGCACCAGCTGCTTGTCCAGTTCCCGGAGCTGCTTCAGAAAACCCCGGTTGGGTAGGACACAGCGGTTCTTTGCCACTTGTTGAATGGCCTCCACCAGCGTCATGCTCCTGTGGATCATCAGGTAGGCCAGGACCAGGGTGGCTGACCGGCTGCGGCCCATGGCGCAGTGAACCAGGATCTTACCTGAAACAGAGTGGGCAGAAGAGGCACCAAACTAACTATACCGATCATCATTGCATTCTTCCCCACCACGCACTCTCAAGGGGGGGAAAGCCAGTTTCCCTTGGAATAGCCTTGATGAAGCAGTAAATCTTAATTTATCAAATTTCAGCCCTTGGTTAGAGTTCTTAATATCCTGTGTGATGACATGGGACATGCGCATGGAGCGCTTGGGCTGCATACCAGGCTGCGATGGTTATCTCAGGAAAAAGCACTGGCGGATTGAATTGCAGGCTGAATTAGCCACTGTTGCATGAAACACCATTTTTACTTAGAAGAGCAAATGACAGAAAAACCATGGTCATTCAAATTGGGTATTTGGGAGACCTTTTCTCAACAGTGAACAAAGTCAGCCTGTCGTGTCAAAGAAAACAGCTGATGGTATTTATTGCCAGTGGTAAAATGCAAGCTTTTGAGCAAAAATTAGAATTCTGGAAAATTTGTGTCTATCACCAAAAAGTTGACAGTTTCCCAATACTTTGAAGATTTTTCTGTTAAGATCAGCAGTTAACAAATGTGTTTTTTGATAATGTCCAGTGAGGAGTGTCAATATTTGGCGGATCTGCATAACCTAGTAAACCGCTCTTTTCCAGATGACCAATGCAGGATGTTACAGACCCATGCAGGGGCAAAAAATCCATTCACAGTGCAAGACAGGCCAGTGGATTTTCGTGTAACTAAGTATGAAGTTTAATGATATGGTGTCGATCCCATGTCACAGCTAGTCTCTGAGGAGTTATCATTTGTCAAGTTTGGGTGTAGTATTGAAGAAGAATATCCACAATTGTCTGAAAAGTTTCTTAAAGTATCTGTCCCTTCTCCAATTACATATCCGAGTGAGGCTGGAGTTTTTTCATCTACATAAACCAAAACAATTTATCACAACAGATTGAATGCAGAAGCTAATGAGATTCCAACTGAATTCTAATAAGCCTAGTATTAAAGAGATTTGCAAGAATGTAAATTAATGCCACTCTTCTCCCTAACTGTATTTGGAAAATATAATTTTTCATAAAAATGTTATATTAATATGCAATGGTGTATTTCATTATTTTTAAATGAATAACTATTAAATTTTTCAGTTTCTCTTTCCACTAGGGTAAATATTGATAGATATAACATACACAAACAAAAGCTCTTTGAGGTCTTCAGTAATATTTACGAATGTAAAGGGGTTCTGAAACCAGACTCTGGGAACCAGAGATCTAAAAGAATTTTCACACACATACAAAAAAGCTCCTTTTGGCCACTACCATGGCAATCGAAGGGCCCAGCTCAGATGTCTTGATGTGAAGCTGTTTCCTCATCCTCCATTTGGTGGCGCTCTAGAGCTCACCTAGTGAGCACCCACCCTGTTACCTCATTTCATCCTTAATACAACCTTCAAGGCTTCATTATCACCATCCCTGCTTTAGAGAGAAGGAAAACAGGCTCAGAGAGGGAAATGACTTGCCATGGGTCACTCAGAAAGCTGGTGCCAGCACTAGAAGTAGTTCAACATGTTATTTGAGGCCCTACTGTGTGCTGGACACCAGCCATTATGCTCTTGGGACAGAGAAAATAATGAGATTAGGTTCTCTGGCTGTACCCGCCACTGCCATCCCGCGGCCGCCCTCTCCTGGCTGTGCAGTCGCTCCGCTGGGATTGAGCTGAACGAGGAGGCTTGAGCTGTGTGGCCCCAGGGGAGCCAGTGCTGTCCCTGTTCCTGCATCTCAGGCTCAAGGCCTGGGAGGACAACCAAGAAGACACTCGCGGACATCCCTAGGTTTCTGGAGCATGTTCAGGGTGTGAGGACAGCTGGGAAAGAACACTTCTGAGTGGACATGGGTCTCCTGGGTCCCTCTCACCTTCCTCAGGGGACCACGTCCAGGACAGCGGTGGTAGCAGCCACGGCCGCGTGAGAAATGCAAGAGGCCTCGAATACCAGGCCCCAGGTTCTCTGTCTGCAGCCACCCTGGGCAGACGGGCCTGCACACCCTGCCCAGCAGTAAGGGCTCTGTTGATGGCCTCTCACACATAGTGCTGACACGGGGAGGTATTCCACGAGAGCTGCTCGTTTGATCATAGTTTACTTGCACGAATCTCCACGGGCTAACCGGGGGCCTTCCACTTCCACCCTTCATGTGGCTGAGCTACAAGAGTATGGCCAGAAAGGAGGGCAAGCAGCAGGGCCGGCTTCTTTACCACTCAGTTGGGTTGGGTTGTGGAGGGGAGGCTGGCCCCCCGTGTGACTGCGAGCCTGGGGTGGAATGTCTGTCTCTGGCATTCTCATCGCCACAGACTGTTCCAGAGGCCGCCTGGGCCCGTGCCAGCTCTGCTGATAACTAAAGCGTTTCTTCCTCTCCTGGCAAAAACGGTAATTCTTTCTGTCATGACTAAATGCTTGAAACAGACGAAAGCTGTAGTTCATTAAGTCTTTTGGGAGCCTGAAGTCTGTTAAGTGGGGGGAGGGGGAGAGAGGGCGAGAAAGAGGCAGAAGGAGAGGGGCTGGGGTGGGGGTGGTGCTCAGCTCCAGCATGAACTCCTGGAGCTACACTTCGCTTTTGTGGCGACGGGCATTAAGGCCATCAGCCACATGAGTTTGATAGGTCTCCCTAGGGCGAAGGGCCTGTCCTCTAACTCTCAGGGCCCTTGCACCCTCTCTGCTCTGTGGCTCTGCTAAGCACCACTCCCGGGGGCCCAGCATCGTGGGGCGAGAAACTGCTCTCAGAGAGTTCAGAAGAGAAGGCAAGGAAGGCTGCGTCTGGCCCGTTCCAGCGTGGCCGGTTCCCGCGCGGCCCACCCAGAGAAGCTGGGAGGCTCCCTGTGAGTTGGGCACCAGCCGGGTTAGGGCCCTGAGCAGGGCGGCGTTGTCCGGCTTGGCGTTTTCTAGACCCGTGTCTTTCAGACTCGTGTGTGACTCTCGGAAGCACTGTGTAAAACTCGCGCTGATCCAGACACCACCTCACTTCACCCCGTATCTTGTAAATAGGTTGTTGTGTGTTTTTATTGCAGTCAGTCCTCACAACAGCCTGGCGAGGTAGATAAAACGATTGTCGCCATGTTTCCGAGGGTGCAACTGAAGTGCAAAGAAGCATCTTGTTCAGGGCGCACGGCTAGGAAGCGGCAGAACGGTGGTCGGAGCCCAGGCCGCCCGACGCCAGAGTCAGAGCTCTTAGATGCTCCATGATATCACAAGTGTGAGTGTATCAGACAAGGGTTTTACACAATAATCCGTACTAGTATTACATGAAATGTCTGCTGATATTTTCTTTTGTTCTCTAATTATTTAGTTTTTTAAAAGAACTGCTGGTTGTACCCACTACACTGTTGTTATGACTCACTATAGGTCACAATCACATCTGAAAAATGGTGATTTCAGTGAAATAGTTCCCCTTAGGCCTTCACCAGAAGTTGAATTCCCACAATCTTATGAAGAAAACCTGAATCCAGAATTTCTATGGCTTCCCAATTGCATATTTTCTGACCAGAATGTAGGCCTCAGACATACAGACCAAGACCCCCAGCCCCCACCCCCTTGCCTCCACCACCCCTTCCCCCCACCAGGGGTGCACTCTCTAAACAACCTCCTCCCTTGGTTTGGGGGTGCCTTTTGCCTGTCTCTCAGTCACCAGCTTGGAGCATGCTCTCCTCAGCAGCATGCAAAGCCAGAGCTCGTCCTTCTCCCCAGACTGTCCTGGGCAAGTCCTCAGAGGAAGGGTGCGTGATATGTCCGGAGTGACCAAGGGGCAGGCTTGGGAGTGCTGCAGTGGGGCGTGAGGCCTTAAACCACCCTGGAAGTCTGATCTGGTTAAAAGTTAGAAACATCAGAGGATCAACCTCCTGCTCAAAAGCAGACTTCATTTATTTATTCACACCTACCTTGTCCGTAACAGATTTTAAGATGGTCTCAAAAGCAGGCTGGGGACTGTTTCTTTAAGAAAGAGAAAGAACAAAAGGGGGGCAGTGGTATCAGACCTGCTCTCTAGAGAGCTTCACGGTGTGTGCCTGGGATCCCTTAGAAGATCTCATCGACTTAAGGCCACACTGGTTCAGCTCCGAGGACACGGCACGAGGCACAGTTACGGCCGTGCCAACGGGCTCCCGTGGCAGCACTTTGTCGGTGCTTGTTTTTCTGAGGAAGATGACAAGTTCAGTTGTTTTGAACCCTATAACCAGCTGGAATGCCTCACCTTCCATAATATTTGGTGACTTCTTGCACAGCGAAGTCACCAGATGCTGTAAATAAGGGCAAAGTGTTGAGCAACAGAAGGAATTCCCACTGACCTCTAATGAGCCCCATGACTCTGGGCATGTGAATTGGCCTCTCTGGGCCTCTGTTTCCCCAGCTCTCAGGGAGGGACGCTGGACTAGATTATCTCTAAGATTTTTCAGGAGTGACTGAGGTTCCCTGGGGAGTTCTTTCAGAAAGGGCAAATCAGGGTAGGGTAGGGATGGGAGCGGGCCCCATGGGGCTGATTACAGACCACGGGCACAGCTCCACAAGCAATGCTTTTCAAACAGAGTGAACAGGATGAGGTGCGAGGGGTAGCCAAGGGAAACAGTGTATACTCGGCGGAACCGGCCAAGGAAGAAGAGGAAAGACAGGAAAGAGGACAGGCAGACGCCTTGCCTTTTGGCCAGACTGTCCATCAACACCTCTTACATCAAGAGTATAATAAGAAACATGCGAGTGGGCCTGGCTCTGAAATGCTATCAATGGTCATGCCCCTTGGGTTCCCAGTGCACGATCAGACACGCCCAGGCCGCCCCCTGCGTGCGGCAGGCCGGTCAAGCACTTGTCATCTCCGCTATTCAAGGTCTGTGACAACGCCGTTGCTGAGCTACCCTGCATTTTATTTTGTTCCTTTGACTAAGGTTACAGACTGACAGCCATTGGGTTTCTTTTGTTTGGCCTTCTCAGCCTTTTAAGAAATTTTCAATTTGTTGACAACACTTAAAAATTGAGTGATATTACATTAAAATCCAGATTGGAGACATTTCCTGAAAAGTCAGATCTACCAGATTTGTGCTGATTCTCACAAAACAAACGTTGGCTGGGCTGGAGCAGCAGCTGCCCCCTTTGGAAGGGATATGAGCTCTCCGCTTAGCCACACGCACCCCCTACCCGCACCCCATTGCCTTACATGCAGCCAGCTTCATTCATTCCCGCTCTCTGCCTGGTAGGAAGGGTTGGCCTTTGAGCCCTCAACTCAGGGGAGTCTTCAGATATGCAAGTGCCAAGGGCACTGAGAGGGGAGCCCAGCCCCTCACCTGGCATGTGGTCATGTCCTGATCCCCACCCCACCCCCGCCAACTGTCTAGTCTCCTAGCCCCTACATACCCTCAAGCCTGGGTATATACTTCTCCCTCCAGCCCCTGTCTTTGCTGGGTGCTGTCCACCACCTGGTCACCAGCCTGACATCTCCTCCTCGAAGCTCCGTGGTCTGCCCAAGCCTGAACTGGACTTGAGACCCCATTCTTCCCTGATTGTGCAGTGGAGAGGCAAACTCTAAAATGATTGTGCAGTGGAGAGGCAGACTCTAAAATCACGTGCCAGGAACCAAAAACAAGCTGTCACGCAAGTGTATCGTGCTAGTTCAAAGCTGGAATGTCTTTTTCTCTTTGGGGACTGGAAACTTTATTACGACGATGTGCCTGTGCTGGCTGGTCACGTGCTTCACGGTGCGTGACCTCTGTTTATCAAACACATCTGAGAGCCTGCTGCGCACCAGGGTCTCCGTGAAGTGCTTCATATCAGTGACTGCTGATCCTCATTATAACCTTTCAAGATAAATATTTTTATCACCACATGGAGAAATCAAGGCTCAGAGCAATCACATCGTTAGGAAGTTGCGAATCTGAACCCAGCCCTGTGTTCTCCAAAGCCTGCCAGGCCCCTTTCATTAAGGGGAAGGCCAAAGATGTAATAACAGCAAGTGAAACTGAAGGATTGGGTAGTTGCACTGTACCTTTTTGTTTTTTCATGTCAAATATGTTTTCAGTTAACTTCAAATACTCTGAGGCGAGTTTTACCTCGTGATGATGAGTCAGAGTCCAGTTGCTTTTTGATCCTGCTTGGAAACCCGGAGTGTGCACAACACAGATGCTGGCCCATAAATAGACTCATCAAGAACAACTCTGAAATGAGGCATCTCCGAATGCAAGCACCTCAGCTTCGCAGGTTTCTTTTTTCATCATGACATTGCTTTGTGAACCAAAAGAACGACAAATTGTCAGTGCCTGTGGCTGGCCGTGGGGCCAGGCCCACCTTGGGATGGCCACCGGGGTCTGGGGCTGCTCAGCAGGCACGGCCCCCGCCCAGCCACAGGTCACAAGTTCCTGACACAGGCTGGTCAGTCAGTGCACCTTGTAATCCCAACCTCTCGTGATAAGAAAGGCTTTCAGTGCAGCAGTCCCCCCTCATCGGCAGAGAATGTGTCCCGAGACCCCCAGTGGATGCCTGAGACCGCAGATGGTACTGAACCTATCAACTTCTTCAACTCTGCCGGAAACGTGGCCACGGCTGCTTTATTGGCAGACACAGCCTCTCCAGTAATTTTTATATTTTTCTGTCCAGACTATTCCTGAATCTGTGTGGCCACCCCTTACTTGCAGTAAATGTCCTGTGTCACTCATTTCAGGGGATCCCCTGCTGAAATCTTTATACAGGCTCTAAGCTTTCTGGTGCAACAGGTGGCCATCAGTCAGAACACATTTTCTGTTCCGTCTTCTACCCGTCTTCTACCCACAAATTTAGTGCTTTTCCCACCTTAACACTTACACACTGTGGCTGTAAATTCTGTGGTTTAAGGTGTATCAGCAAAACTAGCAAAAATTTCTTCCTCCGTCTTCATAGTTTTATGGATAGGAGATTCCTTTGCAGTAAAATCAGCATGTAACTTATTTTTTCTTTCCCTATTAACTCAAGAACTTTCACCTTTTCACTAACAGCTTCCCTTTGGCATATCTGAATTGCCAGTGTCACCACTCTTGTGCTTTGGGGCCAGTGAGTAAAATAAGGGCGACCTGAATCCCAGCACTGCAATACCAAGACAGGCCATCTGATAACTGAGAGGGCTGCTGAGTGACGGCCGGGCAGGGAGTGTAGACAGTGTGGGTCCCCTGAACAAAGGGACAATTCACATCCCTGACCAGATGGGTCAGGACACTGCAAGATTTCATCACGCTACTCAGAAAGGCATGTAATTTAAAACTTACAAATTGTTTATTTCTGGAATTTTCCATTTAATATTTTCAGGCCACGGTTGACCGCAGGTAACTGAAACAAGGAAAAGTGAAACTGCAAATAAGGGGGCACCACTGTAACCAGATGCCCCACATTATGCAGTGGTCCCATAAACGGCTGTGACACACGGCTGAAGTCAGGGCACAGATCAGGGAGCTGTAGTCCCTCTGGCCTCCACGGAATGCCACCGAAATACACCCTGCAACAATAACTGCGTGTTGTCTTACCTGAAACATTCCTAATTGTGCCCTTCTCTCCAAAATAGCCGTGTAGCCTTTCCCTGGAGGGCAGCTAAGCCTGCACTTTGAGCGCAAGGTGTAGCACTGTGATTTAAAAGTTGGATAACAAACCTAGGGAACCTTGGACATGACAGGGGCCAAGCTCAGCCTCAAGTATAGCTAGCCACGTATGAAGGCTAGGCTGTCAGCTTTCTACAGGGGGGCTTACTAGACCATTGCTTGCGGGGGAGGTTAAGAAGGTAGGAGGGCTGTGGGCTTGGTTAGTTGGCAGGAGAATTTGAAGCCTTTCCACAGATTTCCACTCAAGTCAGCTGCCTGAGGGTTTTCTGGCGTCAAAACCCTTGACTATTAGTTGGGTTTGGGCACAGGCACCATTCGTGTCTCTGGGTCATCCCAGCTTTAAGGGCTGCCAGACCACCCCGCCTTTGCAAGGATGGCTGATGTGCCTTAAGGGAGAGAGCTTTACGCCAAAGGCCTCTCCTCTGACCCCTCCCGAGGCCAGTACAATCAAAGCCCAACTCCACCAGCAGCATGCTCAGTGGGGCTTAGGGCCTCCAGACATTTCCAGCTCATCCACACGAAACCCTCGAAACCCTCGCAGGGCCAGCTTTGAGAGGGGAGCAGACTCGGAGTGCATAGAACCCCATTCCCCTGGGTGAGGGGCGGGGCCACGGGCTGGGGGCGGGGCCTCTTACTGTAATCCGAGCGGAGCGCAGTGTCTATGAAAGCAGCCGCTGAATAGAAGAAGATGCTGAGGTCAAAGGTGGGTAGGTCGTCGGCCTCCACTCCATGATACTCGATGGCCAAGCCGCGGTAGTAGTCCGGTCCTGTGTCCACGTTCCAGCGGCCGTGGGCAGCGTTCAGCACGTGCGTGAAGCCGGCCTTCTGCAGCCCATAGCGGTCTAGCGCCGTCGCCCTGGGCTCGAAGGAGAGAGTCTGGTCGGCGGTGTGGCCCCTTAGCCTGGAACTGGGGGGAAGCTAAGGGGCCGCCCACTGGTTGCAGCAGTTGATTCCGGCTTCCAAAGTAAGGCCTAGTCATTGAAATGAAGGACTTCTTTAGTCCAAAGCCCTGCTCTTACTACTGACTGGCCCCTTGAGCATCTGCCATTTCTTGTTTAGAGCTAGGACGCTTCGAGAAGAGAAGGAAGGTGTTGGAAGGTAGAGGAGGCAACTATTCGTTTGTGCGCTTACTCTTTCATCATTCACCACAAACAGAAGAGCTTGGTGCTGTACACTGTGGTGGTCGCAGAGGTGGGCTGTCACCAGCCAAATCTGCCCCTCACACCCTCCAAAGGCCTCCAGAATAACGTGTTCATCAGGAAAAACCGAATGCAGGACAGAGGGCCCCCTTCACAGAACCTCAGGAGACCCTTTAAAGCAGCCTCTCCTCTAAGAGGGCTGGGTTTGGAGGTTGGGGCTCAAATGAAGGTTTAAGACCGGTATGTCTTCTAGTGCAGGATTTGACTGGGAGTGGGCAAAATTCTTGATGTTGATGTTCATGGAATCAGTGAACACAATGCAAAACCCTTGCTTCTGTGAGTGAATCATTGTCTAGTTGAGCAAAACGATAATCTGGGAAGGGGAGGTGTTTGAGCAGTCGGTCATTTGTGTTGGTTTGGGGGAGTTCCTGAAGCCAACAGTGAAGTTAGTTTTTGGTGTATAGCTTTCTCTTTCTAGGATGTCCAGGAACAGGGCATCCTGTTGCACCCAGGGTCAAGTCATGTAGAAGTAGGTGGCCTTGGAACATGAAGCAGAGGAAGCCGGGTTGTTCTGCCCAGTGTGGACAAGGGAGGCTTTATGGGAGAGGGGCTTTACAGCCTGCTGCACAGCAAGTGTCAGTCTGGCGATGGAAGGGCAGAGGGAGGCAAGGGCATGTCAAGCCGAGGAGATAGCACAACGTAAGGAATGGAGGCTGGAGGTAATGAAGGTCTTTCAGGACATGTTTATTATCTCCTATATTTGATCATTTATCCCCAAATAATAATTTAGATTCTATTGTGTGCCAAGCATTGTCCTGGTGATGTAGCAACAATGAACAGATTAGTCGAGGTCCCTTAGGAAGCTTAGGTTCCAGTAGGGAGAGCAAATGACCAACCAGTGGGTGAACAAGATAATCTCAGACAGGAGTTGAGAGCTGTGTAGAGCAACTGTGGTCCCGCTCTAGGGAAGGTGGGCAGGGACGGCCGCTGCAGGGAAGTGGCATTTAAGCTAATTCTGAGGAATGAGAAGAAGCTGGGCAGGGGAAGAGTTGGGGGGAAAGTATTTCACCTAGGTAGAAGGAACAGCAAGTGCTAAAAACAGAAGGGGAAGAGTTGGGGGGAAAGTATTTCACCTAGGTAGAAGGAACAGCAAGTGCTAAAAACAGAAGGGAAAGAGTGTGGCTGTAGTAGTGAGGGGAGTAGAGGTGCAAGTGGAATTTGGAAAGGTAGGCAGGCGCAGTGTCATGGTGGGCCCTGTAGGCCCTGGGGGAAAGAGTTGGGTTTTATTCTGTGCAGTAGAATGCCCCATGCCACAGATGATTTTTAGGAAGGGCTGAGCATTGTTGACTTGTTTAAAGATCAGTCTGGCTGATGTGAGGAGATAGATTTGGAGAAGGGCAAAAAATAGAAGCGAGGAGCTCTGTTGGAGGCTGCCACAGTTGTGCAGCCGAGCGGAAGGTGGCCTGGACCAGAAGGCTGTCACAGCAGACTGGCTGAAGGACTGAGTATGGGGCAGGGGGACTGCTTTGGCCAGAGCATAGGATGTGCCAGGGCTTTTGGAGAAGGAGGATGGGCTCTGGTCATGGAAGTGCTTGGCTGCCAGGATCTGTATTTGGAAGTCAAGGAGAAGTAGACTTGAGGAGGGGTGACCCCATCTGGGCTTTGAGAGGACACCTCTCTCCACATCACAAAGACCCATTGTACAGTTCAGGGAAAAGGCAACAAGGATCTGGAACCATAACAGTAAGAGGCCAGAAGTGGCATTGTGCTCCAGCCGAGGGCTCATCTCAAGGCCACTGGGAAAGGACCTGGACAGAAGTGGCCATAACAGATGCCAGCATGGATCAACACCTTGGTCAAAGGAGCCTCACAGCAGAATCCCGTGCCATGGCCCCTTGCAGAGGCCCTCATCAATCGCAGGTCCCCTGGAGCTCTTTGTTTGCCATGAGAGAAGCTGTGACGGGGTCCAGTGTTTGGGAAAGAGGGATATGAACTCAGGCATTGAGCTTTTAGGAACATTTGCCAACAGCCCATTAGAACTGAGGCATAGGGAGGTGGGGAGTCCAACCAAGCCCCCCAGCCGGCCCTTGGTGCTGCCATCCTGACTGGGGAACACACTCTGCTTTCAATTTTTCCTTAGAAAGGTCTGTTTTTCATTTTCCTTCTTGTCCCAAAGTATGTATACAACAAACATTATGCTTTTGGGATGTAGATCTGCCCTCAATTAAAGGCTCCACTAATGCAGTCCATCTTGCTGAGTAGCAATCAACCTCACTTTGAGGTTGAGCTCAGTGGAAAAATTAAAATTAACTGTCCTTGACAGGAAGTTTCTACCCACCAGAAAGACAGTTCTCTCTGGGTTCAGCAGCTGGGCTTCAATGTAATAAAATGGCAGTTTGAGTAAATAACTGTTTGCACTTTGCTGCTCTTGGGGTCGAGGATCGGGGTAGATGCACAGCCAGACTCACTGCGTGACACCTCTACATTGACCCTACAGAGCTGGTTTTGCCTGGTATCCAAAGGAAAGAAAAGGACTCATGGGGAGGGTTGGACCTGGCGGGCCCATCTGAGGCCCACTGCAGGTTTTCAAGGTTCTCTGGCTACTTGGGCTGGGGAGGGGAGGTGGTGTCCCACATATCACTCTAGAGATTTCCCCCTAGGCTGGCATACTCAGGGTCCAGCTGAGGGCTCAGGAGAGTGTCTGTGGCAGAATGGGGGTGCACACATCAACAGAGGGAGTCAGCAGACGGGGACTGTGATGGGGGTGGATCCCCCGTTGGCCAGGATGCCTAGCTCAGTGATTATTGGGAGTGAGGCAGGGGGTGATAGAGAGTGCTGTCTGGCATTGTTTTGTTTTATTTTAAGGCCACCTGCTCAGATGTGTTATACAGGAAACAGACCAAGAAGCACGCCTCTGCTGAAGGAAAAAAGCTCAGAAGAAAAACACATCTAGAACTTACTTCTAGAATCCAGATGATGCAAAAGCCTTAGTTTTTGGTTCTTTAGGAAAAATCCTAGATGTAAGCAGTCTGTTCATTTAAAAAATAATGTTATCTAATTACAAAAATAATACAATCAGTGAGGATATGGAAATCATAGACCCTTGTACACACACAAAATCACCTGTATTTATCACCCCCAGAGATAAAGATTATTTGCTTTTTGCTATAATATCCTCCAGTTGTTTTTATATTCATAGATTTGTATATTTTATATAGAGATTTGTCTGGGGGTGCAATACCATGTAGTTGCAAAAACTTTGACATGGTGGTGATATATTGTAAACATCTTCTAAGTCAGCCTGTAACTTTCAATAGCTGCACACAGTTTCATCCTGTAAATAAATCTCAGTCTTTCCTCGCCCAGCCCTGATTTGGGACATTTGTCTTATCTCTATCTGTTTCCATCCTTATCTCTGTCTCTGTCCCAGAATGAGAGTGGCAGGTATTATAAGAAAGACTATAAACAAAACTTTGCTTTACTTCTTTGGGCACATATCTGATTATATCCTTAGGAGAGTGTTTTGTTTTGTTTTGTTTTGTTTTTAAGTGGAATTGCTGGGTCAATGGGTATGAGCAGTTTTTAACATGTTTGATACTTGTTACTAAATTATTATCCAGAACTATTGCTTAAATCATTTTGATCTTTATTCTTTGCTATTTGCTAATTTCATAGGCAAAAAGAAAAAACATCACCAAAAAAAAAAAAAGAAATGATGTCATTTTCATTAATTTGTTTTAGCAATGAGATTGGATATTTTCTCACCATTTGTTGGACTTATGCAAGCACTTCTTTAAAAAATCTTGTATCTCCCCCTGGCTGGTATGAATCAGTGAATTGAGCACCAGCCTGCAAACCAAAGGATCGCTGGTTCGATTCCCAGTCAGGGCACATGCCTGGGTTGCGGGCCAGGTCCCCAGTAGGGGGTGCATGAGAGGAAACCACACATTGGTATTTCTCTCCCTCCCTTCCCCTCTCTCTAAAAATAAATAAGTAAAAAATTTTTTTAAAAAAATCTCACATCTCTTCAGGAAAAGCACTGTTGAGTGACTATTACATACTGTGGAAAATGTCAGTCTTGGGTCCCAGTGTTAAGAGCTGCCGCAGTGCACTTTTGAAGATGTCATATCTCTGTGTTTGGCCCAGTTCTCTCCAGTGTCCCTCCCTTTCTGTGAACCTCACCGAGCTCTGGATTCTGACACCAGTCTGAGGGCCAAGAGAGTGACTTCCTTCTTGCACAGCCCAATTTCCTCGGAGACCTTCCCTTCCCTCCTCCTTCTGTAGCCTGGCCCATTCCTTCCAGCCCCTCTGGAGTTCTTCTGGGAAGCCTGCTTCACTGCCCACTCTTAAGAACGGTGAATGGAGCACTCCGAGTGGGGCATTTTCCTTGGGCAGCACCCTGTCATTGCCCTCTCTCAGACTCCTTGGTGTTCTCCTGATTCTCAGCCTGCATGCCTCAGTGTCCACCTGAAAGCCAACTCTCCCCAGGTGTAGGAGGGACATGCACGTGCATCTCTGTACAAACCCCACCAGCTTCCTGGCAGAGAAACCATCTGGTCCCACATTGCCAGGATTCTGCTGGGGGCATTGAAGAATGCCGACTAGTTATCGGGTGGTTCTCCACACCCTCGTGTCTGTGAGGACCCGCTGATTTCTCCCTCCTAATTATGGGTTCCTGTTTGTATATGGCCTGTATCCTGCAATCTGGCACTTTGCTTATTCTGATGGATGTGACACTGCTGTGGTCACATTTCATGGACCTGATTCTGCTGGCAACTTCTCCTCCTTAACCACACCTGTTCCTTGCAGGTAGATTTTAAAACACCAGGTATATTTCTAGCTTTTGATCTCAGTCAGTCCACCTGATAGGAAGTGAAACTCACTGGTTTCCTTTTCTTGGGCGTTCTTGTTTGCTGATGATGAAGCTGTTTGGTTTTGAGTCCCCCCAGGAAGCACAGGCCTGACAGGTGCTGTTTATAATCTTAAACTGCTGCGTGAACTGACACAACTGAAGCTCTGGGGCCTGGTTTTCTTTTTTAAAAAATGGAAGCAATTACACTGGCAGTACTTTCCTTAAAAGATTTTTGTAAAGTCTAATGATGTTATATTCGAGTTTTTTTTTTTTTTGAAAGGCTAAAAGATAAATTCAAGAGGAAAAAAGCAGTAGAAATGCACACCAAAATGTGATTGGTGGCTATCTCTGGATAATAGATTATGGCTAATGGGAATTTTAATTCCCTTCTCTTTGTTCATCCATGTTTTATAAATTTTCAGTGATGAAGATGTTATATATTTACTTGATAGTGTAAATGTATACCATGATTTTTATTGATGTTATTTCCTCAATTCTCAGGAGAGACTGACTTTTGTAAAGACTGAAGCTGGCCTTGGCATTTTTAACTCTTGTTAGAAATCTCCTCATCATCTGCCCACTGCCCCAGACTCCCGTCCTCCAAGGATGGAGGCTAAGAGGGGGAATACTTGTGACGTCTGGTTTTGAGAAATGAGGTTGTATTCATGATGGACGGGGCATCTGGCTGACAGTGAAAGGAAATGGTTGATGCTGTTTGTGGCCTCATTGAAAAGCTGTCACCCAGCACGAGAGGCCCAGCCAGGCTGGGGCCGCCAGCATCTCCCCATTTGCCTTGCCCATGGCTGGGGCTGTCGTTCGTAAGTCACCTTCGGTATTTGGAGGTTAGAAAATCAGGTTTTCTAGTTCTTTCAGGTAACGTTTAGCACGGTCAATTGTCAGCTGTGGCTGTGTTTTTGCTGGACCCTAAACTAGCCACAGCCCACCCTGAAAGCAGGTCAAGTTTTAGCTCTACTAGGTGTCTTGAGGCTGCATTAGTTCCTTCTTTTGGTGGGGGTGGGCGGGGTACAGCTGCCCTGATGTCCCAGTGAGAGGCCTTCTCTCAGGCTGAGCACTGTCTCAGCCTACTGATTGGCCTTCACCTCACTCCCCCACCTCCTCACGGACAGGCCAGCACTGGAGATGCCTCTGTCTTTTGAGGCTACTGGTCTAGTTAGGGGAGCAGAAAGGGCAAGAGAGACACCTGAACAGCAGCTCAGGCTGGGTGGGGCTGGCCACAGGCGTATGAGGAGTCAGGCTTCATGGGGAGGGGCCAGCTGTTGATTACCCCAAAGCCAGACCTTGGCTGCAGCTGTAGTTTTAATAAAAATGGGGAACTACTTAGGGCCCCCACCATTCAAGCAGCAGCACAGCCTACCAGTGCCCTGGTGTGGGTGAGAGGGAGGAGAGATTTCTTAATCACCCCGTTTCAGCTGAGCTTTGCTATTGACGTCTATTCTGCCTGAGAATTTGCAATCATTCCACAGTAGTCAGGATATCTCCCCTCCTGCTTACTATAGGAAGGGAAAAAGAGAAAAAGAAAAAAAGATGTTGCTAAGCAAATGAAAGATGTCAATGAGATTAAAGTGAGAATATTTAAATTACAGAAACTTAGTGCTTTCAAGCATACTCAAGCACTTTGGAAGCACCCATTCAGGGACTGCTGATTGATAAGAGGTGATGAATTATTCTTATCTCATCACTGACGCCAGTCCCTGGATCTCTGGAGGGCAACACTTGGTTAACCTAATTTGAATCTAATTTAAATGACTTAAAAGTAATAAAACAAGTATGTGCTTGAATCTAATAAAGCCTAATTTATTTAATAGGACATTGCTTGCAGAATTTTATCGTAGAGCTAGAAGGGACCTTTCATTCAAATTATCCCTTTATTTTACAAATGAAGAAACTGAGTCCTAGAACAGTGAGATGTTTGAACTCAGGGCCCTGGATCCTGCTTGATGGCTTTTGTCCTGCTCTGTGCTGGCCCTACAGTTCTCGCCTGCAGCAGTCAGACTCCCACCATGTTACAGGAAATGTGTGGGGAGAGGGTAGCGGTGGGTTGAGTGAGATAGACCCCCCACGAAAACATCCGACAGGTGCCTGCCTGGTGGGCCTGGCCCGGCGCCTCTGCTGGTCCAGCACCCTGTACACCAGCCATGCCCCCTCCTGTCTGTGACCTCTTTTTACCTGACTGTGGTGGTAGAGCCACCTCTGCCCCCTGCTGGGCTTGGGAGGCAATGGGGACTTGGAATCACCAGGCTCCCCACTTGTGGAATCCTCTTGGAATAAGCTGGGATTGAGAAAATGCTTTAGAAATTTGGAAACCCACAGTCCCGTGGGGCTTTGATGTGGCATTGCCTCCTTAGGCCTTAGGTCACCTGGGTCCCCGGAAGGCCGGGAAGGTGCCTGTGGGAGAGTAGGTGCACAAGCTGGAGAAGGCCCAGTAGGAGGGACCTTCCAACCTGGCCGTGGGTTCACAACAGCATCTCCTGGGAAAAATTGAACCAGGGGTGTTTTATTAGCCCAGAGGGACCCTTAGTGGCAAAGCGTGGTAGTCATTCTTTACCTTCCTCTCACTGTGAGTCAAACTCCCAGAACCGACCTGATCTATAGTAGTTATTGGGTGTGCCAGGCATTGCACTAAACATCATATGTATTACCTCACTGAGTCCACATCTTACAGGTGAAGAAACTGAAGCTCAGAAAGCATGAGTGACTTGCTCAAGGCCACATGGAAACCAGTATTTGACCCAGACACTGTGGCTCCAGAGCAGATGCCCAGCCTTTCTACCTGTCTCCATAAAGAAACCCTTGAGGAGGGAGGACAGGGAGAGAATGAGCTGCTTTGTACGGGAAATCTGGTCCCCAGGGGGTTCCAGGCATCATTTAGTGTAGGTTCCAGGATCAGCCAGTGGCTCTGGCTGCCCTAGGACATCTGCCTCACTCCAGGGTCCTGACAGTCCTAACTTCCAGGGCCTTGATACTCAACTTTCAAAAATCTTGGGTGCTTTTAGGGAAAGGAACAAGCCAACCTAAGTGCAAATATCAATTAAAACTGAGGCTTTATGCGCGAGGAGCCAGCTCTGAGCTTTTTGCTGCTTTGGGCAATACCTATAAAGAGACTGAGGCACACAGCCCTCCATGCCTGCTCCCAGCTGGGTCGCAACCTCTGTGTGGTCGCGCCTGGTGGTGGAAACAACTGCTCTCTCACTAAGATCTGTGAGTCTCGTCAACCTTGTTAAGTGGGTTCTTTGGAGGGGCCCTGAACAGAGATGGGGACAAGCACCCGTCATGCTGACTTTAGCCTCCTCCCCACGCTGTGCACGTGGGCCATGCACACTGTGGAGCTTGCCACACCTATGCACATGTGTGTCTGTCTGCAGGCTCAGTTAGGCAGAGCTGCACCGAAATGAAAGGGCACTTCTATTTTCTTGGCAGAAGGAAGCAAGGCCATGGTCAGATGTTGAGGAGGCAAGCATCCCTTAGTGCATCAAACTCTCTGGCACTCTGTTAACTAGAACATGTCTGTCCCACTCAGATACTCTCAATTTAACTTCCCAAAGAAAGCATCTCAGCTGGCATTCAGCCTTCCACAAGCTGGCCCTGACCTACCTTCCCAGGTTTCTTTCTCACTAAGTAATAGTAATAGTATTTTCATCTGTCTCTTATTTTATAATTTATAAAATGCTTTCACATTCCATATTCCTTTGACCTCATATTCCTCAGTAACCATTTTTAGAGATGAGAACATAGACAGATAAAAGGACCAGTGCAAACCCACTACACCTGCAGTAGGTTGTGGCCATGGTAGATGGTGTGATACCGTTTAGAATATTTGCTGTCCCCCACTAGGGGTAGGCTATACTTTTCTGCCTGATTGATGCAAGGCTGTGGCGTGGACTGGCTTTGGCCAATGGAATGTAGACATGGGCCTGGATCCTGAGTCCCAGAGTAAAGTGGACACGCAGCACCATTAGCATTGGCCCACCACGAGCACGTCACACATGTGAGAAAGAAGCCACAGTTGAGGGAGGCCACTGAGATACTGGGGTTGCCTGGCGTTGAGCAAGCTGTCTGCGCCAGCCTCACAGTGGGAGGACTTGGCTTAATCCCAGGTCTTCTGAAAGTGGCCCTTCCTGCCACGTCCATCCCCTACGTTCCAGATAAATTACCGCGTTTGTCCTTGCCTCTCCATCTTTTATCACCCTGCTCCCTCTGCCTAGAGTTCTGTTGAAATCCTACCCATCTTCCAAAATCCTGGAATTTACCTCTTCTGTGATGCTTACTCAGATCCAAAGTACAGGCACTTTGTGAGCATTTACCCTGTGCCAACTAATATTCTAGCACTTTGTTTGTTTTAATTCATTTAATCCTCACTCTTTGGGGTAAGCCAGAGTAGCTTGTTCCAGATCCCATGATCGGTAACTGGCAGAGCCAAGACTCACACCCCACGCCCTGTCTGCCCTGCCACCTCCCCCTCTCTGCGTTCCTGGTAGAGTTGCACTCGTCTCCTCTCTCGCCTGCAGACCCGCTTTTTCATCTCACTGACCACATTTTCTTGGTTTGGGTTTGAGAATAAATCCTATCGATGATTGGTTGTGTGACCTTGGGCTGGTCCCTCAGTTTCTCTGGGCCTCATTTCCTCTTCGTCCGCCCCACAGCTCCTAGTAAGATGCCAGTAAATACTGACTGACCAGCAAAATGGACAAACTCTTTGAGTCTCAGTTGCCCATTTGTAAAATGGGAGTAATAAATGGTACCTCCTTCCCAGGGTTGTCATAGGGTTTAAATTATGCCACGCACAGGGCACAGCACATGGTAAAAATCCAGTACAACTTAGCTATCATTACTATTATAAGCTATAGGAAAGGTAAATATACCGTATAATATACAGAGAGAAAAAACTTACTTCTCACTACAGGGGAAAGCTAGCTAGCTGCATGGTGGAAGAATGCATAGGATCTGGACACAGATGATGTGAAGGGAAGGACATTTTAGGTAAAGGGAACAGCATAGGTAAAGACACAGAGACAATTTAAGTTGAAATCTTAAACCAACTCCCCTCAGATATACCATTATTAGGGTCAGATCTGAGGAAATAATCCTAAGCACAAAAAAAAAATTTATGCATAAAGATGTCCCTTATAGCATTTATAAAAGTGAGACCATAAAAATATGTCCAACAATGGGGAAGTAGTTAAATGAATGATTGTATATTCATCTGATATGCTATTATATTTTATATTTAAGATATAATAATTAATATTATATTAAATACATGAGGAGTATGTAATAAGGGAAAAATTTATGGATGATGCTATGTGAAAAAAGACAAAAGAAATATTCAATATTTTTACAACTACACAAAAGTGAATTTTGAAACCAAAAATAATATACAGAAACCTAGACAATATACTGAAATATCAATAAGAATAGCTTTGGAGAAATGGGCTTTGGTGATTATTTGGGGAAATTTAAGTTTTCTTCCTTACATGAATAACCATTTTATTATTATAGTTAAACATGTATTGAGTACTGTGAATTAGGTACTACACTGATATTTTATGTATATTATCTCACTTAATCCACACAACAGAACTTTATGAGGAAAGTTCTTTTGTTAACCTATTACAAATAGGAAAACTAAGACATATATTTATACAATGAGCATATATTACTTTTATAATGGGAAAACCATGTATTTATTACATTTATTTACTATTCTATTATTAAAATATAATACATATGTCTTTATGTACTGGCACTCTTATCTTTGTAAATTATATTTCTTTTTTGTAAGTTATATTATTTAAAGTGATATTTGGGGTCAAAGTGTATGTGTGGTTGTTTTATTCTGAACTAATTTTAGACTTACAGAAAAGATGCAAAAATAGAATAAAATACTGATACATGCTACAACTTGTATGAACCTCCAAAACCTTTGGTTAAGTGAAAAAAAGCCGGTCACAAAAGGCCAGCTATTGTGATTGCATTTATGTGCAGTGTCCAGCACAGAGACGGAAATCCTGGGGGACAAAGCAGACGGTGGTTGCCTGGGGCGGGGAAGGTGGGGACTGGGGGAGATTACTCAACCGGTTCAGGGTTTCCCTTTGAGGCGATGAAAACGCTTTGGTATTGTATAGTGGTGATGGCTGCACAACTCTGTGAACAGAATAAAACCACTGAACTATACACTTTAAGTGGGAGAATTTTATGGAGTGTGAATTATATCTCAATAAAGCTGTTATTTCTAAAAACCAGTATAGAGAGTCCCTATATACCTCTCACCTAGGTTCCCCTAATATTCACAACTGGGAAATGATTGGATAAACTGTGGTACAACTATACTATGGAATATTAAAGATGCAGAGTAGTGTATATATGATAAGATTTTTTTTCTAAAACTTATTTAAGAGAAGCAAAAACCTTTTATATGTGTGTATATGTTTCCCCATGAAATAGCAGCAGTGTGCAAACAGACATAATACTGGTTACTTTGTGGTAGAATTAAAAGAGGACAAAGGGAGATTATGCAGTTTGTTTTTATAACCCTATTTAATTTAGTGTGAAAGGTCATGCATTTTTGTAACTTTCTCAACTTAAAAATGTTAAGAGAAAAAACGAACAAGAAAGGCTGTCCCAGGGTCTCCCATGACCAGACAGTTATCTCTGAATTTTAAGCAGCATGACATGTGTGCCAAAATCACACATGCAGAGGCCAGCTCCTCCTTGGAGAGACGGTGCCTGAGCTGGAGTCCTGAGGAACGGAGGGAGGATTTAAGATGGAAACTTCTGGGTTGGACAAAACTGCATTTGAATCCCAGTTCTCTGCCACCTACTGGGCGGCGGGCCTTGGGACCATTTTTATTGCTCTGTGCCTCAATTTTCTTATATTTGAAAGGAAATAAGTAGATAACCTCTTTTACTGGCTTTAGTAAAAATAAAATGAGATCATGTATGCAAGATGCTTATTAGCACAGTACCTGGTACAAAGTATTCAATAAATCATAGGCATTATTATTATTAATACTATTTGCAGTAGGAGTTTCCCAGTTGTGTGAGGAGTGGGGAATGGTGGCTATGCAAATCTAGAGAAGGAGACAGCCCCCTGAACTTTGCGAGGCCTACGTTTTGCTTCTCTGCACATACGTTGATGTGCTCCTGTACCACCAACCTGAGAACTGACTTTATTCTTGCTGGTATTACACCCAGCTAAAATAAAAGACTTCCAGCCTCCCTTGCAGCTAGGGGCAGGGGTTGTCTTGGGTAGGACTTCTGTTTGGAAAGATGCCCTTTTGCTCTTACTTTTCCTCTACCTTCTTGCAGTCTGGACCCTACAGATGATGGCTGGAACCCTGTCAGCCATCTCAGCCCACGCAGAAACCTTGAAAAAGAAAGCCACACCCTGGGGATGATGGAGCAGAGGCACAGGAGCCTGAGTCCCTGATGACCCTGGAGATCCACACCACTCCCAGCTTGCTGTCCCCTGTAGTTCTTTCATGTGACAACAGAATCACCCTCTATCTTGTTTAAACCCCTTTTCTGAGTTTTCTGCAATATAAAGATAAACCCAGCCCTAACTGATAAGGTTCTCACAGAACAACTAACCTGAGTAGTAAAATCTCATGGCCAGGAGGTGGCAGGAGGTGTGACCTGAGAGGGGCTGGCTGCCTTCTCCTGGGCTTGGCCTGGGCACTTACTCATCCCCAATGTAGAGCTGGGGCCAGACCTCGTTGACGTGGGTATACTGGGGACTGCCCTTCCAGAAGAGGCGCTCCAGCTCGAAGGCTCCGGGGGTACAGTAGTCCTCTGCCGCCTCCTCCTCCTCCTCCGCCTTTGGCAGCAGTGTCTTGGCAGATGGGTAGGCGTTCTTGAGGCTTGTCTTCGGCTCTCCGGATGTCATTTTGGAGCCAGCAAAGGATTTTCTCCTTTATGCAGCTGGTATGAGAGAAGGTTGAGATTGGGGTTAGCGGGGGATAGAGGTAGGGTATGGGCTTTACGAGAAGAGGTGGGAATAAGCCGATCTCAAAGTTCGGCAGGCATTTCCCAGGCCTGCTCTGCTTTTGCTCCCTCTTCCTGGGCCACAGAGGGAAATGTGGCAGGCTGTGAGGGCAGCTACACAGTGTGCCCCCAACATCCCAGCATCTCCAGAGCTAGAGTGTTCAGACCCTCTGGCCCCATGCAGGTGAATTTGCAGCAGACTCTGGACAGAAATCCCTCAGGCAGTCAGCCCCTTGCCTCCTTTCTTTTACTGGTAGACTTTACCCTGCTGGTGTCCAACCCCTGCCCACGGGCTGCATGCAGCCCAGGATGGCTATGAATATGGCCCAACACAAAATCATAAATTTACTTAAAACATTACTTAGTTTTATTACTAAGTTTTATACTGTTTTATTACTTAGTACATATACATTTTCTATGTTAGTGATATGTATATTTTCTATGTTAGTGATTACAAACTTGAGAACTGTGCGATGACTTTAAAAGATTGTTGAGCCCTGGCTGGTGTATAGCTCAGTGGATTGAGCACGGTCCTACCAACCAAAGGGTTGTTGGTTCAATTCCCAGTTAGGGCACATGTCTGGGTTGCCACCCAGCTCCCCAGGAGGGGGCGCACAAGAGGCAACGACACATTAATGTTTCTCTCCCTCTCTCTCTCCTTCCCTTCCCCTCTCTCTAAGAATAAATAATAAAATCTTTTTTAAAAAGATTATTGAAAGGGCCGCTGCATATGGTCTTTATGTGAGGACTTTTTTGCTCACCTGTGGTGGCAGATATCACGAAAATTATGCATGGACCTTTTTTTGTTAGCATTTGTGTTTTTAATGTGTGGCCCAAGACAACTCTTCTTCCAGTGTGGCCCAGAGATGCCAAAAGATTGGACACCCCTGTTTTACTCCTTTGGTGCTTATTTTTTCCTTTATCTGACTGGAATCTGCTGACTTGGGACACTTTGAACTGGAATAGGAAGACCCAGAAGGCCCCTGACCTTCCAGGCTGTGGTACTCAACACCAGCAGGGAGCCGGTGCCCATGGAGAGGGCACACCTGTCGATCCAGGGCCTGTCCAGTCTGGGCTACCATGCACATCCTCGGGGCTCCAGGAGCCTTGGGGTGTGAGTGCTCATCAACTTGTTAGGACAGTTGAAGCCAATGTTTGTGGCTCTCACGCTAGGGTGCTGGCAGGCGTGTTAACTTGCCAGGGTGTCGGAAGAAACGTCCCTAACGGGAAAGCTGTGGGTGTAGATTGCAGCACATGTTTGGAGTGCTTGCCTGGCTCTACAAGTGGAATGGAGGAGGCGAGTTCCCAAGGAACCCAAGGAAATGAACTCACTGTGGAACTGGGCAGGGTGTGCTCCCTGAGCAGAGTGGCTGATGCATCTATGCTCAGACAGCCTGGGAGGGGAAGTTATTCTCAGGCTCTGAGAAGAGGGTGGAGGGACTGAGAGACATGGAGGTGAGTGACAGGGAAGGGATGTCATTTATTTATTTTTCTTATTATTATTTTTAATTCCTACTTGAGGATATGTTTTATTGATTTTTAGAGAGAAAGACAGGGGGAGAGAGAGAGAAACATTGATGTGAGAGAGAAACATTGATCAGTTGCCTCTGGTCCACGGCCAGTGATTGAACCTGAAGCCCAGGTATGTACCCTGACCAGGGGATACCGGGGGGATCCAACCCACAACCTTTTGGTGTACGGAATGACCCTCCAACTACTGAGCCACCCGGCCAGGGCAGGATGTTATTTATTAACAAATATTCATCCAGCACTTATTTTGTTCCAGGCCCTGTTACAAGTGCTTTACAATTATTGGCTCATTTAACCTTCTTAACAACCCTGCAAGGTAGGTGCTGTATTAGCTCCACTTTACAGATGAGGAAAACTAAGTTGAGAATGTTTGTAACACTTGGTCTTACTATTCTGAGAAAAAGTCATTGCTGAGGGTTAGGGGTAGGGAGTTTCAGCCTGAGGAGGCGCAGACAGGAGGGTTCGAAGAATATGAAAAAGGGTTGGTAGCCTCAAACACCACCAGCTTTGCCAAAAGGACTCAGAACACAATTGGAAGAGGCAACTTGAACATGAAAAATAAAAATAACTGTAGTGGATTGAAACACATTAAACATTTAAATTGTAATGCTGCACAAAACAATTATTCACTCACTATTGGAAGATGCTCTGGAACCAGCTCATTACTTTGAAGAGAGATAAGTAAAGGGGAAGAACCCAGCATTATTTATCACTCCTTTCTGATATAAACTGTATTTCTGGGCCTGTTTTCTAAAGTATTGCAGGTAATAAAAAGGAGGGAAGCACCATCTCACCACACCTGACGAGCCAGTGATGTGGGCGTGACCAGTGACTGCCAGCAGCACAAGGCCAGAAGCCCAGGAGTGCGCTCCCATCAGAAGCCTGGGCCTTCTGATGGGAGTGCACACCCCATGAGGGCAGTCCCACCAAAGGAAACCAGCCTCTTTGATCAGAGTCCTCAGGGTCTAGCTTTAACGCCCAATGGGTAGGAGATTCAGAGGACAGTCAAATTAGACCAGAGGGCCTGGTCTGAGAAACACAAATGCAGTATTCACAGGTGGAATAACACACTGTCTGAGATTTGCTTCAAGAATAATACAGTTGGAAAAATAGAATCACATATTGTTTGTGGGGTAGAGGGTACCGGTGGGGTGTGATGGGACAGGATTGGCCGTGGGCATGGGTGGTGGGGGTTGGGTGACAGTTGGGAGGTAATTACTGTTTTTCCTTGTGTGTTTGTAACTTTGCATTAAAAAAAGTTTTGAAAAGGAAAGAGCTGAAACCACTGCTCTGGGAAGTTCAGTTCACCCAAGTTCATAGCAGGTAAGTCTAAAAGATCACTAGCTAGCAGTGTGTGTCTTCAGGGATCATGGAAAGCCAGGACTAGTGACTTTCTTCTGCAGAATCCTGAGTTGGGGGATGGGGGTGAGAGACAGCAGAGGTGACCCTTCTCCAGAGTCTGTTGAAGCATGATCTAAAAACCCTCAGAATCACCTGGCACTTGCTAAAAGTACAGGTTCCCGGGTTGCACCCTGGACTGCAGTAGGGGCTGAGGAGTCTGTATTTCAACAGGCTACCAAGTGAGTCTGAGGCTCAGCAAAGTTGTATCATTTCCCAAGAGCGTGGCTAACAAGTCAAGGAGCTTCTGCGTCAAGAGAGGGGTAGTCTGGATGCTCGACATGTTTTCCTCTTCTCACTGGAGTGGAGGCCAGGTCTTTAAAGCAGAACAAGGGTGCGGACTGGGACAAGGCAGGGGCTGGGCTTCTTGAAGACGGCTCTGTAGTGGTGCTTATCTCTATAGCCTCAGGGTCTAACACGGAGGGGGAGGAGGTGCTCAGAAAGGATTTGTTGAATGAGGAAATGGCTCAGTGAGTGGCTGGAATGAGTGAGCGGGGGAGGGAGGAGAGGAGTTAGTAAAGGACTGCGAGGCCTGTGCTGGGGACACAGCCAGAGCTGATGACTTAGGACAGAGCCTCTAGGCTACTTCGGAGGAGGAGGGAAGGTGAGCAAAGGAGGGACAAAGTCCCGTCGTGGGTGGTGGCTCAGGCCTGCACTTACTCTGGGGCCTGCCTGCTGGCACTTCCAGTCATCAAGGAAGGAGTTGTTTCAAGGGATGACCAGAAACTTCTGTGGCGGGCACCAGCACAGACACCTGTCTCCTAAGAGTGTAGTTATAGCTCTCTTTGCTTCAGGCCTTGATTTGGGGAGGTCTGGAGCTCAGCCCATCAGGGTACCAACTCTTCTTATTTCAAAATGAGTAGAAGCTGGGCACCATGTACCTACATTTGGAGGTGCAGGCTGTCTCAAACCCTGCTTGCCGCTAAAGGAGGCTTAAGAAGAGGTGATTTCAGGGAGATGCTGGAGTAAACGGCATTCTGAAACCTATGCCTACCTCCTTTGATCACTGAAGCTGACCTCACCCTGGCTGAGGCTGTTGTTCCAGTATTCTGTGGAAGGAGCCATCCCCATCCCCATCCCCATCCCCATCTCCGCGCTGAAAGCCTCGGCTGGATTTCCAGACAGAAGAGGAAGTGGCGCGGTCTACCCAGAGCAGCTTGGCACGCAGAGGAGCTCTGGGATCTATTATCCTCCAGCATGCAGATTGGACGGGGGAAGAGAACAAAGCGCAGAGCCGGCCAGAAACCACAGACCTGTAATCTTTCCAAATCCTGAAGGCGGCTTGTGTGCATCCCTCTCTGCATGGCTCCCAAATCTCCAAATCTCAGAGAGGCCAGGACCGTCTGTTTCCCAGATCACGGCCAAAATGGAAGGGGAAGACAAATCTGTTCTGTTTGGTTTCCATAGATTCGACCCAGAGATTAACTGCCAAGGTCTCAATGACACACACAATATCAATCACAGACTAAATGTCATAATGAGAGCTGGGCAGGTTGTCAAGAGAGGCCTCCAGATTCCTGTTACAGCTTCATATTTAAAGGTTTGGTCCCAGGAAACCAAATGCCAACTTGACGGCTACTCGGCCTCTGTGCTTCATTGGCCTGTCTTTTCCTCAAAGGGTACCAGACTCGGCTCCTTCCTGGAGAGGCCAGCCAGGTTACGCAGAGGAGGGGAATGCCTTGGGTGTTAAAGAATAAAACAAACACACAAAAATCTAACTGTTGACCTCAGGCAGGAGACATCAGTAAGTAGGGACTGTGGCACATGGGAGAGCATATGCCCCCCAACCCATGTGGGAATGCAAGTCCAGATCGTCTGACATTCTTCTGAGGATTCAGAAAGGTAGAGTTCTGTGAGAAATCTGCAGGTTTGTAAGTGTCGGCAGCTGTAGCAGATGCTCTCCTTGTCCTGCCTCAGGCCTTGGTCAGCTCATTGTATTATAGATGGACGGTGTAAACGCAAAAGGCTTCCTCTCTCAAGCCCTGGTATTTCCCTACTTGAGGGTGTTTTCTGGTATTTGCTCTGATCAGGCCTAACACATCAAGCGTTACCCCCAGAAGTCATTGGAATGAGGGGCAGGAGATGGTGGACAACTAACCCAACTTCTTCCACCGAGAGTGGGACCATTTTGAAATCTGTTCTCCAGCCTCCTGGAGGCTCACTGGGTTCTCCAGCGCCACCTGCCCGGAGTGGACCCCTGCTCCCTCACGCTGCTGGCTTCCAGTGTCACTTATCCATTCCAAACTGTGCTTCCTGGAGCACCTAGCAAATAAACAACTGGCACCCAAACTCTGGTTTCAGGGTCTGCCTTTGAGGGAAACTAACCTAAGATAGAGCTAATTTGAAAACAAAAATACTGTGACCACAGAGAATGCAGGGGCCAAGTGGTACTTGACCACTAAGGCCTGGAGTGCCATTTCCTCTGTGAAACAATGGCCTTGCCTTTGAGGAGTTATTTCCAGGAATAACACAGGGACCCCTTGTTAATTCCAACTTTATTTCAGAATTTTTGATGGTACGGCTTGCATTTGGTTAAAGGTTTCCCTTGCCCGAGGAGGAAAGGTTTTGACCTGAATTCAAAAGTGTTAAAAAATGGGCAAAGGACCTGAGCATACACTTCTTCAAAGAAGACATACAGAGAACCAGGGACATATGAAAGAATGCTCAGGATCACCAGCCATCAGAAAGATGCAAATTAAAACCACATTGAGATACCACTTCACAGTAGTCAGTATGGCCATCATAAACAAATCAACAAACAACAAGTGCTGGTGAGACTGTGGAGAAAAAGGAACCCTAGTGCACTGTTGGTGGGAATGCAGACTGCTGCAGCCACTGTGGAAAACAGCATGGAATTTCCTCAGAAAACTAAAAATGGAACTGCCTTTTGGCCCGGCAATTCCACTGCTGGGACTATACCCTATGAATCCTGAAACACCAATTCAAAAGAACCTATGCATCCCAATGTTCATAGCAGCACAGTTTACAATAGCTAAGTGCTGGAAGCAGCCTAAGTGCCCATCAGTAAATGAATGGATCAGAAAACTATGGTACATTTACACAATGGAATTCTATGCAGCAGAAAGAAAGAAGGAGCTCCTACCCTTTGCAACAGCATGGATGGAACTGGAAAGCATTATGCTAAGCGAAATAAGCCAGGCAGTGAAAGACAAATACCATATGATCTCACCTATAAGTGGAACCTAATCAACAAAACAAACAGGCAAAATACAACCAGAGACATTGAAATAAAGAACAAACTGACAGTGACCAGAGGGGAGAGGGGAGGAGATAATGGGGGAAAAGAGGGACGGGTCATCAAGGAACATGTATAAAGGACACATGGACAAAGCCAAAGGGGAGGTAGGATCCAGGATGGAAGGTGGGGATGGCTGGGGCTGGGGCTGGGGGCAGTGGTGGGGAGAAAATGGAGACAACAGTACCTGAACAACAACAATAAAAAAAAAAAAAAAGAAACCAAAACCCTGTAACTTTGATACCATGATCTGACTCCATGTCAAAAAAAAAAAAATCAAAATGTCAGTACTGTGGGCAAATGTCAGGGAGATTTTCTTCCTGTTTCCTATTTTCAGATTCTTTTAATAAATAATTATACTTTATAATGAATAGCTGTGTCTTTATTCTTTTAAATGTGTTAGCCAGGCGGAACAGTCTGGGCAGGAAGCTGCTTGTGACCTCTGATTTGTGATTTCTGTGCTACCTTTCTTGCTCTGGGGACCTGGCACTTCCTTGGGGCTCTTCTGCCTCTGCCCCTCCCTCCCTCCATCCACAGTCTGGCGGCCCTTCCCGCCTTCGCAGCTCGGCCGCGCTGAGGACTCAGGTGCGCATGCGTCATCCCTCCCGAGCTTCACTTCCTTTTTGATAAAATGGAGCTACAACGAGAGGGATAAAGATAGTTTTTAAAACAGACAAACAAAAAACCCAGCCTGAGCCTTTTGCTTTCTAAGGTGGAAGATGGAAGGAGCTGGGTGGATGAATTATTCATTTCAGTGGGATAATTAAATCTCTAAGGGACCCCTTGAGCCTACAGACACTGGCCAGGTAGCCATGCCCAGAAATGTGAGCCAGAGAACGGGCCTCCTGCTTAATAAAAAAATATCATTTGAGTATACTTTTTTTTTAAATTTTACTTATTTATTCATTTTTAGAGAGGGAAGGGAGGGAGAGAGAGAGAGAGAGAGAGAGAGACATCAATGTGTGGCTGCTGGGGGCTGTGGCCTGCAACCCAGGCATGTGCCCTGACTGGGAATTGAACCTGCGATGCTTTGGTTCGCAGCCCGTGCTCAATCCACTGAGCTACGCCAGCCAGGGCAACCTGAGTATACTTTTGATGAGAAAAAGGGAAGTCCTGAATCATGGCTTAGAAAACAGTGGAGTGAAACACAGGGAGCTAAGCTGTTCTGTGCCAGAAAGCAAGGGGAATTCTGCGCTCTGTAAAACATTCCCAGAGCAGGTGTCGGGCCCTGCTGCAGGGTGGAGGTGGGAGGGCTTGGGGCCAGAGACAGTCAGGTGAGGTGTGTCAAGGGAGCACAGCCCCGGGACTAAGCACAGCGATTCTCACCAACTTTGCACTGCCCCATAGTAACGTCAGTTCTCTGTGTTACCCCAAACCTGGGGTGATGCAGTTAAACATGACAGATGGCCGTGTTTGTGGTGGCTTTGAGAAATCAGAGGGAAGAGGCCTGCACCAGTGGGGAGAAGAAACCAGAAACTTATGAAGCAGCATGTACAATGTGATTCTGTTCTTATAAAAAAAACCATTTCACCAAAATAGTAACACTGGCTATATACTTATTTTAGGTGATGAAATTACATGCGACTTCTTCTTTTTAAGGAAACATCTTTTTGAAAATTTCTGTGATGAACAGGTATTATCTGAGTATATGGAGGGGGGAACCCTATAGAAGTTCTATTTTAGAATTTTTCTGTTACAGTAGATGCTCACCCTAAACCTGTGGGCTGAGGCACAGGAAGGAGGCCTTCCGGACAAGGCCTGACCAGGTGGTCCTAACATCTGGAGTGGCACTCAGCACTCTCCAAATGAGTGTGAGGGGTATGTCCTCCTTGAGGTCTCTGGTGGGAGCAACCAGGCCTAGGTCATATCAGAGGTCATTCTAGTCCCTCAGTGCTTTTCAGGAAACCAGAGGGAACTCAAGTTTTGTGGGTCCCGAAGCTTCTACAGTATCTTTAAGAGAAAGAACACCAAATAGCGACAGGGCCTTGGAAGAGGCCAGTACAATATGGGGTTCTGAAGCTTCAGGGTAAATCCATGTCTGAGGACAACTTTTTTTCCTTTTGATTGGAGACAGATGTCAGATGAAGAGGGCAGTGCGCCTCCTGTTTCCTGTGGTGTCAGAGTCAGTGTCCCTGACTTGCCTTAGCCTGGTCTGGGTTCAGTCTAAGTCAGCCAGCATTGGGGTGCTCTGGTGGGTCACGAGGGAGGTTGGGAAGTGGCCTGGCTCCTCTTTGGCTTCTCCTCAGATGTTAGGCCCACCCCCAAGTTATACTCACACATCCTATTAAGAGCCAGAGATGGACTAACCCAGAGACGTCTCTGCCTTCCAGAAGTTTTTGGTCTAATAGAGTGGTTTATAATCTAATCTTTTAAAAAAATTCTCCTGTTCTGTATCTGTGCATATATGTGCATCGCATATTTACACTCCTAATGCATTGGGATCATGGGGGAAAGTTTATGTTTAAATGCATGCATGCCACATTTCTTCCGCGACACCACCCAAGGTGGGCTTGGAAGGGGCCTGGAAAGAAGGGGGGACTAGAAATTTACTGTGGTTGAGTAAATTACTCTATTAGGAGAGTAATACCTACTGCTGGGGTATGTGGAGGGATGGAATTTGGCAGCAGCGTACATATAAAAATATACATATTTTTAATTTTCTACAAGTCAGTGCTTGTCTTTCGCATCTTAAATCTACAAAAATGATCCCAACCAGGAAATAAAAGTTGTGGATCTTTTAAAAATTAAAACTTGGACATGAAAACCCAGGAATTTTTTTTGTTGCCTATAATTTAATTCTTAATGTATCAGACATAATCCAAGTTCAACAGATTTCTTTTTTTATTCTGGCAAGAATGTTAACAGGAGGCAATTATGTGAATTAATATAAACTTTTATTAAAAAAACAAAAGCCTTCATTTAAAGAGGTAATTTAATATTCCTTCTACAATGGTGTTGATGTCATTAACTTGTTTGATTAACTCTTCAAATGGTTTCAAAGTGCTTCAGGGTGGTAATTTATGAACTCCTAATTGATTTCCCCAATCTTGGTTTGGCAGGGTTGGGCCTCCGGGAAACTGTTGGAGGCCCACACTCGGCTTTTTTCTCAGACAAGGGGGCCGACCAGCCGGGATGGACTTTCCTTCTGTGGCCTGGCCCTGAGGGGCAGAGGATTCTCTGGCAGAGGAGCTGAGCGGCTGTGACGTCTGATCGGGCCCATTGTGGTTCCTGACTCCTGAGCAGCTGAGCCTTCGCTTCCTCTGAAGACGTGTGGGAACACTGCTGGCAGTCTCACAGCTCGTGAATTCAGGAATAGATGGCCTTTCAGTTCAGGCCTTTCAAGCACCATTTCCCACTGTGCCTCCCCTCAGCACATAAGGCTTTTTTGTGCAGGGAAAGATGAAGGAGGGTAGAGTATGGCGGTATGGCCCTCACCATGGGGCCCCACCCCTCCATTTCCCATCCGGGCCACTACTCCTCACTAGGCCTGTCTCCTGATGCTGAGCAGTGGAGGATCCGGGCCTTGGGAAGGCTCGGGGCCAAGTGCCCACCTCTTAAAACTGCCACAAAAGTTCACTGAAAAATCAAGGGCCTGGCAAAACTCTGAGAAATGATATGGTTGGTTAGTTTTATCATATGCCCAGCAATTATCTACTCACAAAACCTTCTAGACAGGGAATAGCTGCCCCCACTTTACAGATGAAAAAAGTGAGGGTCAGAAAGGTTGTTAGTAACATGACAACAAGCTAGTAAGTGGAGAGGCTAGGGTTCAACCCAAGCAGCCAAGTATCCCAGCCCATGCTAATAGACAGGTCACTCCATTCTTGGTTACCAAGTATGTGCTCCTGAGAGCAGGCCTGGGCCTCTCAAGTTTGTGCCCTTCCCCAGTGGAGAGCACAGACTAGTGTGAAGTCCAGGAAAGGCCTCTCATGGACCTGAGTCTCATGTGTGTGGGCTTTATGGTAGCTTCCTCATCTACCAGTGGGGATAATGGCCACCTCCCTGGTTGTTGGATTAAATGAGACAGTGCAAGTTCTTGACACATTGCCATGGGCTTAGAGAATGTTTCATGAAGGGGAAGCAAGGAGGCAGGGAAAAGGGTGGGTGGAGAATTCCCAACTGTGTTGGGAGCTAAGTTCTGAGTCAAGAGTAGGGAAGAGTGAGTAGGGTGGTTTGACTGGGGATGAGGGCCTCTGGGGGTAGCTGTGGCAAACCAGATGGGGCATAAATAAGGCTGAACATTCTGCAGGTGATGGGGCTCAATTGCCCCCATATGAAGTACAGCAAGACTTTGGGAAGAGGAGAAAGGACTCTCTCCAGATGTTAATATCTGCTGGTGGTGCCTGGCAGATATTAATAACTGTGGAATTGGTGGGCCTGAAACCATCAACAGTCACTAGAAGTGAAAATTCAATCACCACCTGCTCTGGGGTCAGGCCGAAGAGGACAAACGGAGCTATGACCTCTGGCACCAGGCCCTGGAGTGGCTGTTTCCAGGCCCCAGCTCCCAAAGAGGCTTCAGGGTCCAATGACCTCCCCCTCACTCCCCAGCCCACATCCCAACTCTCATCCCCTTGCCCAAGGCTTTGGACAGGACTTTGCAGCCCTTCAAGTATTGTTTATAAGTGTCATTTGGTGGGACCAAGATGACTTTTCATGAAGAGGACAAGGAGGGGCCCCAAGGGAAAAGTCAGGGCAACAGAATAAGCTCTGAATACCAGGGACCCTTGGGTGCTAGGGCCTTAAGGGAGGAGGCCTCTCTACACACATTCCTCATGCCCCCTCCCTTCTTACTCTGAGTTTTTTCCTTGGGATGTTTTCACCTTTCCGGAGCAGTAAGAGCCTCCCACTCCCAACAGCTCTTGTGTTCCAGGCCCATGAGGTGCCACTGGGGCCATAGGACAAGGGCACCAGGGTCTAAGGGAAGACCCCTGGTCTGAGACACAGGACACCCTCCCACCTTGCTACCCACACATGCTGCTATCCTGGTCCAGTGGCTCTGTCCCTCTGTGCCTCAGTCTCCCCATATTTACCAAGTCATCATCCTCAGACCCATCCTCCCAAACAGGATTGGGAAAAGCTTCAAAATATTGAAGCCCACTCAGGGTACATACCTAAGTTGTGGGTTGGACCCCTGGCCAGGGCACAAACAGAAGGCAACAACAGACTGGTGTTCTCAAATCGCTATTTCTCTTTTTCTTTCTCTGTCTTTCTCTCTCTCTCTCCCTCCCTGCCCTGACCTCATCCCATTTCCCTTCCTCTCAATAAAACATATTCTCGGGTGAGGATTTCAAAAATATATAGTCCTTCTGTCCAAATGATGCTTAGGGAGAATTCTCATCTGTGGGGTTTGGGTCTGTGGTTTAGGATGCCCTACACATGATGTGAGTCACTCTGGTGCCTCTACCCACCCCTCCTGCTGAGATTTTCCCCCCTCCACGGGCTAAATGGACAAATGCAGACCTTGCTGGAATGTGATACAGTGCGTCCAATGCCTCTGCTGAGCTTTAACCCCCCTGTTACCCTTTAGAAACAGGCATTGAACTGAAGCTCAGATTCGGAGGGAGGCAAGTAGAGAAAATTCCATGGAGTCTCTAGAGAAAAATGGGTAACAAGAAGCCTTTCACACTAAAAGGATGTCAGCTGTTCTCTGTCTCTCCAGAAATAGGGAGGGAAGGGGGCTTCTAATCTCTATACCCAGGCCCCCAAAGGACATTTGGCTGGACCCAAAAGATGCCAGCCTTGCCACCCCAGGGCCTTACCTGTGCGCGCTGGGGCCACGCTGGGTCAGGAGGTGCTTGTCCACAGGGCGTGTGGTGCCGCGCACCCAGCCACCCAGACTGGCATCTGAGGGCCTATTTTTAGGGTCTGATCTGCTGACACCGACCTCGTGTGCTGCCCAGTCTGAGAAGAAACCCGAGGCATCTGCTTCACCAGTGTGACCTGAAACCCTTGACTTTGGGAGCCCTGTACCTGAGCCCACACACTTGTCCCTGGCTGGGCCACAGAGGCAGAACATGTGGCTGCAGGGGCGGGGGCATGGGGGGTGCACTGGCAGGGGATTTTCTAGCATTGTTTTCTTGGGACGGACGAGGCCAGGTGTCTGTGGGGCCCTGCCAGTGTCTCTGTCCTGGAGTGTTGGGACAGGGAAGGTTTACACGCTTGCCGAGAGCCTGTGGGAAGGTCAGGGCGCTTAGCCTGGAGAAGAACTCTCCATTCCACTCTTTTCTGGGAATTTGTAAAGCTATTTCTGGGGGGCCACATCATGTGAGACAGTCCATGAAATGCCCCTAAGAAAGACTGTAAATTTGGTCCATTCTCAGTGTTGCTGCCCATGAGACCTCTAGTAAGCGCCCAACCCTTCTGGGCTTCAAAGAGAAAAATAATCATAATGCCATCCTCTTGTGTTTTTATGTTGTTAGGGTTAAATGACATAAAGTATGGAAAGTACTTAGTGCCTGGAACGTGCTAAACATTTTAAAATGCTAGGTGGTATTAGGATGCCAAAAATATTTCCAACTCAACAGTCATTCCCAGGCCTGTCTGTTCTTGGCAGCTCCTTCTCTCCATCTCCCGCCTCTTTGGCTCCAGGGCCCACCACCAGGCCCCGCCACCACGGCCCTCCTTTTCAGTGCTGAGGGCCATAGACCTGCACAGGCTTCTCTGATTTCCTAGTAAAATCTTTCCAGGGATTCTTACAGTTCCTTACAATGAATAATGGGGTTTTCCATCCTCGTCACCCACTTTGGGGCATACACTAATGTGTGAAGAATTGGGGGGAGTGGGGGGACACCAGTCTCCCCACTTCCTTCACTTAACAGGGTCTTCTTGAGTCGGGTCATTATATTGTTCTCTGCAAGTCTGTATTCTGCAAACCTAAGATCTTCCTCACAATTTGCTTGTTTAGCCCCTACCGGATTTATTCAGAGTGGTTATTTCTAGTAATTTTCATTGTGAAACTGCTCAGAGACTTAGCTTTTATAGATTTCTTGGCACAAAAAATATTCACAGGGCCAAGACTCTGGACCCAATTGTACACAGAGGTCAAAATGTCAGGGCCCACCAGTCCCTGCTGTCGATGCGGGAGTCGGAGCAGCAGGTCAGAGAGTTTTCTGCAACCACCCCAAGAGCTAAAGGAGTCAGAGCTGCTGGAACCGACAAAGTCCGAAGACAGATTTCCATCTCACTGGGAGCCCCACCCCAGCCCAACTCAAGGGCTAAGGAGGCAAGAGGGCCTCTGAAGCTGTAGGCTCAGCATGGGGCAAAAATCAAACATCTAAAGACACGTGAGATAGACAGATGATTGACTAGAAAGGGAGATAATATTTCACCTCACTGTCTAGTAGGATATTCAAGCAAATAAAGCCAACAAAAGAATTAGATGGGTTTCTGGGTCATGCCCTCCATTAGAGGGCACCCTAAAAGTGGTTGACCAGAAGACTGGTGATGCTCTCTCCACATCCTCCTCCATCCCTCAAGCCTTCGCACATTAAAAGCACACCCCCAAGAGGATGACAAAAGTGGGGGAGGGAAGAAAACTATGTCATTAATTATGAGGAGCTATAGGGAGCCCAGGAAGACTTTATTGGGAAAGAGTGGTGGTGGTGACATGAGATGCCTGATCCGTTTTCTAGCAGCTGAAGGGTTCACCTGTGGCCGAAATGATTGTGTTCCCTGCGTAACGCTAAGGGCAGAAACTCAGGCCCTGGGTAGATCCCAAGAGCTTCTGTGTGTGGACACAGCATGCACATGGTTCTGCCGGGCTGGGAGTGAACCAGGTACTCACAGGCTGCGCTCAGGGATATCGCCACCTGTTCCAAACTCCAAGGACAGTCCGCCGGGACTCTGTGCCCCAGCCAGCTGTACCAACGCAGGCGAAGGATGATCTGCAGAAACAGCTGTCATTTTCATCGTAGCTGGTTAAGAGCTCACCTGTAGCAGCGTTTGACATGTTTCCTCCCTCCCACCGCCACTTCTCTAACCCATGTTATTTTCATGAGCAAAATCCTTCTCCCCAAAATCTCCCTCTACTTCTTCCATTTTCAGACACAGCTGGACACCGCTCTTCATCTCGGCTTCTCTGGATCAGAAACCCACTTAGGCCCAGTGGCAGAGTGTGGCAGAAAATACACTCCCTGCGAAGATGTCCACATGCTAATCCCTGGGTCCTGTGAGTACCTGTCAGGAGGCACAGGGGAATTAAGGTTGCTCGTCATCTGACTTTAACATAGGGAGAGTAGCATGGATCATCCAGGTGGGCCCGATGTGATCACAAAGGTTCCTGGAAGAGACAGGCAGATGATGGGGTGGAAGTGTTACAATGTGAGAAGGACCCAAATCCCTGCTGGCTGCCTTGGAAGATGGAGGAAGGGGCCGCAAGCCCCTCGCAGCTGGAAAAGGCAGGTAAATGGATCTCCCCTGAAACCCACCGAAGGAATGCAGTCCTGTCGGCACCTTGATTTTCACCCAGTGAGACCCACGTCGCACTTCCGACCTATAGGACTGCAAGATAATAAATGTGTTGTTTTCAGCCACTGAGTTTAATTTGTTAGAGCAGCAATAGGAAACAAGTGCATGAGATTTGACTAATACATGACCTTTCTGAGTCCGAAAGACCCAGAGGTCTCCAGAGCTCTGTGGACACCTGAGATCACGCCGCTACTGCATCCAGCTGGCCGCCAGGATTGAAGCAGCCCTCTCAGGCGCAACCCGCAGGGCCAGGACCACATGTGTCTCTGAGGCGGACTCGTGCAGTCTGACGGCTGTAAGTCTGCTTCACCCCTAGAGGGCTCTCTTTTCTTTCCTATTGAAAAAACAAAACACAGCAAACAGATTGAGGCCCCTGCTCTGCAGGAAGCCCAGAGCCCTCGCACCATCTCCAAGGACTGTTCTGTGGGAGAGGTCTAGGCAGAGTGGCTCTTCTTTCTCCTGAGCCTGCTCTGCTGTAGCCCTTAGGCCTCCCCATCCTCAAGGAAACCCTCTGGCCTCTCACTCCTTCAACCTCGCCCCAAGCTTGACACCACCCTCTTCTGTTTTTTCTCTGAAGCACATCCGCCCCATGTCACAGCACTGAGCAGGAGGCAACTCCGACTTCAATGTCTAACCTCCCTATTAGAAAACCGTTGGCTGGACCCTGTGCCTCGGGAATTTCGTCCTCCAGAGGTTTCTGTCTCTGTACCTGCCACGTTCACAAAGCTCCTCTCTGTCTGTAAAATCATCACAGCTGTCCTTTATTGGCATTCTTGGCCTTTCATTCTCTTCTCCGGAGCTGTGTCCCTCGATTGAGAGGTCCTTCCCTTTGATTATTTGGAGCAAGTCAGCTGCCTCTTAGTCTCTGGCTCCCAAGCAGGCTAAGTCCAGGGGGCCTCCCTTTTGTGTCAAAAAAGCCCACCAAGGACTACACAAAACCAGAGTTCTCACACAGCAAAGGAAACCATTGAGCAAACAAAAACACAACCTGCTGAGTCGGAGAGGATAGTCACCAACGATACACTGCATAAGGGGTTACATTAAAAATATATAAGGAACTCACACAATTTTACACCCAAAAAACAAATTCCACTTTAAAAAATGGGCAAAGGACCTAAATAGACATTTCTCCAAAGAGGACATACAGATGGCCAATAGATGTATGAAAAGATGCTCAACATCACTAACCATCAGAGAAATGGCAAATTAAAACCACCATGAGGTTTCACCTCACACCGGTCAGAACAGCTGTTGTCAGTAAATCAAGAAACGACAAGTGCTGGTGAGGGTGTGGACAAAGGGGCCCCCTTGTGCACTTTTGGTGAGACCAAAACTCGGTGCAGCCACTATGGAAAAAAATATGGAGGTTCCTCAAAAAATAAAAAATAGACCTACCATATGATTGAGCAATTCCACTCCTGTGTATTTATCTGAAGAAACCCAAAAGACTAATTTGAAAAGACATAGGCACCCCTATGTTTATTTCAGTGTCATTTACAATAGGCAGGATGCGGAAGTAACCTAAGTGTTCCTTCAACAGACAATGAAGTGTCCATCAACAATGAAGTGTCCACCAACAGACAAATGGAGAAAGAAGATGTGGCACATATAATTAAACAATGGAATATTACTCAGCCATAACAATGAATGAAGTCTTGCCATTTGTGACAATGCAGAGGGACCTAGAGAGTATTATACTAAGTAATCTAAGTTAGAGAAAGACAAATAACATACGATTTCACTTATGTGTGGAATCTAAAACAAACGAACAAACAAACAAGCAAAATAGAAACAAATTTACACAGAGAACATGTTGACAGTTTACAGATGGCAGGGGAGGGGAAATGGGAGGAAGAGGAGAAGGGATTGAGATGTGCATGTCGCCGGCTGTAAAAACAGTCACAGGGAGGAAGCGCAGCGCAGGGAACACAGGGAATAATGCTGCAATAGCTACACACGGCGTCAGACGGCTACCAGATCTTCCGGGGTGACCACTGCACAAGGTGTGTAAGTGCCTGATCACTACATTGTACACTTAAAACTAATGTAATATTGTATGTCAACTGTAATTAAAAAATTAAAAATTTTTAAAAGGCCTTCCAAGGCATTTTCTTAGAGAAGTCACAAGTCCAAGAGGGGAATTTTTTTACTTTCCTAGACAATATCATCCATAGACCCTGGAAATTGGAGCCCCTGCCCTAAGCTGCTTTTTTCGAGGTCCCCACATACCAGAAGCACACAGACATTGAGATACTGCTGTGCATCTGTTAGAACGGCTAAAAACAAAACCCAGCAACGCCAAACCTGGTAAAAATTTTGGCAGCTGGTGGAACTGTTCCATATCTTGGCCATAGTGATGGTTGCACATTTATACCCATTTGTCAGTAAAACCCAGAAGAGTGGCCTTTGCTCTATGTAAATTTACAAATAAAAAGGATGCATGGGTTCCTCGTTCACCTGGGATCTGGCTTTCTGCACTGGCACCATTCAACCCACAGCTCTGACCACTTTGGCAACTAACGCCGTTTAGGCCACAGAGAATGTGTTTCCCCTTCTCTTGTCCCGTGTCCTCAAAAAAAGATAACTGAGTCTCAATTCCGTGAGAGTCGGTGGGCTATGCTCCTCTAAACCTTGGAGCACAGGGAGGATTGGAACTGCGGGAATGAGAGAAAAGACAGCTTGTTGAGTTTATCCCGTCACCAGCTCAGACAGCAGAAAAACCAGGCACGTCGTGCTGAGTGTCGTTGGGCGGGCATTCCGCTTCAGGGTTCCGTGGGTGAGCTGGAGTTAACAGCAGCAGTTGCAACAACAGTTGAGAAACATTTTGTTTCTCAAACAACATGAAATACTCTTTAAAGTATAGACAGTGGTACCTCGGTTCTCATTGTTAGTTCGTTCCGACGACTGGCTGGTGAGCCACGATGATGGATGAAGCATCTTCTCTTGCGGGTGACGTCGTGACTCCTAGAAGTTTCTGCAAAAGCAACAAGTAGCGAGCAAGTGCCAAGTGCTGAAGCATTTTTTTTCTCATGAAAATGTGATGAGTACCAGGTTGGACAAGTTCTGAAGCCACTGAGTACCGAGGTGTGTATATATAATACACATTATATATGGTGTATCTGTACACATACGAGTACACATATCTGTGTACAGAGAAACATGTGCGAAGGGTAATGCCAATTCTTTACATTGACGACTAGAATTGTCAATAACTTTTTTGTAACAGTGGTGTACAAAATTTAACAAAACTTTCAAAGAAGCGAGTTAATATTTTCAGGTTCATTTATGTTACTTTTATTTAAAACTGATATTTGATAATTACATAGTCCCTTTTATTTTAATAAGGACTTTAAATGTTTTAGAAAATAATTCTCTTGGAAATATACATAGAAGTAATTTTAATTTTTTATTGTTTTCATTTAATTTACATTTTGATAAAAATAACATTCACATTTGCTCACTTTGAATTGTTACATTATATTTTCAAGCCTTCAGATCAGCTCTATCCAGTAGAAACACAATTACAAGCCATGTGTGCGCAATCTTAATTTTCTTTTTTTTTCACTTTTTTTCTTTATTTTATTAATTATTCTATTACAGTTGTCCCATTTTCCCCCTTCACTCCCCTCCACCCTGCCCACCTCCTCCCACCCACATTCCCCCCTTTAGTTCATGTCCATGTGTCATAAGTTCTTTTTTTTTTTTTTAAGATTTTATTTATTTATTTTTTAGAGAGGGAAGGGAGGGAGAAAGAGAGAGAAACAGCAATGTGCGGTTGCTGGGGGACATGGCCTGCAACCTAGGCATGTACCCTGACTGGGAATCAAACCTGCGATGCCTGGTTCGCAGCCTGCGCTCAATCCACTGAGCTACACCAGCCAGGGCCCATGTGTCATAAGTTCTTTAGTGTCTACATTTCCCATACTATTCTTGCCCTCCCCCTGTCTATTTTCCACCTATTGTCTATGCTACTTATTCTCTATATCTTTTCCCCCTCTCTCCTCCTCCCATTTCCCCATTGCTAACCCTCCATTTGATGACTTTTCTTTACTGTTCATATTTTTAATCTTCTTTTTCTTAGGTAAGTCCCTTTAACATTTCATATAATAAGGGCTTGGTGATGATGAACTCCTTTAACTTGACCTTATCTGAGAAGCATTTTATCTGCCCTTCCATTCTAAATGAAAGCTTTGCTGGATAGAGCAATCTTGGATGTAGGTCCTTGCCTTTCATGACTTGGAATACTTCTTGCCAGCCCCTTCTTGCCTGCAAGGTCTCTTTTGAGAAATCAGCTGACAGTCTGATGGGAACTCCTTTGTAGGTGACTGTCTCCTTGTCTCTTGCTGCTTCTAGGATTCTCTCCTTCATTTTTACCTTGGCTAATGTAATTATGATGTGCCTTGGTGTGCTCCTCCTTGGGTCCAACCTCTTTGGGTCTCTCTGAGCTTCCTGGACTTCCAGGAAGTCTATTTCCCTTGCCAGATTGGGGAAGTTATCCTTCATTATCTGTTCAAATAAGTTTTCCATTTGTTGCTCTTCCTCTTCCCCTTCTGATACCCCTATAATTCGGATGTTGGAACATTTAAAGGTGTCCTGGAGGTCCCTAAGCCTCTCCTCATTTTTTTGAATTCTTGTTTCTTCCTTTTCTGTTTGGTTGTTTCTTTCTTCCTTCTGGTCCACTCCATTGATTTGAGTCCCAGTTTTCTTCCCCTTACTCTTGGTTCCCTGTGCGTTTTCCTTCATTTCTCTTATCATAGCCTGCATTTGTCCATCTAATTTATGACCAAAGTCAACCAATTCTGTGAGCATCCTGATCACCAGTGCTTTGAACTGTGCATCTGATAGGTTAGCTATCTCTCGGTCACTTAAAAAAAATTGGCTCTGGGGCCTTCAATTCTGTTTGAGCCATCTTTTTTATTTTTTATTTACCTTTGGTTTGGTTGTGGCTGTTACGTAAGGACAGAGCCTTAGGTATTCACCAGGACGGGGCACCCCAAATGCTGGGTTGTAACATTGTAGGTGGGGGCAGGGTCTGAGGGAACAATGATGCCTGCTCTGCTCTCTCCAGGACCTCAGTCCCCCTTGCCACCTCCCACAAGCAAACTGGGCCCTTCTGGTGCTGTCTCCCGGGCAGGTGGGCTTGTGTACTTTCTCAGACTCTGTGGGTTTCCCCGAGAAGTCTCCTGTGAGGCTGAGAGAATCTCCTGGCCTCAGCCCCCACAGGTGTTTTCAGTCGGTGCTCTTAGGCTTTGTCTCCCGGCACTGGGTCCCTGGGTTGTGTGGTCTGTGTTGTTGCCCATTTTCGCCTAGTTTGTCTGCGCGCGAATGTGTGGCTGTGGACAGCCAGTTGCGCCCCTCACTGGGTCTGCTCGTTGCCTCCCACCCCAGGGTCTGCCACCGGTCCGTCAGCTGCCTTCTGCACCCTGCACACCCGCGTCTGCCAGCCACTGCTCTTTCCTGCCGGGACCCCTCGACCCCCTCCGTAGGCCTCTGACTCCGCCCCTCCTTACCTGTCTGGATGTACGGTAGTCCGACTTCCCTTCAGTTCATTTCTCTCTGTTCTGGTTGTTTTTTGTTTCTCAATTTTTGTTGTCTTTAGTTTTGGTTGTGCGAGGAGGCACAGTGCAACTACCTATGCCTCCATCTTGGCTGGAAGCCCACAAACTTAATTTTCTAGTAGTCACATCAAAGAGTAAAAAAGCCCTGGCTGGGTGGTTCAGTTAATTGGAGCATCGTCCAGCACACCAAAATGTTGTGGGTTCCAATCTCAGTCAGGGCACATTCCTAGGTTGCAGGTTCAATCCCTTGTTGGAGCATGTACGGAGATCACTAATGAATGTTTCTCTCACATCAACGTTTCTCTTTCTAGCTCTGTCTTCTTCCCTTTCTCTCTCTCTAAAATCAATAAACATATCCTCAGCTGAGGGTTTAAAAAAAAGATAGAGATTCAACTTTTTTACAAAAAAAAAGAAGAGAGAAAGGTGAAATTAAATTTGAAAATTTATTTTATTTAACTGACTATATCCCAAATATTACTATTTCAATATGTAATCAATATGAAAAATTATTGAGATATTTGGCATTCTTTTTTTCATACCAAGTCTTGGAAATCTGTGAATATTTCATACTTACAGCACATCTGAACTTGGAGCAGCCACAGTTCAGCTGCTCAACAGCACCATGGGCCTGCTGGCTCCCACTCAGACAGCTCAGGTCTAGGTCACTGGAAATGGGACAAGTCAATGGGGTGGTGGGAACTTGGGAAGGGGGCTTCCATTTGTCCTACTTCCCGGGCCTGACCTACCTATTTCCCACTGGACGACCACAGATCTTCTCTCTTCCTGCATCTGGGCTGTCCACAGTTCTTAAATCCTGTTTTATGGGCACCTGGCGGCTTGCTGGCAGATGGCCAGGCTACATCTGCTGTGGAGCTGTCACTCTTGACTCTGATGGCCTAGCACCTGAGGTCATTGTGTTTGAAGAGAAGGCCCAAGGGCCAAGGATGTTTCTCTGAAATCGATACCTCTGTGCAACATCCTGGCTGTCAAAGTACTGGGAGTGCTTGCTGCCAGCCTCCTGCTGGGGGCTCTGAAACCCGCAGGACCCAGGGCGTGGGCTGTGGGCTGTGGGCTGTGGGCTGTGTTCCCCTCCAAGCCCCCCTTTCCGAGGAGACTGAGTGCCGTTTGAGCCCTGCTCCAGTCTCTCAGTGATCTCAGCAAATGGGTCAATTGTGTCTCTATTAGAAGCGTCTCTGTCTTCCTGCCAGGACTTATTTATTTTACAGACAGAGATCTATTTCCTCTTCACGGCTTGTTAATGTATCAAAGTGACATTGATGAGGCCTGACAGGGTGGTTAGTTGTGTGTGTGGGAGGCAGGAGAGCAGAGGAGTGAAGGGTGGGTGCTTTGAAAACATAAGGACTTGGGTGCAAATCCTGCCCCTCCACTTAGCTCTGAGTTGGCACAAGTCTCTTAACTTCTTTGAGCCTGTCCTCTCGTCTGTACATTGGGAGCAGTAACAGCATCTACTACAGGGTTTTCGGGAGGATTAAGTAAGATATGCATGTAAGCTCTTGGCTTCCACTAAGCAGCGAATGCATACTAGCCATTACTGTTCTTTTTCTCACTCTACCTCAGCTCTCATTAATTGTTTATGTCCCACTGGACAGATGAAGAAATCCCTAAAGAAGGTTAAATTAACAGACCGCTGAGTTGGGACCTGAAATCTCCCTGTGGATTCAGCAGACATTTGCTGAGGCGAGGCCCTGCTCTGCGCCCAGGCCCTGTTCTGGAAGCAGACAGCTGGACAGGAAGGCAGGAAATCAGGGCCTGCCTTGGTGTCCTTACTGCGAAGTGGGGAAGCAGACCTCTAAGCACACACTGGCAGCCCAGTGGGTGAGGGTTGTGATGGGGAGTGCACAGAGGCTGCCAAAAAGGCCAGGAGTCCCAGTAAAGACACTCAGAAAAGGCCCACCTTGGCACTGGAGGAAGAAGGCTAGATTGGCCTGTCAGGTGGTAATGTGCTGTCAGCTGTGAACCAGTAGGCACTCAACAAACACTTGTGTGGAGAGCGATACTACCCCAAACTGCCGTGGACATTTTACCCACAGTTCGACAATAGGCATTAACCAACCCATGTTTGTTCAGCCAAGACAGGGACCTTGCGCCAATTCCGATTCCATTTCAGAGGCATTGTCTGGGAGGGAAAAATAATAATAATAATAATAATACACAGGTGGAGCTGAGCTGGACCCCTGGACTGATCAGTTAGGGCCCAACATATGACAGAATTCACCAGCACGTTTTAAATGAAAAGATGTTAATAAGAGGACTGCATACGGAATGTGAGCATAGTTAAGGGAACTACCAAGGGGTGCTGAAGCGCCCAGGAAGTAGACACAGTGGAAAGCCCAGGGACACAGATGTGGTGGCGACCCAGCTTCAACCTGGAAGATGAGGAAAGCCCTCTCAGGAGTGGCAGAGCAACGAGGTGGAAGGAACCTGGGTCCCTCCCTACATGACCTCTTAGAGCTGAGTCATCTCACTGGACTGGACTGTCCACCTATCCCTGTACAGTGAGGTGAGAGAGAAATAAGCAGCTGATTGTTTAAGCCACTGCATTTTGAAGTCTCTGTTATAATAATGTAGTCTGCACCCCAAGCATTCGAAGGCTTGTGTGGTTGAAACAGAGAGAGGGAGAGAATGTTAGCAGATGAGGGTCTAGATCCCGTGAGGCCTGGTGGCCATGGCAGGAGCTTGGATTTTTTCTAAGAAGGATGGCTGTGTGACCTGATTTGCATTTTAAGAAGAACATTCTGACTGTTACCTGGGGAACAGACATGGTGAAGAAAAATAGATGTAACTTTCCCCCCACACAAGATATTGGTGGGTTGCATCAGCAGAGAAACTCACATGTTCTTAAGCAACTCACCACTTTGGTGCCTGTGCACATGGCCCGGGCCTGTCGCCGAGGTTAGTCTCAGGGAGGGTGGTTGGAACCCAAAGGGACCCAATGGGTGCAGTCAGTCCAGCTCTGAACGGACAGAAAACGCACTCGCTCTGCCCATCCTGGCATGGCACCTGTATGGGCTAGGCAGTATGGTAGAAACTGAGGAAAAAGTAACAACACAGACCATGTCACTGCCCTCATGTTGCTGCTATTCTTGTCACTGGGAGGTACAAAAAAGTGTGTTTTTCTTTAGTTCTTCTAACCTTCCCCACGGGCCCCTCCTGGCTCTGCTGGGAATTGCAGACACTTAAATGTGACAAGTAATAATATCCAAGTCTCTTCCCAGTTACAGGCTCAAACTCTCAGAATTCTCATCTCTTGCCCAAAACAGTTTATGGATGCACATCGGGGTTTATTGCCGGAGCCGAGTTGGGGAGGGGCCTTACACTGTGGGGGTCCTTAAGCCTGGCTGCTGCTCCTATTGAACAAAATGACCTCCTTCCAGAGGCCTAAATGGGTGAAGAGCAAAGCCCCGTCCCCCCTACAAACGCATGTGCGCACACACACTTTTCAGTTTGCCCTGAGATGTTGTCGTAGACTCTGGACTTAGAGAAGGAAGGCCACCTCCCAGAGGCCTCCCTGCCAGCCACCCTCCTCTCTCCCCTTCTTTTTTCCTTCACCGCCCCCCCTCCCCAACTTTTCCTCTCTCACCAGAGCATGCTTGGGACCTCCTCCTGCTGGATTTGGCCTCTTCTCCTCATTTCTGTGGCCCTAATGGGAAAACGACTTCCAGGTAGGGCTGACTGACTTACAAATCCATTTGTAGTATTAATTTGTCCTCTGAAATATTTGTAACATATCTATACTAAAAAAGTATTTGTTTCAAAAACAAAAAGAAACTGAGCAAACAACTAGAACCGGAACAGAATCACCGAAATGGAGATCACATGGAGGGTTATCAGCAGGGAGGGGGAGGAGGGGAGAATGGGGGGAAAGGTACAGGGGATAAGAAGCATAAATGGTAAGTAGAAAATAGACAGAGGAAGGTTAAGAATAGTATGGGAAATGGAGAAGCCAAAGAACTTGTCTAGACAACCCATGGGCATGAACTAAGGTGGGGAAATGCTGGAGGGAAGGGGGGGGCATGCAGGGTGGAGGGAAAGAAAGGTGAGAAAAAAATGGAACAAGTGTAATAGCATAATCAGTAAAATATACTTAAAATTATTTGTTTCTTAGCTGAAATTCAATTTTAACTGGTCTCCTACATTTTATCTGACAACCCTACTTCTGAGAAACTTGCTTATGGGGGAAAGGAATGAAAAGCACAGCCATTTAGTATTTTTAAAATATTATGCCCACTATAGAGGCTTAGCCCCTGCTGGCCTCTTGGTCAGCAGACTTAGGGGGGCTTCAGAAAAAAGGCTGCTGTCCCCCCACCTCCCCAATAAGGCCTATTGTCAGTCCCTCAGAAGAACCCAGCATGTGGGCCATGTTGGGGGCAGAGTGGGTGGTGGAGGAGCCCACTCTGGCCCCCTGCCCTCCCTCCCCACCCCATCACACCAGGCAGGCCGCCCTGGGATGTGGGTAGCCCCATCCTGCTGGCAAAGCAATTTCTTACCTAGAACTTTTATGAGGACATTTTTATTGAGCTGTAATTGAAAAGGAAAAAAACTCCAAGACATTCCAGATTTTTCTCATAAGCCTGCTACAGGCATTTGTGTGTGTGTGTATGTGTGTGTGTGCCCGCACTTCACAGACTTGGGCCAGACCACACCAGAATTTTCATTGAAAAAATGAAGAGGTTTTTGTGTGTGAGAGAGACATTTAACTTTTTTCTCTTCTCCCCTAAATTAACAATCAGAATAAAGATGAACTGGGAGGCTGGAGAGCTTGTAAAACCTCTTTTCATTAAGCAAGTATTCCAGTGTTTGGAGAACCAGGGTTTTATGTAAGGGGCTGCATTTGTCATCACAGCCTCATATCCTAATGTGAGTTTACAGCCGCGTTTAAGAAACCTGTAATGGAATGCAGAGGCTCTTATGTATGTAAACTGCTTGGCAAAAGTTTATAAATCATACACATCTATTTTAAAAGATGAGGAAGTGAATCCAGATGATGGCGTTTCAGAACCCAGCTGGTTGCGAGTGCCCTGTGGCGCCCTGTCCTTGTCACCGTCCTGGGAAGCTGCAGGGAAAGATGGGGTCGCCACTGGGGTCTGTGTGACCAGTCCTCCCGGCGCCCACCTCCCAGGAAGAACGCAGCTCCAGATCTCCCTTCCTAAGCCCCTGGTTGTCTAAGCAGAAAGGAAAGAAACTCAAATTTTCTTGAGCACCTACTATGTGCCAGGCACTGGGCTGTTCCTCTATGTCCATTCTCACAACAGACCCAAGCAACGCTGTCATCCATCCCATTTTTACACTGGAGAAAAGTGAGGGTCAGGAGAGTTAACCATCTGCTGGGCCCACGCAGCCGTGCAAAGAGGGAATCTGAATGACACGCTGACCCTGTGTGTCCACAACTCTTGTTCCTCCTGCCACTCCATTCCCACCCCCGGCAGCTCAGCTGGTGGTGATAGCGCACTGTGCTATGATCTCCTCGGCTGGAGATGTATTGCTACTTCTCAGGAGGGACAAGGCTGGACAGAGAGGGACATAGGTAAGGCCAGGCACTTCTGTGTGGTGGCCATTTCTGAGACAGACCTGAACCCACTGACTGGTCGTCGTCCTGCCAAAGGGTCTCATTCTTGTCAGGTGATGCCTGTGGTCTGGGTGAAATTTGCAAGATAAACAGATGAGGTTTTTCAGGTGCCAAAAGATAACACAACCACTCGACCTCAGAGATTCATTGTAAAGCTGGATAACAAGGAGCCTCCTGGGAAGTGGGATGTCTCCCAGGATACATTGTGACTCCGGTGAGCAGGCTGACGTGGGGTCTCATCAGGCGCAGGCGGCTCCTCCGGCCAGCGCTCTGGCTCTGTGGGGACTCGGCTCGCCTCAGTTCGGCCTCTGACACTCCTGTCCCTGCCAGCTGACTCTTCCTGCTCACCCTTGGTGAGATATCTGCTCCTGTGGCTCCTGCTTCCTGACTTCTCTCCGGGTGCCTCCCCACCCATCCCATGACCTCCAGCTCTGCTTCCCACTCAGACTCTCTAAGACAGAGGACCTCAGTGGGTCAGCAATCTCGTCCAGGAAAAAGCAGAGTCAATGGCAACACTTCATATCAGGCGGCCCCACAGGCCTCTGGCCACCTGTGGGTCAGGAAATTCAACACTTAAGACCACATTTGGCTGCAGGTAGCAGAGACCTGAAAAACAGTGACTTGGACGAGGTAGGCATTTCTCTCTCTCATGTCAGGAAAGTGAGGAGGCACAGGCGGTCCAGGCCTGGCAGGGAGCCCAGCCAATGTCATTCACACTCCAGGCAGCACCAGGAGGGGTCCAAGGACACATCACTTCCCCTTTAAAAGACTTATCAGAAGGTTCACATAACTATATCTTATTGGTTAGAACATAGTCAGTTACTTGACCACATTTACCTGCAAGGGAGGCTGGGAGGGGTTCTACTTTCGCTGGGTGCATTGTCAAAAGTTCTTTACCAAAGTAATAGGGGAAGACGCACGCCGGGAGCAAGTCGAAGTCTGATGGGCACCAGGTGCCCATCCTGATGCAGCCATCCGGAGCCCAGAGAGCAGAGCCACGTGGCTGAGAGTGTTTGACACCAGGAATCCCTAAGAGTGGTGAGCTGGCATGATGGGGCCTTACCAGGATGCTACTGGGTGAGAATCTGGATCTGTGAGATGTGGTCTCAAAGGAACCAGAAGGTCCCCTCATGCCACTCCCAAGTTGCCCCTCAGTAGTCCTGCCTACAAGTTCATCATTCAAGGGAAGCAGTGCCTTTCCCAGCACCCCTTTTAAAGCACTCACATAATCCTGGGAAAATTCACCTGTCCTTGGTTCTTTATACTTGTGTGTATATTTTCTTAAGTCTGCCTAATCAGCAACTCTCCTTCCCAGTCAGTGCTAAAGTCAGGGTGGCCCTGGAGGCCAGAAGCACCAAGCTAGAGCCCTGGGAGACTTGAAAGCTTTTCGGACCAGGCCCCAGTTGTGGACCCCAGGAGGCCCTTGGTCAGCCCAGATGGAACAGGAGGGCACGCCTGGATGACTGTACAGGCATGTAAACAGGGAGCATTCTGAGGGAGGGAGGGAGGGCACATGGTGGACTGATGGAAGGTTCTGAGGTAGCAGCTGGGGAGCAGGAATTCTCAGAGGAGGGGAAATTCCAGTGGCTCCCAAGGAGAGAGTGACCACATGTCAAATGGCTCAGGAATCATAAAGCTGGGGGAATAACCTGGAAAGAGCAGAGTAATCTGAGAAAAGGAGAATGGTGGCAGCTGGTTCCTCCTGCCAGCCAGGGCGGGCAACACCTGGGTGTGCAGGAGTGGGTGGGATATTTCCTTCTGAGTTTTCCTCAAACCAGGGTTCCCCAAGACCCCAGTGGCTACAGAGTCCATACTGTGGCTGCTCGCCCCAGCCCGGATGTGGGAGGAAATGGAGGAGGCGGCAGTCAAGGGCAAGCTGGGAGCTACAGGAGTCTCAGCAGACCTACAGGGGTCTCCTGGTGCCCAGGAGTCTGTTGGCCTGGAAGGTAGGGTGGCTGGAGCTTAGGAGAACGCTTGGGAGAGAGATGAGGAGTTGGGTGTTCCATTTCTTGTAGCCTCTCTACCTTGCTCACCTCAATAACTTTGCCTCTAATATTTTCCTTAGGCCCCTAACCCTCTTCCAGGCTCCAGGGAGGCTCTGAGCAGATAGAAGCCAGGGCTATACTGCCACCTTTATTCCTCTGTGGATGTGGAACCTCATCACCATGCACTCATCCTGGGGGTGGACGAAGGCAGCTGCTCTGTTCTTTTCTCATCCACCCATCCCTCCAAAGGTTCATTGAGTGGTTGAAAGCCAGGGCCTTTAGTCAGAACAGGCTCTTCCACTGTTCTGGTTATCTACTGCCATGTAACAAACTACCCCCAAATTTAGTGACTTAAAAATGAGAGCATTTTCTTAGATCCCGTGGCTTCCTGGGTCCTTAAATCAGGCAGGCTGCACGGACGGCTCTTAGATTTCACATGGCATTGACGGAGGTCACTCGGTAGTGTTTGGCTGGCAGATGTGTTGGTCTGGAGGAGCCAAAAAAAAGGGTCGCTCAGATGTCTTGTGCCTTGGCAGGGAGGCTGGAAGGATGGACTCAGCTGAGACTGTCAGCCAGATGGCCTCCCCAAGGCCTTTCTAGCACGGCGGTTTGGGGGCAGTCAGCCTACTTGCATGCCTCGGAGCTCCAGAAAGAGTGTTCCGAGAGACCACAGTAGACGGTGCAAGGCGCCCTATGAGCCAGCTTCAGAAGTACCTGAATGCCATGTCTGTCGCAAAATCTGATGGCAAGCAAGTCACTAAGGCCAACTCAGAATAAAGACTCAGGGAGTGTCTGAGAAACAGACTTGCTGACTGAGGTTGTAGTATGATTCTCTCACTTCTAAGTAACCTTGAGAAAGTTTATTTAAACTCTTTGAGCCCCAGTTTTCATATCTGTAAGATGGGAATATTAATAATAGTATCTACCTCTTATGCTTATGAGAATTAAATGATTATTTATGTCTCATATCAACACCTGCTATGGAAAAGCAGTGATCATCATCAATGCTCATGAGCAGCAACATTTGCCATTTCTTCTTCCTGGGCACCCTGCTGGACCACCTTTCCCAGCCTCCCCTGTAGTCAGGTGTGGCCATGTGACTGAGTTCTAGGTCATGGAACTATAAGAGAAGTGATATATCTGGCCTCTTATATCCCCTCCATGTTCACTGCCCCCACATTACACCAACCTGTGTTGTGAGGGAGAAATAAAGTTGTGTTTCTCAGAGCCATTAGCCTACCATGCCTACGCACTGGTACATAATAAACTCTGCTAAAGCTGGCTGCTCTCTGGCCTAACCCCTCTGCACCTGTGTTCCCATCTGTACAGTGAGGGGATAAGATTAAATGAAATAATATTTCGTCTGAGGTACTGGCTTAGCTTCCCTTCAATCACAGACATTTCATGTAAACACTATAAACTGGGTCATCATTACCTTTTTTTTGAAGCAATATTATCCACAATAAAGCCTTTTGAAGGCTTAAATTCACATGTTAAAAGGATAACATGTGAATTTGCAATATTTTAGATACCAGTTCTAATGCTACCATTTTAATTCAGAATACTTTCTAAAATACCTGATGATGAATTAGATTAGGATGTTTCTAATTTTAAACATTAGTCAATTTATTTTTGTTTTTTAAATTAGGAAATATTTTTAAAATACAAAAAAAATATGAAACACTTATTTTCCCATGACTCAATATGGTCAAATCTTAACATTCTGCTGAATTTGTGTTTTTCTAAAGAAATGACACATCATGGGTGAAACTGAAAAAAAGAATGGGAAATGCTGCATCTAAAGCACTTAATATAGGGCCTGGCAGAGGCGAAGGAGTCGGTAATTTTTCTGCAGTTTTATTTTAAATAAGTTCACACTTACAGGGAGTTATAAAATAGGCGAGACATCCAGTGCACACCGGTCACCCGGCTCCCTCTAATGCTCACTTCTCACATGACCACGGCGTGTGCCCCGGAGGGATGAGCGCTGGTGGGACGCTGTTCCCTGAACCGCAGACTCACTTCAGATTGCATCGGTTTCCCTGCTTATGTCCTTTTCTGCTCCAGAATCCAGTCCAGAATACCATGCTGCATTTAGGTCAGCTGGTTTTTAATTTTTCATTTATTCAGCACACTGAGAGTGCTACCAACCTTTAGTCCAAAAGCTAGGTTGGTCCAAGAGTAGAAGTCTAAGGCTCTGAGTAGCTGGCAATGCCAGGAGGCCCGATACTATGTACTGACGGTAGTCACGGATCTCACTTTTGAAAACTCGTCACGTGTTGTGCAAATAACTTTCTATCTTCTGCCGTGTATCCGTTACAACAACCCCATATGCCAGCTACTGTTACTCCCATGATGCAGCTGGGGAAACGGAGGTGTGGAGAGACTGAGGGCAGAGGGGGGATTTGAATCCACGATATCTGGCTTCAAAGTCATGCTCCTAACAATACCCCATGCCTCTCCTGAGGCTGCTCCAGAAAAGAGGGCAAGTAGACACATCATCACAGACTTCCTGGGGCGAGTGTAGCAGGCAGGAGACCTTCCTGGTAGACATACCCACCTGGAGTTCAATCTCTGTTTTGTGGGGTACTCTGGAAAATGTCTGACTCTCCCCCACCTGCTTTCTCAGGGACTTCCCTCTCTCTTTCCCCTGCAGCCCTAGATTCTGAGACTAACCCTCAGAGCCCCAGGAAAGTGGCCTGCTGAAACTCAAGTCCCAGGGTGTGGCTCAGCCTCTGGGCACCTCACCCCAGCCAGCAGAGGCTGGTGGCCCACACTCATAGGCCTGGATGTTGATTTATAGATTGGCTTCTGGAGCCACTATTCTGGGCCCCGCTGACAGTGCATGAGCAAGAAATAGCAACAAGGGCTGAGCTGTCAGGCAGAAGGGGGATCCAAGAGAATTGGGGGTGGGCAGACTAAGCTGCTCAGTGGGGACTAGCTTTGTCTGCTCTGGAGATTTATAGTTCTCAAAAACCAGAGGACGAACTGCAAATGGTCTTCAATCCCTGGATTGGAGAGGGAACCTGCTCTGTTGGGGCAGCAGCAGCAGCCCTCCTGCCATCTTCCAGCTTTGGAAAAGGCTCAGAGAGCACCTGAGGCAGCCAACAGCCAGCCAGGAACAGGGCCAACCAAGTGCTGCAGGGAGGGGAGCACAGGAGCTGCCTGGGCAGCACCGGCCCCTTAAGCCAGAGCCCAGAAATCCTGAATCCAGGCCGCAGCAGTCCAGCCCCATTTCATCTTGTCTGCACCTCAGTTTGTTCATCTGTAAAATGGGGATACCAATCCTTCCATTCCAAAAGAGACAGCCTGTGTTTGTACAGCTTATGAATTGCAGAAGGAGGGAATTGGGGCTAAACCACCACCTGCCCTCAGCTCGCTCTGTCCCTTCAGCGCCCTGACTTGGAGCTCTGTCTGCTTGGGAGGAAGAGGCGCCTTTTTCCTGACCAAGCCCAGGAGGGCTTCTGCCTGAAAGGTCGCTTTACTCAGATGGGGGCACCTTTTTAGTTTCAACAAAGAAAAAGCACTTTCTCTCTGGAAATAGACCAGGTGGCAAGGAAGGGCAAAATGTCCTTCAGCCCCCAAGAGAGGCCAGAGCTGGCCCCAGAGAGCCTTGGTGAGGAGTCAGGGGCAGTGGGGCGGGGGTGGGGGCAGCTGTCGAAGGGAGCCGCCCGAGGGGACAGGACGGGCTGGGAGGAGAATGTCAAGGCAACCAAATGATGAGGTGCATGCAGACAGAGCTGGAAGAGAGCAGACACCCTCTGGAGGAAGCCAGTCTTGGCCAGCTGGGATCCACTCCCCTTGTGGCCTCTGTGGAGAGGACCGAGCAGCAGCCGTGCCATCCTGTGGCTGCTGTCGCCAGAAACATGGGGCTGTGCCTGCTGCAGTGTCATGACCAGGGAGTGTGGGAGCCATGGGGAAGGGACACGGAGCCCAGGAAAAGCCTGGTCAGAGACAGTAGCTGGAAGAGAACCACAAGGCACCCAGGCGATTTTAATTCAGAGTGAATATCCTAAGGGGCGGACAGACATTTTGGTAGCCCAGGGAGGAGCACTTCTCTCAGGCTGGGGGCGTCTAGCAGAGCTTCCCAGGAGGGAGAGCTGAACTGAAACTTCAAGGAGACCGCAGGGAAGGGCGGTGAGAGTGGCGCACTCAGGGGGTGTGGCCGGAGCACGTGCGAATCACCAGTGTGGTGCGCGTGGACCTACTGTCTCTTGATTACGTGGCGTGCATGAGAGCAGAACTGTAAGAAATACAACTGGAGACATGAGTTCTCAGATAATGACACATCGTTGTACTTTGTGAAGATGTTTGTACTTCAGGGGCTGTAAGGAGAGGAGTGACGTGATCAGATTTTCACTTTAGAATGCCCAGTAGAGATGGGAGGGGCCAGGCAGGAGACAGAGAGACTTGTAAGAGTCCAGGTGAGAGGTGAGGTTGGCTTGAACTTGAGTAGTCAACAAACATGAAGTTAAGTGAGCAGACTGAAGCTGTATTTAGGAAGAGGAATTGAAGGCTAATTGGATGAGAGGCAGGAGTCCAGGGAGATGCCCATCGCTGATGTGGGCAACAGCAGCTGTCACACTAGGCAGAGAAGTGGATCTGGGTAGGGAAGGGTGATGAAAAGCTCAGCGGAGTTTAAAGTTCAAGAGCAATATTCAAATGGAGGTGGCCGGTGGGGTACAGAGGCTTTGAGCTGAGAAGAGAGAACTGGGCCAGCTTTAGGGGTTGGGGAGTCATCAGACTCGAGGTATGAACTGAAGCTGTGGGAGCAAGAAAGTCCCCTAGGAAGGCAGGGGCCCTAAGGGAGAGAAAAGGCAGAGGACAGAACCTGAGAACCCTTGACCTTTACGGGTCAGCTGGAGGAGGCAAGGGCTGAAAAGGGGCCCCCCCTTGTAATACCTTGTACTACGCGTAGGTGAAGAACCTGCAGGCTTTTATATAGTTTTATTAGGGCACAAGAACAGAGAAACTCAGAACTAAATGTTTTGCTCCATCATATAACTATCCACCTGGGATTTCCTATCCCCTTGTTTAATGCCTCTGTTTTCTAGGTGTCTGTAGTTTCAGTCAGGCCTTTTGAAAGGAGAGTGTAAACGAAAAGGCTGACTGGATTCAAGAGATGCTACATTTGTACACAGAGAGTTTTCATTGTCCTTTTTTGATAGGGTGGCCTGGAGAGGACAGCGACGCACCGAACTCTGATCATCGTCCAGGCAACGCGTAGCATCGCCCGAGGGTGGGGGTATGAGGACGACAAGACGAAGAAAGGCCAGCTAATTCTGAGTACTTGTACCCCACTCCTTCCTCTTGCACCGGGGTGGGGTCGCTGACTGGCTCTCACCTGCCACCCCCTCACTCAGCCTTGACAGGCACTCGGGCCCCTTCTCCAGGCACTGCCACGCTGAGTCAGAGCTGGCCAGCTTTCTGGGATATCGTGGCCTCCCCTGGAGCGAGCCACCACCCCACAAACCACCAGAAGGTCTTGTGTTTTTATGACGATGAACTTTTTATTATAGAGACAGACTGAACTCTTTTGCATAAAGAATCTCTGGATTGGGTTAGGGAAATCCACCTGCTAAAGGCTGCCCCCAGCTCTCCCTGCCTCTGCCTCAGCTGAGCCCACTTGCTATGTACATCTCAGGGTGATGGGAAATGGCAGAGGCTGCCCTCCCCAGGGCCAGGCTGGTTGGGTTGGGCCATGCTAGCCAGAGGGTCAGGGCTCCCGGCTGTCCGCCAGGTCAGCGTCGCTCTGTCTCCCGCCCAAGGTGGTTGTCCAGAACTTGGAGCTGCCGGAGGAAGCCCGAGTTGGGGCAGATATCGCGGTGGGCCTGCACCGTCTGGATGGCCTCCACCAGCGTCATGTTCTCATAGATCATGAGGAAGGCCAGGACGACCGTGGCCGAGCGGCTCACCCCCATGGCGCAGTGGACCAGCACTCGGCCTGCAGAGAGACCCCGCCTGGTGTCAACTAGCTGCCCTCGCACCACCCACCCATTTGGGCAGCAGGGACACTTCTGGATTTCCTTCAGCACCCCCATCACAGTCCTGGAACACGGACACGGCGTTCACTGTTGGCTGGGGCAGAGGAGGCCCAGAGAGGACCTGGCTCAAGGTCACACAGCAAGTGAGCAGCTGGGATTCCCTTCTCCTGGGTCAAGGTGCTTCTTCCGGCATCATCTGCAACTCTGTGAGTCAGTGCAAGTGAGGGGAGGACAGTACTCCTGGAATCCCCCAGTCTGTGGCAGATTACAGGGGCTGTCACTTTCACCCAAGTTCTGCCCTCTCCCTGCCCCTGCAGGCCTATGCCAAAGCTTCGTTTTAGAGGAGCCAGCTCAAGAGGCTTTCCTGGGTCCTGTACCTTCTGCCCAACCCCAGGTCTCTCACTGAGGGGTATGGTTACACCGATGACCACTCTGGACCTTGCTCATGTCTGTGATTGCTGGTTTCCACAGTGTCTCTGAAGAAGATGCTCACTAAGTGGCAGTGGCTATCTGCCCCATGGGGACGGAGGGCTGTTGGAGAGGCTTGTGGCTCAGGACACTCCACCTATCAGCGCTACTGGAAAGATGGAGAGCCCTGGACCCCACCCCCAACCCCCCACACCTCTACCCTGGTCCCTTCCCCAGCAGCTCACCTTGGGGAACGCTGAGGGCAGTTCGGATGTATCGAGCAACAGGCAGAAAGTAGACACTGAGGTCAAAGAAGGGGTTGTCTTCTGCCTCAATGCCGTAGTACTCCAGGGGCATCCCGTGGTAGAACTTGGCGCCTGTGTCCACCTGAAACTTGCCCGCAGCAACATTCACAACGTGGGTGATGCCCAGCTGGGTCAGCTTGCTCCTGTCCCGGGCTGCGTGCCTGGGGGGCGGGCACAGGGGTGGTGGGAACTGGGAAGGGGGGCAGAGCTCCCTGGCTCAGCTCTGGCTGGGCCGGAACTTGTCCCCTTCCCTCCTCTGCCGCCTCTCCCAAGGGCAGAGACTGGAACCGGTGACCTGGCCTGGGGTGAACAGACTCCTCTAGTCAGAGTGCAAGGGTCCCTTCCACTCAGGCCGACTTTTCTGGAGAGCGATTTGCCCGCAGACATCAAAAGCCTTAAAAATGTACATAGGCTTCGTCCAGCAAATCTCCTTCTAGCCACTTAGAGAAAGAATCCAAACTGTGCCCACAGATACCTGTAAAGTGGATCTAATGATATTTCAGATGCTGAAAACTTGGGGGGAAACTACTAAACATCCTCTAATAGAAGACTAGGTGCAGGCAAACGGAACACTACGCAAGCGCTGAAACGTGGTATTGGATAGCGGGAAGCAAGGAGAGCCGTTCGTGCTACATTAGGAACCTGTGAAAAATGCAGAATGCGAAACAGAACGGTGTTCAAGAAGGTTTTAAAAACATGCAGTTTGATTCCACTCAAAAAGCTTTTTATATAAAGCAGATTACAAAATGGGATTATAAAGTGACACCGTTTTTGTGAAACGATGTGAAAGCAGTTATGTGTGTGTGTGTGTGTGTGTGTGTGTGCATTTTTAAAAGTCAATGAGGATTTCATTACTGGTTATCTGAGTGGGGCAGACTCTCTGCCGTGTCGTCATCACAATACTGGTCCCTAGTCTCTAAATATGAAGGAAAATTTCTAAAATCCTCACATATTGGTCCATGTGTTCTAAATTTTAAGAAAAAAATTTAGAAAAAATGCCTCCATGTTGCTCTCTGTATATACCCTAGAGAAACTCATGTGCGTGTGACCAGGGCACACGTATACTGGAATATCTCTGGCATCACGGTTCCCAAAAGTGGGACAGCTTGCGTGTTTGTGTGCGATCAGATGGACAGACTGTGGGGTGTCTGCGCGGTCGAATAGTTACAGCAATGAAGAAAGGAATGACCTTTCGCTACATACAGTAACATGGGTGAATCTCACGATTCTGAGTGAATTGTGCCAGGCACAAAGCACACACAATGTGGTTCCCTTCACTTGACTTAACACACAGACAAAACTAACTACATTGCCAGGTGTGTGACGAGAGTTCAGAAGGGGCGTTGCAGGCACAAGTAGTGTCCTGTGTCTTGACCTGGGTGGTGGAACTGTTCGTATAAGCTCTATGCACTTTTCTCATGAGGGTTCTACTTCCACAGTTAAAAGAATAATTTCTGTAAAAGGGAAGAAACGCGTGGAAATAGATCATGGGAGGCAAAGAGGGTGTCACCTGTGCCCACAGAGGGCTCTGGGAGAGGCTCCCCTCCCGCTCCCCTGCTCTCCCACAAGTGTCATACTCACGCATCTCCCAGGAAGAGGTTGGGCCAGACCTCGTTGATGTGGCTCAGTGTGGCAGCCCGACGGGCCCACAGCAAGCGCTGCAGCGAGGACAGCGTCGGCGGCCGGTAGGGGGACACTGGGCCTGTCCTGTGGATCTTGGGCCTCCGGAGGTCCTGCTTTTGCAGGGAGTCCATCCTAGAACAGTGTGGACACCACAGTGGCTACAGGCATGCTCCTGGAAAGTGGGTCCACCTGACCCAGAGGCCCAGGAGTGGTGCAGAACCCAGGTGGCAGTGGATGAGGCGGGAAGGGCCTCAGCCAGTTTGTATGAGGTTATTAACCAGCTCAGCTGTGGCTGAGGCCTTGACCCTTTCCCAAGGAACAATCAACCCTTTGTTTCTCTCTCTCCTGCCTTCTCCAGAGGCCCCTGAGGTCAGAAACTTTGGCCAAGGGGTCCTTGGAATTCCTTGTCTGTGGCAATGAGTCAGTGCAACCCCTTAAGTTGCCGGTCACTTAAGACTTTGTAGCACGGAGACCTCAGATGGCCATGGCTCCTCACAATGGGGGCGGCTCATCTCAAGCCCCCTCCTCAGCTCCTTCCAGGGCTGGCCCTCAGGTCCCCACACCCTCTCATTTTCAGGAGCTTGGAGAGCAGAGCCCCACTCTGGAGTGAGGAGCCTGGGCTATGCATGACATTTGTTAGCATTTCCGTCCTGGGTGAGATAATGCCTTTTAGGGGCCTAGTGCCTTCCTTGGGCACTAGGAGGAGCTGAAGCTCAGAGGGAAATTTTTTAAGTGATACCCAAAACCACGTGGCTGATATGTAGCAAACCTGTGGTTTCAATCCAGTTCTGTGGTCTTTCAGTTCAGTCCCCAAGCCTCCCAGTTATCCTTTGGGGACTCCAGAGAGTGGTCACTAACCCACCCAGCTCCTCAGGCTCCTCAGGGGAGCCTGGTGTTTCTGTTACATGTGTTCTTGCAAGTCCCGGGCCTTCCCTCCTTACCCCCTTGACTCAGGCCAGCGCTGCAGGTCAGGTCTCACCGAGGTGGGGTGGGCGGTCTCAGGAGTCTGCTGGTTGGGGGAGTCCGGGACCCTGCCGAGCTGGGATCTCAGGGGCACCAGAACTTGGGTCTGGTGCCGTGCTGGGAAGGAGTGCCTATCTTGGCTAACAGTCCTTGGCCCCCTCAACCAGTATCTAGGGAGGGTACAAACTGGAAAAAACATCTTTTCTCTTTGGTAGGCAGTGCCAGGACCGGAAAGAGAAACGGGCACCCAGGAGGCCACTGGCTTGGCCAAGCTCACACAGCGGGCAGCTGGCGGGCAGGGCGGAAGTGAAGACCCAGCATTCCCCCTCATCCCCCACGGTGATCTCTCAGGGCAGGCTGAGTGGCCTGCCACCTACCTAGGGCATGGTCTAGGGCCAGGAGTGGGGGAGTAGGGACAGGGACAGGACTAGCACTGGACCGGAATGGGGCTGGGGTGGTTCCGCCCAGAACACAAATGCTGTGAAGCGGCTAGAATTCCAGGTCCTCCTCTTGGATCCCATGGGGGTGGGGCCTGAGAGCAGACCTAGGCCTCTACAGAGGGAAGCACAGCCCTGCCAAACCACAGGCTTTCTGTCTGTGGGACAGCTCTTTGGGGTTAAAGGCTCTTGGGCCTAGAACTCCCCATGGAGTTGGGAGGCAGCTACCTGAAGTGTTAGGAAGAGAACTTGGGAGAGGAGGAGAGCCCAGCCACCACCTATTCTGTGGCCTCGAGCAAGTCTTGCTCCTGTCTTGGCCACATTTCTCTTCTCATGTTAAAATACCCTGGTCTTGCTTGACTTGAAGAATCTCTGGCTGTCTGACCTGAGAATATGAGAAGAGTGGCTGGGTATGCAGCAACTACAGGGTAGACAGCCCTGTAGTGTGTTAGGGTGGGGTAAGCCCCCAGGCCCCAGGGTCATCCAAAAGCCACACTGGTCTGGAGCCACCAGCTGGTGCTTAAAGCCACAAGCCAAGCAGATGGGGCTTTGGGAAGCCTGGCAAGCGTGGGTTGTCTTCTGTGCTTGGCATGGGGTAAGGCTGCCCCCCAGTGGCAAATAGGTGCCTTGCAGGCTTCAGTTGAGAGAGCTGGGCCCGGCTCTTCCCCCAGGCTCCTGAGCAGAAGAGGAGATAGCAGAGGGATCAAGGGTTGGGGGCTCCTAAGCCAAAGCCTCCTAGAGGACCTATGCCTGGGTCTGAAGGATGGTGCTTTTCCATTGCATTAAGGGGTACTCCTTGCCAGGTCGCATCTGAGCCTCCTTGCTGATGGTCATGGATGCATCCCCCGCCTGCTGCTCCGTCCCACTTTTGCCAGCTGAGTCAGGCCCAGACCCTTGCCCTCTGACTCATCCTTCAGTCTCCACGCACACCCAAGGAAGGGGAACTGGTGGCTGCTGCAGCTCCCTGGTTTCAGCCACCCCACACACCTGGACTGTCAAGGGACCCTGCCCAACACTTCCTGCCACACTGCCTCTGCCACCTGAGGGCGAAGCAGGGCCCAACCTTTAGCCCGGACAGGGCTGGCTGGGCTTTTCTCCCCATTCACTCTAGCCCTCATTTGGCCTCCTTCCTGCCTCTCCCCTCTAAGCTGAATAGCTGCCTCTGTTGTTGCTGTGGACAAGTTCAGACACTTGTTTTCTGTCTCTGTATCTCTCCTCCTCTCTGTGTTGCTCTCCTGGCTGCCTCCACCTCCAACCCTCTCACAGGAGCTCCTGCTGCTCCAAGCCTCCCAGTACACCCTGCATGCCGGCGGCCTCAGGCCAAGGCAGAAGCCTTCTTGGAGGGGGCAGCTGTTTGCCACCCACCTCCTCAGCCCCATAAGATCCTCCCCCGGCCTTCCCTGCTGTTCACTCTCTCTGCCTCCTTCTCCCTAGGCAGATCAGATGGGACTGTGAGCACAGGGCCAAGATCTCTGATCCAGAGATCTCTTGGCTCCAGATGGGGCCAGAGATCTCTAAGGAGTCTGGTGAAGGAAGCCTTGGGGAGGGAGGCAGGTGGGCCCACTGCCCATGATGATCTGCCAGTGGGTGTGTGCACTCGGAATGCGGACCTTGGAGGAGGGCAGACCTCGGCAGGGTTCTTAGGTCTGGTGTTTGTAGTTTGTACCTCTGTGATTCTCTGAGCCAGCATCCTCAGTGGGGACATGGTGAGAATCCCATGAGGTCATTAGTGTAAGGCACTTCCCACAAGGTCTGCCCCATAAACACGCATCTTACAGCACTGTTATTATCACTACTGGTATTACCATTACCTATTCAAGCCTCAGCCATTTTCTGGGTAGAGGGTAACTTTCCCAAGGGACAGTGAAGTTTGGTCTTTATGTTTGTGTTTCCTGATGTTCCTTTCTCTTCCTGGTGATGATGATTATTACACTCACAACTCACTAAGGATGTACTATGTACTAGACAGAGCTAAGTGCTTACATTTTCTCATTGAATCCTTATAGTACTTTTATGAGGCAGGTAATATTATTATCCCCATTTTACAGATAAGGAAACTGAGACTCAGAGAGATTAAGCAACATACCCAAAGTCACACAGCCAATAACTGTGGGAGCCAAGATTCAAGCTCAGGTCTTTCTGACTCTACTCTACTTTGTCTGTGCCCCTGTCTCTGATCCAGTCCATCCCCCAATCCAAGCTGATACCCTCCCTGCCCCCAACACAATACACACAGGCACAGGTGCCCTGGCCCTCACTGCCCAGCAAGCTCTGCGTCCCCCTGAAATAGGGGCACTCACCCACCTGTGGGGGTATCTGGCCCAGGCCGAGGTCTTCTCTGACAGGCACTTTGTGCTGCCGACTTCCAGCCGCTTGTCTCTGCACACTTGATGCTGTTTCTATTTTTTGATTTGAGTTTAATTATAAAGCATGATGTGCTGCTCCCCTCTTCTGGCCTCCACCTGCCACTCCCCACTCATGCACTGGTCCCATGGCACGGCCAGGGCCACACCCAGCCAGGCACCTGGCCCTGCTCCAGTAGAGGCAGCCCGGCAGGGGGAGGCCTGCGGTATGCGTGTATGTGTATGTTGATTGCAGGGCCATCTTAAAAGCTCCCTTGGCCTTTGAGGGTGGCAAGGAGCAAGGGCAGAAAGTTAAAGCTGGAAGGAACTTCCATGGAGGAGGACAGGGAGGAGACCAGCCAAAATCACACACAAACTGGCAGCACTGCCGAGATTGGAAGCCAGGTCTGAGGGCTTTAGTTGGGGGCTCAAGATTATAGGGCTGGCCCAGGATTCAGACTTAGAAGACCCAGGCTGAGAGAAGTATGGGAAGACAGACAAAGGTGTAAGCGGGGTTCAGAGCAGGTCCTCAGGCCAGCCCTGGCCTGCGGTCAGGAGCTGTGTGTACAAAAGCCACTCTGCCCTCTGTCAAGGTCCTTCTTCCCCCAGGAGGCTTTCCTGGCCCAGGTCCCACTCTCCCTTGAGGCCAGTGAGATGGTTTTTAAGGTTTCTAAGGTTAACTGTTATCATTTTGAGACCTTGGATTTGGGCCTATTAAGAACCTTCCCTACTCTGCAGAGCCCCTCTTCATGTACCCAAACTTCAGTACTCTTTCCCACTCCCACTCCCAGATGACATGTGCAGAGACATGCATACCCGCAGCCTTCCCTATATGGGTCTTGGAAGTCTGAACTCCAGGGAGTAAGGGTCAGCCCCTGCTGGGGCTCCCCGAGCCTGTGGAGAGCAGGTAGAGGGGGCTGTGGCCAAGGGCTATCATGCACAATCACAATCCCCTCTGTCCTCCCATGCTCCTCCCACCCCCTCCAAGGGACCTCGGGGTCCCTGGCCAAGAAGCCTCAGGGCTTGGCTGAGAGGGCAGCCCATTCCCACCTATGGAGACTGAAGACAGTGGCTGAGAGGAAGTGCAGGCAGCTGGAGGAAGCAGATGGAGTAGCAGGCCGTAGGGTGGACCCCACACTGGTTTCTTACCAACTTCTGGGTATCCATGTGGGCCGGAGCCTCCAGCAGCACCAGCAGGGCCAGTGCCAGGGTAGCAAAGCAGTAGACCCCTGTGGCCGGAAGTGAGGACCAGGTCTGGTGGAGAGACAAGCTCCACGTCACAGGCAGGTAAACCAAGGCCCAGACTGGGGCCATATCACTGCATCAGCGCAGGAGCTGCCACCTAAACCTGCTTCTGCTTTGAGTCCCCTGGGTAAGGCCAAGAGGTGCTGGGAGAGATGAGGAGGCAGGCTGGGGGCCCGGGGCTCACAGAGAGACAACCTCCCCTACAGCCCCTCACCGTCCGAGTGCCGGCCCCCGGCTGCTGTGTGCGGCTGCACAGACTGTGCACTGCGCACTCCTGGGGGCCCGGTTGCACAGAAGGTCTGGGGGATGACACCCCCAGGAATGTGCAGTGCTGTAACCCAAATGACTCCCTCTGAGCCAGCTGCCTGACTGGAAAGAAGCTGGGGTTCAAGGTCAGGATTTTTAAGGGCCTCAGGCCGAGGAAGTAGGGTGACTGGGCATGATCACAGATCTGCTGGTCTGCCAGGTTCCTGAAACCTGTTGAGAGGAAAGAGAGCAGGGCAGGAACGCACCTTCCAGCCCTCCTCTTGGTTCCCCGTACCAGCAGGGGTCCCTACAGTTTCCCACCAGCTTAGTCCCAAACTTAATTTCAACTCCAGCCATAACCCTAATTTTCTTCCATTGCACTCACCCCCAAATTCTAAACCTAGCCCTTTGGCCTGTCCCAATCACCATCCCCAAGGTGCTCATCCTCCTCATGAGGGTAGGGGGAGTGGGGGGTGGAATTGCTAACGTGTTCCCCCTTGGCTGGGCTGGCTAGGCATTCAGAGACCAAACAGCTTTTTTGGGTTGGTGGGCAAGGGAGGATTCAGGCCGTGCCCTGGGAAACTCTTGGCAGGAGGAGAAATCTGTCCCTCTCCCAGCTACTAGGAGAGCCTAGGCCAGTCACCCACTCACTACTGACAGCCCCTTCCAGCTAGTGGGTGGTGTGTGGCACAGCAAAGCCGAGGGAGGGAGCAGTGCGGGTAGCAGGAGCAGAGACATGGACAGCAGTGCTGGAGACCTAGCCCTCCAGCTGACGGCCCTCGTGGGGGCGGGTGTGAGTGTGAAGAAGGTAGGCTGTTGGGGCCGGCCAGGGACAGACCCCGCCAGGTGGGGTGGGGGAAGGGCAGTGGTACTCTGCAGCTCCCTAGCAATCCTCGTGCCATTCCAGGAAGAGGCACCCTTGCCTCCTCCCAGTGGAGCTGGAGGAAAACACAGGGCTGCTGCCAGAGAAATTAAAGCAGCAGCTCAGCGACCACTGGTGGGCCTGAGCAGCAGTGCTGTTGCTGGGGCAGTCTGACTCCTTCCACTGGGCAGCTGGGGACCCTGGGGCCTCCGACAGAAGGGAAGCGGCTCGGGAGAGGAGGTGTTAGGGATCTGTTCCCCTTGTGCCACTGCTCCAAATGCACTGGATACAGAACAAGAAGGCAAGGTGCACGGGAACAGGAAGGAACCTGGATAGACTTCAGTAAGACTTTAGGTTGTTAGGGGGTCCCCGGAACCGGAACCGGAGGGCGAGGCAGGTTAGGGAGGGTCCTTCTGTTGACCTCTGAGATCAGATTGGCTGGGGGCAGGTAGGGAGCGGGTGTCACGTCTAAGGCAGAGAATGGGTTGGTGTGACAACAGAACTTCGCATCAGCGGGGCTGTGTGAGGAGGTTGTGGCTGGTGGCAGGAAGACCTGTTCTCCTTCGCCACATGGGAATGGCATGGCCAGGCTGACGTGAGACTTGACTAAACTCAGAGCTGCACTGCACTTTTCCCTCAGGGCTGAAGGAAGGTGTGCAGAGGGGTGGGGAGATTCAGACAGTCACAGGCACCAGGACTGCCTGGGCCGCCACTGTGGTGGGGTTCAGGTTTTTGACCAAGGAGGCAGGGCAGGTTGGCCTCAGGGCCAGGCAGGGAGGTCTCTCTGCTTCCATTTTGTGTTCCTCTTTCCTAGCCTTTCCGTCCTCTCTGGGGTCTGCAGAATCTGGGCAGGCTGGGAGAGAGGGGGATCCAGAGACATCTTGGCTGGGCCCTCATCAGACCTTGGGGTAATAAAGGGAGCCCAGCAGTTTGGAGAGTGAGCCACACCCAGCCAGACACAGCTCTGACCACTGACCTCTGAGCCGGTCCCACCCCATGTTCCCTACCGACCCTCACCTGATCTTTCACTCCCAGCCCTCCCTGGCCCTCTTCATGTTCCCTGCCCAGCTCTCCCCTGACCTCTCACTTCTAACTGCACCCAGCCTTGCCCCCTTGTCCCCTCGTACCCGACCCGGCCCTCACCTGGCCCCTCAGCTCCAGCCTGCACCCCGCAGCTTCTGGTCCAGTTGGCAGAGCTGGTGAAGGAAGCCTCGGTTGGGGAAGACCCATCGGTGCTGCCTCACGGTGACCACCGCCTGGCGCAGGGACATCTGCTGGCGCAGCATGAGGTAGGCCAGGACCAGTGTAGCAGAGCGGCTCACGCCTACCACACAGTGCACCAGCACCTTGGCTGAAGAAGACATCCTGGTGAAAGACCCTTTCCCCCCAGCAGGCCCACCCAGGTGCTGGGGTGGGGACCCAAATTCCTTTCCCTGCTCTGCCTTAGGTGTACTCCGTGACAAACCCGGAGCAAATCATTCAAGCTTCATGTCAAAGCTTTATGGCTTGATCTGTCAAGTGGGTAAACCAACACCTATTTTGCCTGCCCTTGGGGTGGGGTCTAAAGTCCTTAGCATAGCTTATGAGACCCTCCATGAACTGGCCCCTGCTGATCCTGCAGCTTCATCTCAGGCTGTCCTACCTCAGCCTTCAGCTCTAGGAACACAGGACGATCTTCAGTTTCTTGAAGCTGTCATGGCCTCTGACCTCCAGCCTTAGCCCATGCTTTTTCAACTCCTTGTAAACCTTTTTCCCTCCCCTTGGTCTGACTAACATCAACTTCTCATCTGTCAGGTTTCAGCTGAGAGGTGGCTTCCTCACACAGGCTTTCCTGACCACTCATGGAGTCACCTGAGTAACAGAGCAGCTCATCCTCTGCGCCCGTGGCCCAGTGACCACAGCTGGAGAGGGAAGTGGCCCTACCACCTTGATCCTCTGAATGGAGCACCCCTGCCCCACGCTCCCACAGCTCTTCACATCTGCCCGCTTGGATGAGTGGCACTCATTCTTTACATTTTTGACCATCTTTCCCCCGAACATACAATAAGTTCCCCAAGGGCAGGCACCCTGCCTTATCTAAGTGTAAATTCCTAGCATGTAGCTCAGCGGCTGACACAGAGAAGATAAGAAATAGCTGGTGACTTAATGGGTGAAGAGCAAACGGATGTCGAAGTGCTTTGGGTATGAAGAAGTGCCGCAAGCCATACGTGGTCTTGTCCCCTCCACTGCTCTGAGGAGAAACTGAGGTCCAGAGAGGGAGGCTGGCTTGCCCAGGTTCAAGGACCAAGGGACACAGCTCTCACTCAGGACAAACACATAATAGGGGCTCAGCTTTCTCCAGGTCACTTGTTGTCCCCTGGGTTTTTGGTTTTTGTTTTGTTTTGTTTTGTTTTGTTTTCCACTTAAAAGTACTTTGGGGCAGAAACCAGACATCTAGCTACCAAATGGCGGATTCCCAAGGCTGAGTCATGCAGAGAAAAAACTGTTTTGCTGTTTGGGAGGCCTGTCTTTCAGCCCCAGGGCTGCTCCTAACTTGTGGCCTGGCCTTGTATTCTGAGCCTCAGTTTCCCCATATGTGAAGCACTGTAGTTGGATACATGACTGAAGCACTGAGAAGAGGGTTTTTAAAAACCTGATGGCTTTTTAAAAACTAGGAATGTTTGGGGTCCTCCCCTGTGGCCTTCGGGGGAGGCCCTCCAGACAGAGGACCCAGTGGGGCTCTGTCTGTGGAGCACACCATGCCCTTCCCGGCCCCTTCCCCAGGCTGTTTTCCTTGCCTGTCTCCCGGGCTCCAGGGGGCCCTTCTTTCGCCTCAGCAGCTTGTTTCCTGAGCCTGGTTCTTCTACTGCTCACTACTTCCATCTCTGTGACTTTCTGGATGAACTTTCTCTTACAGTTTTGGAAAACAAGCAAGCAAACAAACACACTAGGGATGGGAGGGCACTGATGTTAAAGGGAAACTAGATACCCCCCCAGGATGGAACGTGAGATCAGACCCCAAGTCCTACCCCCGGGCGTGCTGAGTGCACGGTGAATGAAGTCGGCTGCAGAAGAGAAGTAGGCGCCGATGTCGAAGTCAGGGAGGTCATGGGCTGGCACTCCCAGATATCTCACACTGCTGCCATAGAAGTCAGGGCCACCCTGACAGTAGAGGCCCCCGTGGGCAGCGTTCAGCACGTGGGTGATGCCCAGCTTCCATAGCTCAAAGCGGTTATTTGCCGTGGCCCTGGGGAACAGGGGAAAGGGGCCAGATCCTGGCTGAGCCACGGGGTCCAGGAAGGGGGTTTTCCCAGGTTCCCTGGCTCCCTACTTCAGAGGAATGGAGCCATTATAGTAGAAAGGGAGCCTGAAGGAACCTAGCAAGTGTGAGCTGAGATCCACAGCTCACAGCATCACCCTCAGCTTTCTGGTGGGAGAGTTGGTATTACGGCAAGTATCTTGAGCCCCTCTTTGCTTCCTGAGGTCGTTGACCCTGCCTTGGCTACAACAGGAAGGAGAGGATCGCCTCACCCCTGGGACCGAGCTGCCCCTCCTTTCCTTCCTGCCCAGGCCTTCCCACACACTTCCCAGCTCTCCTGGCCACCACCTCATACTTACTTCTACTCTGAAACTGTTAGAGGTGACATCTTTCCTGAGTCACCTATAGTCAGCCTTCCTCACCCACTCTGTGTCCAGAGGAGAGAGGCTGGGACCAGGAAGGGAAGTCCTCTGACTAATATATTTCATACCCTTAATCACCATTCCTCAGGTGCCCATCCACCAAACTCCTTAGCTGTCCTGGATTTATTTGCCAGCAGACTTATGGGTGGTCCCTTCTTTCTGGCTGGCAAAGTTTCTGCTCCCCCTGGTGGCCACATATGGTCACTACACTGTCCCCAAGACACAGGGGTCCTGGAGAAAGTCCCTGACCTAGGATGCTCATTGCATAACTATTTCTATGCGTTCCCTTCCCACCTCTATCTCTGGTAAAGAGCCCAAGAACTGTTTCTTGTTCTTCCCACCCCCACACCCTCTGGGCCAGTTACCACTCACGCATCTCCTATGTAAAGGTTGGGCCAAACTTCATCCACTCGGCTGCAGGAAGAAATATTCCCTGCTCTCAGAAGTTCCTCCAGTTCCAGGACACTGGGACAAGGAGTGGCTTCAGTATGGCCCCTCAGGTCTGGGAGTGAGGCCTCAGCCATGGGCCAGCCCACCCACTGCTCTGCCTCTGCAGTCACTTGTCTCTGCCTCTCCAGTGTCATTTCTCCTTCCCGGAGACTGGCAGAGACAGGTGGGACAGAAGGCAGTGACTCAGCAAGTCACAGGGGCCTCCAGATAGGACAGGACATTGGCCTCCCTCCAGGCCCCCTCCCAACCCCGACCTCCATGACCATATGGGGTCAGACTACCTCTGCAGACCGCTTTACCTCTTCACCTCAGTTTCTTCAGCCACAGAATAAGGATCTTTACACCTGCCTCAAAGAATTGTGAGAATTCAATGAAACAAAGGATATTCTGTCTCTAACACATAGTATATGTTTAAGAAACATTTTTAATGGGTTTAGAGGCCTGAATAGGCTATCTGATTCTCAGGACTGAGTCAAAGTAGAGATCCAGGGTGGAGAGGAGGCAGTTGACTCCAAGGATGAATGATAGAAAAAATTCAGCAGGTCTGGGCGAGAACCTTGGGCTGTTGGAAGAGTCTGTAGATTCTAGGGCTCAGAGGAAGTTTCCTGAGTTGTAGAGTCAGAGAACTACGGAGGACCTCATCTAAAGGGTGTTCACAGGACTAACGGGTGAGGGTTTGAACAATGGTTCTGCAATGAAGATCACTGATTTCTCGAAAGAGAAGGCTAAAACAGGCCGTGTGTGTCAAAAGGGAAGAAGGGAGGTGAATGCCGCCCCAGACTTTCTCAAGAGCCTAACAGCCTGTTACCATAACATTTTGCGGTTGGGAGGGAGATTCCCCTAATTACAAGGACTTTAGTCTCCACTATAGAAACTGGGAAAGGCCTATATCTGTCCTTCTGCCAGAGTTAGTTATTGGCAGAACAGGTGAGATGTCTTGCCACTCTCAGATGACTTCGTAAAGGCTCTGGTGGGGCTGGGAGAAGTACCAGCTGCAGTGGGAAGCCTCCCTGCTGCCCCTGGCCTTGAGTCCAGCTTGAGGGTAAAGTCCACCAGGACATCCCCAGGTAAGCATGTCCACCCCAGAACCTGCCCCCCCCCCCCATCAGAGCCACTGAAGTCTGCCTTGCACTGCTTGGGGATGCAAGGCCAAGGAAGATGCTGGAGCCTAGGTCACAGGTGGTTTTGGACTTGGTTTATGCCAATGCTGGCACAGGTCGGGGAGTTCCTGTAGGGTAGTATAGTGGAGTGGGAAGAGCATGGGTTCTAAAGTTAAACAGATTTGAGTAGGAATACTGACTTTAGCACAAGGATTAAGTTAAATATTATTTTTATGTCATTTGGACTGAGAGTAAAGGGGCAATAAATGGCAACAATGATCATTGAGAGCTGGTTCCTGGAGAGCAGCTGGCTCCCTCCAGAGGAATTAGGATAAATTCCCTTTGTTCTCAAACCCCATTTTCCAATCCCGTAGACCCCGCCCCATATTCGCGAGCCTTCTTGGTCTACAACCTCTCGCTTTGGGCTTGACGCATGCGCTCTTGGTTATTATTATTATTATTTTTTTTTTAGGTTCTCTCGCCAGCTCGCGTCTCTTCCGGTTTTGGCACCGCCCCCACCCTTGGAGCTCCGCCTCCCGCCAGCGGGCCCCCGCCTCCCGAAGCAGTTCCGGTTTGAATTGAGAGCAGTTGCCTGATCTGCGGACACTCGGGCAGGAGCAATGCCTGCGCGCAGCCGCCACCGTCCGCGCCTCCACTCCAGGTCTCCTCCCCGGGCTCCGCCCCCGCTGCTCGAAGCAGCAGACTCCGGCGGGGCTCGGAGGGCCCCGGACTCCGACGGCGGCTCGGAAGCCGACTCGGAGGTGGGTCTGGGCAGTGCTTCTCGGACGGCGGAGGTGAGTGCGAGCTGAGTGGGAGCTGAGGCTGAGGAGAGGTGAATTTGGGGGACACCTGCAGGCAGGGGTGGGTGAGCGGGGTGTCAGATGAAGCCTAGGGCTGCCGAGGATAGGTTCCGGAGGGGCCACGGGAGACGGTTGAGGGAGCCCCGAGAGGCAGCTCTAGAATGGAATCTGAGGGAAATGGAGGTTGTTGAGCGAGGGCCCGAGGGGGAGTGGTGATGGCCAGAGGCTGAGGGGTAAGTAGGGGTTCGGGGCAAGACGGAGTGGGAGAGTGGGGGAGATGTAGCCTTGAAAAGGCTAGGGCTTGGAGGTTTTTGAAAGCAGGGTGGCGAGAGGAGATTGAAAGGGTCCCGCCGGAACGTGGAGCCGGAGGAAGAGATGCTCTGGGGTTTGGCAGTGGGGGCGCAGGGTCGGAGGCGCGGGACCAGGGCCGAGGGTACCGCGAGGCGAGAGACGGAACCGGGCGGGGACACAGGAGGCAGCTGACCGAAGTGGGGCGGTGGTAGTTGGAGGGAGGATTTGGGTTCGACTGGAAGAGGAAGGGGTCTTGGGTGGGAAGTAGTCTTGCCCAAAGGGCCAGGGAAAAAGAAATGGAATTAAAAAGAAAAGGAGCCCTTGGGGACCTAATTTAGGGCTTGGACGTCTTCACAGGTGTCTTTCAAAGCATCGAAGATCACTAAGGTAATATACTTGGGTTGTGGGGCTTTCTCGTTTGTGGGCAGTGGGTCCTTTTAAAATCTAGGGTGGGAGGAGCTGTATTTTGCCGAAAGGACTAGGGAAATTGTGAAAAGGGAAGTGATGTTAGGAAACGCAGTGAAAGGCGTGATTCTGAAAATAAAGGTACCATTTGGATTTCTTTTAACAACATGTTTCTTTTTTCTGTGTTATGCCTTCTTAAAATGTAAGTTTATATTAAATACTAGAGAATTTTAGATCTTTAAAGAATATTTAATGCATTACCTTTACATTTAAAAATAAAGCTCGGAATAAAAATGTGGACACCTAGATTTTATAGGTAGTCAGCATTGAGTGGTTCCACTTTGACAGCTGGAGTCACACATACTTAACCACAGGGCGAAAATCTGGTCGATGCAGGTGTCTAGGCACATAAAACTGCATGGGAAATCTCCGCAGTCCAGGGGCCTACCGGGTCTTCCTCCTACCCGTAACTCCAGGCTTGGAGTTATCTCTTGAAAATTGGAGGAGAACTCTTGGCCAATTTGCAGGACCAATATTAATGCAATTTTGCCGGTATTATATGAATAATATTTTTAGTAACGTGATCTAGAAAAACAAGAATAGAGGATGCTTGTAGTTGGGCGTTAACGGAACTGGGATAGATGGATACACAGTTTTTTATAGAAGAAATGGTACCAAAGCCATATTTGTGCCAGAAAAATAATGTTTGCAATATTTCCATTTGCTTTAGTATAACTAAGTTAACTTCCTTTTGTAATTATTAACTTATAAGGTGACTTTATGAAATCTCTGACTTTAGCCACATCTCGTGTTGTTTTACTTTTACAACTTCTATCTGATAATAAGTTTTGCAAAGCTGTTGGCCATTCAAAACAAACTTTCCATCAAGTATTTCTACTCTAAATGGGTATCACCTATTTATTCTTTGTGAGATAATTTACCGATTGCAACAAGCTTTTAGTTTATATGTATAGAGTATATATGTCATATCTTCCAATGCTCAGTGGACTAGTAATTATCTCCTTAAAGGAGAGATGAATTCTTAGCTTTGCTTTTAGCTGTTGTGAAAAGATTAGCTCCCTTTAATTGGTCTTTAATTGAAGAAGTTTCCATAGTATTTCTATTGTTTATGTTTTATTTTATGCTCAGCGACTAAGATCCTGTGGAGGATCTACATAGTACTTAGTTCTGAATAAATCTTGGCATGTAAAAATTTAGGTAACATCTATTGCACAGGTGGCAAACACAAGGCCTGAGGGCTGAATCTGGCCCTCTACCTTGTTTTATCTGGCCAGGCACCTTGTTTCTACCTGATGGCAGTGCCAGCTCCTTGCCCCTAGTTAAGGAGCAGTTACATTTATACAGTCCTAACATTTCATTCAGCCCTTGAAGACAACCGATGCCCCCCTGCCCCCAGTGAAAATGAGTTTGACACCCCTGGTCTGTTGAGTAACATCTTAATGTTACAACAAAATTAAAGAAAGAAACCATTAGATGAAATTGTACAATTAGTGTATCAGCATGCCTAATAGTTATTTTGTTTTTGTTTCCCTTTGACAGTTCTCACAATCACTTAGTTGTAAAGAAAGTCAGTTTAATGGTAGAGCACTTTCTCTAAGGCAAGAAAATCTCTTACTCCAGAAGAAGCCATCAGGACTGCAAGGGCAGAACATGCAGATGTATTTAGATAAATCAGTTTTGATTTCAGTGGCATGTATTCTGTTCTTCAAAGACTCGTTCAGATTGAAGCATTTTTATTTTGCTAATCATTAGAACTTCAGTGCTTTTTCAAAACTTTGCCATAGTTTTGCTCATTTAGAGACATTGTCACGGTTTTTCTGAGAATTGAAATTTGGACATTGTTTATGAAAACTGTTGAATCACAGATATTGTAATGAATATTGTTATTTTTTTTTAGTAAGAGTGACCATATTAACTAGCTATTCCTTCAAAATTCTTATCCACAGGCCTGATATAATGTTTGGTTTTAATTGTAGGACATACCTAGCACAGCCGTTAAGTTATACATGGAAATGTTTCTGTCTTCATTTTTTTAAATGGTATATTGGTAGTGAAAGTTGAATTCACTTTTTAAATTAAAAGCTTCTTCTGTAGCTTTGATTCTTTTGTACATCAAACTGACTTATCTGAGATATGAATACAAATCTGTATTCTGCTAAATTACCAATGGAGTTCTTTGCAAAGATTGTGGCATTAGTGGAAGAATACAGGATGAGCTAAGCCCAGTTCTTTTCATGGATGTAGGTTACAGGGAGGGACTACACTGTCGTGCCCAGATTAAACGTTTTAGTTTTTGCAGAAATTGGGGGAATTTAGGTTTGTTTTTATTTTCTCTTGAGTGCTTGTATTTGCTTATAAATAAGATGTTACCTATTATATAATGCTGTACTTTGTGTTTTTAAATTTTTGCTTGCATGTGGTTTTGGAAACTTTTGAAATCTAGATTTGTTTTCTCTTTTATCTAAGGATATGATGTAAGACATTGAGGGATAATAGTTGGACAAGAACAGAAAGAGCCCTTTGGCTAAGGGTAATCATGACAGTGATTCTTACTTTAGGTCTTCGCGGTTCTCTTGGCTTTGAGAAGTCAAGAAGTTAACTAAAAATAGGAGAGCGTGGTCGGGCTCTCCTGACTTGGAGAACAATTCAGTGTTTACATGCTGCCTCTGGTTAATTTGCTTCTAAATAGGTGCCTATGGATTTGTGACGGACCCGTGGTATAAATATTCCTGCACCCCCCCTCCCATTCATATAGCATCATCACTGGATCTTAAGCTGAATCTGCATTTCATGCTTCCATACTGAAATGCTCTGTTAATTTACCACACATTGGGTCCTCCCAGTAATGTAATTACTTCAGTACAGAATGTAACGTAATGTAAGTCTTTCCCAGCTCTTGCCGAGGATGGCAGAAACTAAGAAACCTTGATTATATTGATTTCATTATAAGACAGTGTTTTATGATGTGTACCTCAATAGAATGTTGTGGAGTCAATGACCTGTATTTGCATTTGCCTTAAATTTTTATTGTGGATTTTTGTAAAGCTTTTGAGTTATGGCAAAGACAAAAAAAGTGGTAATATATCTATAGACCCTTTTTCTGTTCTCTTAAAATTCTAGGTGGGAAATTCTAGAAGGAGGTGAGAATCATGCTAAGTAACGGTCTTCCTTTAAGTTAAACTGTATCACAGTTATTGGAAATGCCAGCAAATTGGTTTTAGCTTGGAAACTTTGAAACTAAGTTAAATCAGTATCATTTTCATTAACGAACTATTGGCATGAAAGTCAAAGGCTGCCAAAACCATACATTAAATTTTGGGTCCAAATCCAATATATTTTCACAATATCGTAATGGTATTTGAAATCTTAAAGCCAGTTTCTCATTTTCTAATATGTTGATTTAATTTGGAGTGTATTATATTTTAAAATCATGATTTTACCCTGACCACTGTGGCTCAGTTGGTTGGGTGTCATCCCACAAAGCAAAAAGGGCATGTGACTGGGTTGTGGGTTTGGTCCCCAGTTGGGGTACATACGAGAGGCAACCTTGATTGATGTTTCTCTCCTTCTCTTCCTCTCTCCCTTTTCCTCTCTCTAAAATACATAAATATAATCTCTAAAATATAAAAATAAAGATAATGATTCTTTTACTAATCAATATGTCAAAGTTAGCCTCCCCAAATATTATTTTAGTGATTAGAATAAGAATTGTAATTTTATATGCTTGGCGTCTTTACTGATGTGCTCTGGCATGCAAGTAGGTCAAGCCTTTCCTTAAGTTTACCACTAAATCTTGATTGTATAAAAACTTTTATATAACTGAGAATATAAACTGGACGGTGTTGTTTATTAGATTGTTATTCATGGAGTTGAGATAGTTCTAGATGTGTTATAGAATTAAGTGCAATGTGATAGTTGTGTATCATTTAGTTTAAGGCAAGTTGGAGCCAGAACGGGTTTGTGCTCATTAAAAAAATATATTAAAAAATAAATAATACATTGAGTGCATGGTCCTGGCAGCAAAAAATACCCCAGAACTTAGATGCAGAATGATGGTATAAGTGAGGAGGCTATTTGATTTCTCCAAATGTGCTGTCCCAAATTCTGCTCAGTAGAATATAGCAGAACAGTCAAAAATTGTGGGTAGAGTATCAAAAATGGGGGGTAGGAATTGGTTCAGTGTTTGAAATTGTTGTGTAATTATAACAGATTTCATAGATGTTTTAGAAAAAAATGACCCATGCTCACTAAGAAAAAATAAGCAATTTTTGATAACGATCAAGAGAAAAGAATTGTTTGTGTTTGCTTTCTGAAAATATTTTAATTTAGGATTAAAAATTAAAAACGAGGCTTTAAAAGCTTGATAGTCCCAAATACTACAGACTCTAGAGTTAAATACTCAAATGAAATCTTATCCTCCTACATTGTAGTTTTGGGTTTTTGCTTTCATAAAAATTACTTTTATGCTCTAGTTTATGGATCTACAAATTACTATAATTTATCTCTATTAATTTATTAATAAAGCATATTAAATAAGCTTTATTAGGTAAAATTGAATTTTAAGCTTATTTTAGCACAAGTGCAACTGTAATGTATAATTGTCCTAAGGAGGATATATTGACACTAACTTTACATAATTTTTAAATATCCCCCCCTTGGTTTTTTTTGCCTTGGGATATGGATATTATTGAGGTTTTATACATCACTTAGAGACAATAACTTAAAAGTTTTTTTTCTTTTTTTAAAGACTTTATTTATTTATTTTTAGAGAGGGAAGGGAGAGAGAGAGACAGACAGACAGACAGACATCAGTGTGCGGTTGCTGGGGGCCATGGCCTGCAACCCAGGCATGTGCCCTGACTGGGAATGGAACCTGGGATACTTTGGTTCGCAGCCCACGCTCAAACCACTGATTACGCCAGCCAGGGCAATAACTTAAAAGTTTTTACTGTATACCAGATTAGTAGTTATTTCCAAAAACAGCACATTTTGTTTAGATGAATCAAGTTGCATCAGTTCTAAATTCCTTTAGGGGCATTTGAATGTATGGTTTTTAAAAAGGATGATTATTTCAGATAGCTATACTCCAGAATTTTAGGGTGTTTTGTGTATATGCACATACCATCAGGTGAAACTGCAAGAAAAATTCGGTGTATTTAAAGCACTACAATCACCACCTGAACATGGACATCGGTTCTGTAAACCTTTACTTAAAGTTTTCATTTTGTTGATATATCCTCTGGATTCTAAAGATTGCCTAATGGTAAATTAGAAACCATTTAGTCTCTTGTGTGTTTGCATAATTAAGCTCATAGAATAGTTTGTGTCTTTCCACTCATTGATTCTTGTCACATTAGGAAATTTCCCCAATCTCTTCCAAAATTCTTAAAGTGCTTTTAAGTATCAATAATAATCAGTTACATATGACATACTTTTTAAAAATGTTGGTGAGTGCAGCACTCTTGTTGAATTTGATATTAAATGATATGAGAAACTCATATAAATGAGAAACTCATGTTCATGTGTAGAATTCTGCATTAGTTAACAGGAATCACTATTGTCTTGCTATTCTGTTTCTCAGATAATGTTACTTGATTACATTGTCGTTTCGCTGAAAGTTAATTCCACCCTGAGCAAAGCTGTATGAGATTTAAAAGTGGTTTTCAAATACTTTGGGTTTTATTAACCCAAAGGTTTCCAGAATTAAGAGTAGGTGTAACTATTAGTTGACAGAGAATACTCTAAATGATTGAATTTCAGGCCTAGGGCAACACTAGCAGAAAGGAGTTAATATGTGATGGTAATACTAGCTTACATTTATTGAGCAGTTTCTATTTGCCAAGGATTATTATACACGCACTACATGTATATTCCATGTAATCTTCACAACAAGCCTATGATATAGGAACTAGTATTCTCTTAATTTTGCAGATAAAAATAGTGAGGCCCAATGAGGTTAAGTAACCGCTGCAAGGTCGCATAACTTAAGTGATAAATCCACAGTTTGAATTTAGGCAGTTTGATTCCAGAGCCAGCATTCTTAATTACTGTGCTTTCTGGATTTTAAATCAGATTCTGTTGTGGAATAGCTGTCTGAAGGTTATTTAACTCTTTAGCCTTAATTTCTTCAGATATAAATTAAGGAATTGTACCAGATCCTCCCATGTTGCTTACAATTCTAACATTTAAGAATTTCGTTATTCTAAGTTGCAAAGTATGATGTGTTCAATGTCTCTGATTAGTTTGTTTATAATCTCTTAAAGTAGAAAGGTTAAGTCATTTTCCAAAGTCACAGTGTTTTATGGCAGAGGGAAGTGGATCTATAATCACACCTGCTCTTGAATTTACTGCTCTTGCTAGTTGCCTCACTATTTCTTATCTTTTATTTAGTGTGTATATCCATACAGGGATTAATAATTGAATTTAATTGATTTTCTTAATTTTCTAATCATATCTGTTTATTTTTTTTAAGTGGCATTTTTTAAAAATTATGTTTTATTGATTATGCTATTACAGTTGACCCAGTTTTCCTCCTATACCCCCATCTACCCAGCACCCCTAACTCCCTCAGGCAATCCTCACACCATTGTTCATGTCCATGGGTCATGTGTTTAAGTTCTTTCGCTACTACTCCATTTCCTATGCTGTACTTCCCATCCCATGGCTATTCTTTAACTAAGTACCTATTTCTACTTCTTAATCCCCTCATCTCTTCACCCATTCCCCCACATCCCCTCCCATCTGTCAACCATCAAAACACTCTCCATGTCCATGATTCTGTCTCTTCTTCTTTGCCTAGTCTGTTTCTTAGATTCAATTGTTGATAGGTATGTATTTACTGCCATTTTATTATTCATAGTTTTGATCTTTTTAATATTTTATTTATTTTTAGAGAGAGGGGAAGGGAAGGAGAAAGAAAGGGAGAGAAACATCAATGTGTGGTTGCCTCTCCCACGCCCCGTTCTGGGGACGCCTCAAGCTGGGTAATCAAGGTGCGCCCTCTGTGTGTTCGGAGTACACCCTCCTCTTACAGTTGAGCCTTGACTACTTGTTGGCACATCAGTGGGAGGGATTAACTCAGGCCAGTTGGCTGCAAGGACTGGCTGTAACCACTGATCACCAATCTCTGCCCTCTGTGTAGGATCACCTGTGTAGGGGCCAGGTGTTAATGCTCTAACACGGTCTGTAGCTGTCCACTGGGTGTGCTGGTCCTGGGGTTTCCCTGGTAGTGCAGGCCAGGGTCAGCCTCTACCTTTGTTCTACCCAGAGTCACATTTTTTGAGCTATAAATCAATCTGAGTTGGCTGCTAATTGCATTGGGCTTGGAGATTCCCAGGTGAAGCCAACCTGAGTCTAGACTGATTGCTGCTAGTTCTGGGCCTGGCCACTTAGCAGGAGGTTCAGGGGTTGGGGCCTCACTGCAGCCAGCTGTTGCTTGTTTGAGAGGATTTAGGGAGTTGTGAAGCAGGAGCCAAGACCAGCCATTCATATGGAAAAGACACCGTTAACAGCATGGGTGGGCCTGTAAGTTGGGTGGGACTGAATTTCAGGGGATTTTCAGGGTGAGGCAAACAGTGTTAGCCAGGTTGACGGAGTCTCAGATAGGTACCTTCCTGCTGGCTGTGTGGCAAGAGTGTTTAGAAAAGGGACAGTGGCTTCTGCCCACCTTTCTTTCTGGGAGAAAGCTGTCCCCTGCTCTCCTTTTGATACCAGACACTTCAGTTACTTCCTGTATGCCACCGGTGCCTTTCAAAGTGCCACCCTGGTGCTGGAGCTCAGGGAGTGAGTCTGAGTAGGTGAGTCCATGTGTGGGTTCTTTAAGGGGAACTGCTTGGGGCTCCAGAAGTTTCTTACACAGACTCAATATCCACTGGTTTTTATAGCCAGAAGTTATGGGGACTTATCTTCCTGGTACTGGAACCCTGGGGGGGGAGGGGGTTTCTAGTGTTGGGCTGGGACTCCTCACCCTGCGATAGCCCTCCCAAATTTTGTTTTTAAATGTTCAGCATCAAAAAATTCATGGTTTATTATATTTGAAGAAATTTCATAATTAAACACAACCAAACTGTATGTTTTACAATCACATTCTATTAGTAAACAGTTAAAAGCCACTGACTTCTTTTGTATTGTAGGACACAAACAGAATCAAGGTAATGAAATGATGGCAAATTCATTGGTAAACTTTTTACCCTTGTTTAGTCTGTTCTTTGACTAAATAAACATTATAATATCATTTGTGGGCAAAAAAAGGGAGGAGAAGAAAAAGAAATTGTAAAAATGGTGTAACTTGTTAGTTTGCAACATTTAAAATTGTCTATGCAATGAACAATTCTGTAAGCCCAATACCTTGTTTACAGGATGCATAGTTACTGGTTTCAGCTTTAAGGTACAACAGTTAAACATTAACACAGTCATGAGAGCAGAAATAGAGAGCCACTTGATGGAATTACAAAAATTATTACCTATTGATCATTAGCAAACCATCATCACTCACTAATAAAAAGAGAGCATCAGAAAGCAGGATGTCGACTTCCGGCCAAGATGGAGGCATAGGTGGATGCACCATACCTCCATGCACAACCAAGATAGGAACAACAACAATTTAGAAACAGAATAACATCCAGAACTGACAGGAAATTGATTTAAATGGAAGTCGGACAACCAAGAAGTTGAAATAGACCTGTTCATCCAGACCGGTAGGAGGAGCGGAATTGGGCAGCTGGGCGCGGGTCGCAGTGTGGAGAGCAGAGTTGGGACCGGGCGCATAAGGCATCCAAGGGTGTGTAAAGCATCCAGGGCATGCAAGACTGCAGTGGGAGGACCCTGAGTGCGCTTGTGGCAGCTGGCAGGCCCTGGCAGAGGGGTGGCACCCGGCAGACCCAGTGAGGTGGCGATTGTAAAGCAAGGCAGTGCACGCAACTCAGGATCCCAGCGCTGGGAAATATAGCCTTGGGACACTGATCGAGGACGCCTGTGGAAGTTGAGGCGCAGGGAGAGACACCCAGCCTCACAGGAGAGGTCCTTGGAGGTCTCACAGCATGCACAGGCCCACCCACACAGGAATTGGCACCAGAGGGGCCCAGTTTGCTTGGGGGAAGCAGCAGAAGGGACTGAGGTCCCACAGAGAACAGAGTAACCGCCATTGTTCCCTCTCAACCCTGCCCCCACATACAATATCACAACCCAGGGACTGGGGTGCCCCACCCTGGTGAACACCTAAGGCTCCGCCCCCTACTGTAACAGGCCCGACCAGACCAAGAGAGAGAGAGAGAGAGAGAGAGAGAGAGAGAGAGAGAGAGAGAGAGAGAGATGGCTCAAACAGAAGAACAAATCAAAGCCCCAGAACTCATCCTTTTAAGCGACCGAGAAATATCCAACCTATCAGATGCACAGTTCAAAACACTGGGGATCAGGAAGCTCACAGAATTGGTTGACTTTGGTCACAAATTAGATGAACAAATGCAGGCTATGATAAGAGAAATGAAGGAAAATGCACAGGGAATCAACAGTGATGGGAAGGAAACGGGGACTCAAAACAATAGAGTGGACTAGAAGGAAGAAAGAAACAACCAAACAGGAAAGAATGGAGAAATAAGAATTCAAAAAAATGAGGAGAAGCTTAGGAACCTCCAGGACATCTTTAAACGTTCCAACATCCAAATTATAGGTTTACCAGAAGGGGAAGAGGAAGAGCAAGATATTGAAAACTTATTTGAAAACATAATGAAGGAGAACTTCCCCATTCTGACAAAGGAATTAGACTTCCAGGAAGTCCAGGAAGCTCAGAGAGTCCCAAAGAAATTGGACCCAAGAAGGAACACACCGAGGCACATCGTAATTACATTAGCCAAGGTAAAAATGAAGGCGAGAATCCTAGAAGCAACAAGAGATAAGGGGACAGTCACCTACAAAGGAGTTCCCATCAGACTGTCAGCTGATTTCTCAAAAGAGACTTTACAGGCAAGAAAGGGCTGGCAAGAAGTATTCCAAGTCATGAAAGGCAAGGACCTACATCCAAGATTGCTCTATCCAGCAAAGCTTTCATTTAGAATGGAAGGGCAGATAAAGTGCTTCTCAGATAAGGCCAAGTTAAAGGAGTTCATCATCACCAAGCCCTTATTATATGAAATGTTAAAGGGACTTATCTAAGAAAATTAAAAAAAAAATCATGTATAGTAAAATGACAGCAAACTCACAATTATTAACAACCACACCTAAAACAAAAACAAAAGCAAACTAAGCAAACAACTCGAACAGGAACAGAACCACAGAAAGGGAGATCACATGGCGGGTTAGCAACAGGGAAGTGGGGTGGGAAGAGAAGGGGGTAAAGGTACAGAGAATAATTAGCATAGATTGTAGGTAGAAAATAGAAAGGGGGAGGGCAAGAATAGTATGGGACATATAGAAGCTAAAGAACTTATGGCACATGAACTAAAGGGAGTGAATGTGGGTGGGAGAGGGTGTACAGGGTGGAGGGAAGTGAAGGGGGGAAATGGGACAAATGTAATAGCATAATCAATAAAATATATTTTAAAAATAAATTAATTAGAGAGAGAAAAAAAGCAGGATGTCAAACCCCAGCTTAAAGTGTTTTTGTTTGTTTGTTTTTTTCTTTTTCTTTTTTTGGCAGAGAAAATTAACAAGCAGTATATAGTATCAGTGCTAAAAGTTTGGGGTTTTCCTTTTTTTGTATAAGAAACTACAAGGAATTCCTTTTAAATTGGGCAACTGGTTTTCCTGAGAACCATGCTATTGGATTTAGGACATGAATAGAAAACAAGAACATGGCCAAATGCTGCTTTTTCCCAGAGATAGAAAGCAGCTTTTAAGTCATCCTCCATTTCCTTTGTCTTTTCAATTTTTTTAAATGAAGGAAGAATAAACAGTGAAGAGAGGCTTAGGAACCTATGTGGGACAGCTTTAAGCACTATAACATCCAAATCATAGGGGTGCCAGAAAGAGAACAAGAGCAAGAAATTGAAAATGTATTTGAACAAATGATGAAGGAAAACTTCCCCAATTTGGCCAAGGAAATAGACTTCCAGAATGTCAAGGAAGCTCATAGAGTCCCAGAGAATTGGACCCAAGGAAGCACACACCAAGGCACATCATCAAGTTACCCAAGATTAAAGATAAGGAGAGAATATTAAAAGCATCAAGAGGAAAGGAGAGAATTACCTACGAAGGAGTTCCCATGAGATTATCAGCTGATTTCTCTAAAGAAACCTTGCAGGCAAGAAGGAGTTGAAAACTATTTGAAGTCATGAAAGGCAAGGACCTACATGCAACATTACTCTATCCAGCGAAGCTATCATTTACAATGGAAGGGCAGATAAAGTGCTTCTCAGATAAGGTCAAGTTAAAGGAGTTCATCATCACCAGGCCCTTATATGAAATGTTAAAGGGACTTATCTAAGAAATAGAAGATTAGAAACTATGAACAGTAAAATGACAACAAACTCATAACTATCAACAACTGAACCTAAAAAGGAAAAAAAAAAACCAAGTAAGCAAATAACTAGAACAGGAACAGAACCAGAGAAATGGAGATCATATGGAGGGTTTTCAGTAGGGAGGGGGAGGGGAAGAATGGGGGGAAAGGTACAGGGAAAGGAAGCATAATTGGCAGGCATAAAATAGATGGGGGAGGTTAATAATAGCATAGGAAACTGAGAAGCCAAAGAACTTATATGTACAACCCATGGACATGAACTAAGGTAGGGGAATGCTGGTGGGGGAGGGCATGCAGGGCAGAGGGGAATAAAGAGAAAAAAATGGGACTATAATAGCATAATCGCTAAAATATATATTTTTAAAAATCTGTAAAGAAGAAAGTTCAACCTGTGAGTCTTCAAAATAAAATAGAAAGCCTATTTCAAGTTCAGGGCCTGTCTTGGGTGGCAGTTGGGCTGCAAATCACAGCTGTGGCCACAGTTTTTCAAACTGCAGAGGGAAATTCTTCAGTTTTATAACATGAAGAAACAGTGCAATACTTTCACTTATAATCCTAAGTCAGCATCATAATGTGATCTCAAATTCCATAACACCACAGTTAGGTAGGAGGACATCAAGGCATATTAGAGAGCATATACCTTCAGAACATTTTTCTTCCGGAATTTTTTTTTTAAGATTTTTATGTATTTATTTTTAGAGAGAGGAGAAGGGAAGGAGAAAGAGAAACATCAATGTGTGGTTGCCTCTTGCATGCCCTCTACCAGGGACTTGGCCTGCAACCCAGGCACGTGCCCTGACTGGGAATTGAACCTGAGACCCTGTGCTTCTCATTCCAGCACTTAATCCACTGAGCCAGACCAGCCAGGGCTTTCTCCCAAATTTTTATCCACCACACATGGGTATGGGACCAGCCTGTTCTGCATCTCTGACCCTTCTATCAGTCTGCATGGATGTGGTTACTTTTATTCTATAGTGAGACTTGTATTCAACTCATTTTCTGATGGTTCTGGATGATAGTTGTTCTGTAGTTTAGTTGTAATTTTGATGTTTTGCGAGGAGGCGAGCCGTGTTTTTCTATGTTGCCATCTTGACCAGAAGTCTCCATATCTATTTAAGTGTGATGTACTTCAGTGAAAAATAAAATTTTCATTTTCTTAAAAAGGACTTTCCCCTTCTGATTATTAAGCATTATATCCTCATTGTATAAAACTTAGAAAATTTAGAAATATTTAATTTAGGGAGTGAAAGAGTCCACTGGAGGAGTAACTATTAATAGTTTGATTATTTTATTTATTTAAAATATGCACATGTGCTATTTTTAGGACATTTTCCTCTTTTAAAAAACAGACCTTACAACTTTTTATTTTGAAATAATTATAGATTCACAGGAAGTTACAAAGATAGAGCAGAAGGATCTCATGCACCCTTTACCCAGTTTCCTGCACTGGTTGCATCTTACATAATTACTATACAGTATCAAGTCCAGGAAACTGACATTTTTTGTTTAATGTGTGTGTCTAGTTGTGTATCATTTTATCATTAGTTGATTTGTGTAACTATTGCCCCAATCAAGATATAGAATTATTTTACCACTATAAGGATGTTTCTTGGCCTACCCCTTTATTGTCGCCCTCCCACACCCCAACATACACTATATCTTACCCCTGGCAACTCTTATCCGTTTTCCATCTGTGTAATTTTGTCATTTCGAGGATGTTATATAAATGGAATCATACCACATATGACCTTTTGAAATTGGCTTTTTTCACTCAGCATGATGCCCTTGAAGCCCACCTAAGTTATTGTGTATACCTATAGTTCATTCATTTTTTTATTGCCGAGTAGTATTCCATCCTATGAAAGCACCACAGTTTGTTTAACTCTTCACACATTATGGGACATCTTGGTCTTTTATACCTTCCAGCTATTACAAATAATGCTGTTGTGAATATTCGTGTAGAGGTTTTTGTGTTCTCATACATTTTTATCTCTCTGGGATAATGCCCGAGGACAATTGCTAGGTTGTACAGTAAGTATATGTTTCATTTTTTAAGAAACTGCCAACCTGTGTCCAGCATGGATACACAATTTTACTTTCCCACCAGCAGTGTGTGAGAGATCCAGTTTCTCTGCATCCTTGCTGTCATATTGTCATATTTATTTTAGCTGTTATAATAGGTGTGTAGTGATACCTCAGCATAATCTTAATCTGCATTTCCCTAGTAGCTAGTGTTGTTGAACATTTTTTTCATGTGTTTATCTGCCACTCATATATCCTCTTCGGTGACATGCCTCTTTATGTCTTTTGCCCATTTGCTAATTGGATTTGTGGTTTTTTTACTGTTGAATTTGGGTAATTTTTTATATGTTCTAGATATATATTGTTTCTCAGGTTTGCAGATATTTTCTCCCAGTCTGTAGCTTGTCTTTGCATTCTCTTGACAGGGTCTTTTGTAGAGTAAAAGTTTTTAATTTTGTTGAAGTCTAGTTTATCATTTTTATTGTTTTGTTTTGGATTGTACTTTTGAGTATCAGGTTTAGGGGATCTTCACCCTAGGTCCTGAAGATTTTCTTCTATGTTATTGTCTAAAAGTTTTGTAGTTTTACACCCTGGCTGGTGTGGGTCAGTGGCGTGAGTGCTGGACTGCGAACCAGTGGGTTGCTAGTTCGATTCCCAGTCAGGGCACATGCCTGGGTTGCAGGCCAGGTCCCCAGTAGGGGGTGTTTGAGAGGCAACTACATATTGATGCTTCTCTCCCTCCCTTCCCCTCTCTAAAAATAAATAAATAAATAAAGTCTTTAAAAATAAATAAAAATTTTATAGTTTTATACTTTACATTTAAATTTATGATATATTTTGAATGAAATTTTACATAAGGTATGAGATTTGGTTAAGTTTTGTTTGTTTGTTTTTGCCTATGGATATCCAGTTGCTCTGGCACTGTTTTTCAACTGCCAAACATTAAATTATTTTTGCAATTTTGTCAAAAATCAGTTGGCCATACTCTTGCAGGGCTATTTCTCAGTATTCTATTCTGTTCAGTTCATCTCTGAGTCTGTCCTTCTACCAGTATCACATAGTCTTGATTGCTTCAGTTAAATCTTGAAATTGTGCAGAGTGATTTCCTCCACTATATTCTTGTTCAGAACTGATTTAACTATTCAGATTTCTTTACCTTTCTATATAGGTTTTTGGACAGTCTTGTCTATATTGCTGGCATTTTTTATAATAATTATGTTAAACTTATATATAAATTTGAGGAGAATGACATTTTTACCATGTTGAGTTGGATAATCCATGAATATCTGCATTTATTTAGGCCTTCTTTGATTTCTTTCATCAGAATGTTCAATATATAGACCCTATACATGTTCTTAGATTTATCTAAGTATTTCTGTCTTCTTTGTGATTATAAGTGGTATTATATGTTAAGTTTCTTTGTCCATGTATTTATTGCTAACATACAGAAATACAATTGAATTTTGTATGTTGCTCTTGTAATCTTACTGAACTCACGTATTAGTTTTAGGATGTTTGGGGTTTTCTTTTTGTAGATTCCTTGGATTTTCTGTGTAGACTATTATGTCACCTAATAGGAAAATTTTTATTTCCTCATTTCCAATGTGTACACTTTTTATTTCCTTCCTTACCTTATTGTTCTAGCCAGAACTTCAGTCCTGTGTTGAATAGCAATATGGATAGTGGACATCCTTGCCACTCTTGACCCTTAGGGGAAAGGATTCAGTTTTTCACCATTGCATATGATGTTAGCTGTAGGTTTTTGTAGATATTCTTTACCAAATTGAGAATTTCCTCTCTATTCCTAGTTTTCTGAAAGTTTTTTTTAAATCTTGTTTTATTTTAAAGATTATTTATTTATTTATTTTAGAGGAGCAGGGAAGGAGAGAGAGAAACATCAATGTGTGGTTGCCTCTTGCATGCCCCCTAGAGGGGCATGTGCCCCCAATGGGGAATCACACCAGTGACCCATTGGCTTGCAGGCCAGCACTCAGTCCACTGAGCCACACCAGCCAGGGCTGAAAGTTTTTTTTTTTTTAATCATGAATGAGTGCTTATGATAAATTTTTTGTTAGATGCTTTTTCTGCATGAACTAATACAATCTTGTGCTTTTTCTTCTTTAGCTGCTTAACGTAGTGGATTATTACATTGTTTGATTTTTTTATATTGAACTAGTCTTGCATCCTTGGAATAGACTCCATTTACTCATGGTGTATATATATTTACATATTGCCGAATTCTATTTGCTAATAGTTTGTTAAGGATTTTTCGTCTATATTCATGGATGATATTAGTCTCTCATATTGTAATTTTCTACAGGTGCCCCCTCCTTAGTGCCAAGTAGAGGTTCAGGTTTTCTAGTTTAGTAGCTAAGAGGGTGTGGGGGGACCTCATTATTGGTGGAGGAAGTGGGAGGATGGGGGGGTGTGTTTGGCCTCCTCACCACTGGGCACTAGTGGGCAGTGGTGTTAGCTCTGACTCTCCACTAGGACTTCTCTGATAGCACCTCAGCAAGGAGTGGGGAGGGGGAGCCTCATCAGTGCTGAATGGGGTCCAGGTTCCCCTTATGCTCTCCACTAACACCATGTTAAGAGATGGGAAGGGACTTGTTACTGCTAGGCAGTTATGACCAACTGCTCCCTACTTGGCTTTCTGTTATATATCATCAGGTGGCAAGGGAAGGGGGAAGGGGTGGCCTAGTTACAACTTGACACGGTTAAAAATCTAGGCTTTCCACTCAGCCTCTGCTAGTGGAGGTGGGGCCATAGTTTTTTCTATATTTGGCTGGAATAGAGCAGTTATTGTTTAAAAGGTTTTTCTTGCTAGGCTACCTCTTTTCTGGTCCTTTGGCTGGGGAAAACAGGCTTTTGGGGGACTTTTTGTGTGCACCTATTGTCATTTCCAGGTTTCTGGCTTTTCCAGTATCCACTCTGGGATATTCGTGCAAAATAAACAAAAACATGCAGACAGCCCTGGCTGGAGTGGCTCAGTTGGTTAGGTGTTGTCCCAAAAACCAAAAGGTCATGGGTTTGGTTTCTGGTCAGGGTATGTGCCTAGGTTGAGGGTTTGGTCCCCAGCTGGGGCACATATGACAGTCGATGTTTCTCTCTCACATTGGTGTTTCTCTCCCTCTCTTTATCCCTCCTTTCCCCCGCTCTCTCTTTAAAAAAAAAACAAACAAAAAAACCCACACTGACAACTCACTGTTGTGTTCTTTTCCTTCTGTTCCAAGGTGCCTAGCTAGTCTGCCTTCCTGTCTTCACATTTCAATCATCTTATGTTTTATACATGATGCCCAGGGAGTAACAGGGAAAAATATGTTTACTCCTTTTCCACAAGCAGATGTTCACATAATGCTCTTTTTAAAAATGTACCTGTCGGAAAGTTTGAGTTCAAACAGTTCTGTCTTTTCATCTACCTGTAGTATTCCCTTCATCCTGTCTCCACTTTTTAGAAGCTGTTTCCTTCATTCAGCCTGTCATTACTTTTCATTCTAGCTCCAGGCCTCATTATTTATTTTAAACTCTTCTAACAATTATTCTTGTATCTCTATCTCTATCTCTATCTCTATCTCTATCTCTATCTCTATCTCTATCTCTATCTCTATCTCTATCTCTATACACAGTTTCACCCCTTCCTTAAGACTTAGTTCAAATGCCTTTTTCAAGTTCTCTTCTCTGATCATACCAACTGGATATAACTTTTTTCCTCCAACACCCTGAACTTTCCAGTTTTTTAAACAAATTGGAAAAGTAAAGGTTTTATTAGTGTTGTTTTGAAGACTGAGTGAGCTAATGTATATAAAGAACTAGCAGCTGTAATATTGCTTACCTTTTTAAAAGTCTCTTCAGTATCCCTTTCTAGACTGTAAAATCATTGCAGGTAGGATCTTTTTCGGATTCATCTAAGTAAATGTCACATTGTCTAGTGCAATATCCTTCACGTTATGTGTGCGATGAATATTTAATAGGTAAATAAATTTACCATGAGGGCATCTTAAGACTCTCTGTCACTGGGGAATGCCTTAGTGTCTGACATCTGTATATCACAGACAGTAAATATGTGGGGCTGAATAGTGCAAACCCCTGATTCAGAAAGCCCTCATTAGTAGACAGTTTCTTTGATATAATCTTTGTCTGATATAATTGAAGACTGTTGATAAATTCATTTGCTGATAACTAGAAAATCTGTAATATATGTGAGATTCATTCCCTACAGTCGTACAGGATCCCTTAGCTCATGTGAGGTGGTATGGTGTAGCATTTAAGAACATGGACTTTGAGATGAGATTGCCTGGGTTGAAAACTTGTGTGTACTAGTTACTAGTACAAGTTCATCTTGGGCAAGTTACTTAACCCATCTGTTTCAGGTATCTGTAAAGTAAGGAAGATAATAATACCTACTTTATACGATTTTTGTAAGGATTATTTGAGCATACAAGTAAAACACATAGCATAGTTCCTGGCACTTTGTAAATGTTTTAAGTATTAGCTAATCTAATTATTACTTGTTGTCACATCCTGAAAATTCACTGAACATAGTTCAGAATGTAAGGAGTGTGTGAATTAGATTATGTACAGTATTCTTTTAAAGGGACAGCAGTCTGCAAATATCAAATACCTTATACCTACACATCCTGCTTCCTGTATTCCTGCATCAAGAGGTATTGATTGCATAGCTGGTAATCCTTGTTACCTCATTGTGCTTGTCATACAAAAGTTAAATGAGTCCTTTTGGAATTTTTTAGCTCAGAAAAGATTAACTAGTTCACCCCAAGGAAGAATATGTACTCTTGTCTTCCTTTGAAGGATATGATAACAGATTTATAAGTTCTAGTTGAATATGCTTTCCCCTTTAGTGCTGTTAACTCTTCCTACCTGATATAACCTTTGTTTTGTCTTCATGAGCAAATTAAAATGACTATCATTTCCTATGTCATTTTTAATCTTAAGTTTGTTTTTATTCTTTTCATTTTAACATTTTAAAATTATTTTATTTGTAAATTTATTCTTGTTTTAATTTTCCTATTTGTCCCTAGTTGGAAATCCTGTGTCAGTCCTCTAAATAGGGTTTTTTTTTTTTTTAAGAATATTTTTTAAAAATTTAAAATGTTTTCAAAACAGGTGATATTCAATATTATATTAGCCTCAGGTGTATAGCATAGTGGTTAGACATTTATATAAATTAAAGAAGTGATTCCCCCTAATAAGTCTAGTGCCTCCAGCACCATACATAGTTATGGTGTTTTAGTTATTGCCATATTATTGACTATATTCCCTGTACTGTATTTTACATCCCTGTAGCTACTTTGTAACTGCCAATTTTAAATTCTTTTTTTTTTTAGTGCTGTTCCAATTGGATGTTCTCTGCTACTTTGTCTTCCAAACGGCTGATTTGCTCCTCTGCTCCATCTAATCTGATGTGATTCCTTCTAGCATATCCTTCATTTCAGATACTGTAGTCTTCATTTCTGACTAGTTCTTTTTTCATGGTTTCTGGTTTGTTTTTTTATGTCTACTGTCTGTTTGATTAAGTTCTCACTGAGTGTATATATTTGTCCCCTAAGTTCCTTGAGCATCCTTAAAACCTTTGTTTTGAACTCAGTTACTTTGCTTTCCTTCATTTTGTTTACTTCTTTTTCTGGGCATTTCTTCTGTCCTTTGATTTGGGGCATGTTTCTTCGTCTTTCCATTTTGGCTGTCTCTTTGTATTTGCTTCTGTGTATTAGGTCGATCTACTATGTCTTAGTAGCATGACCTTATATAGTAGATGTTCTGTGGGACTCAGTCATGCAGTTTCCCTGATCACCTGAGCTAGGTGTTCCAGGAATGCCCCTTATGTGAGCCTCCCCTATTGTAGCTCACTCTTGATTGCTTTGGGACCGTCCATGTGTGGGGATGACCCTTGGGCTGGCTGACTGTGAAGATTGACCTTGACCACAGTGTTCTAGTTGCTGTGCAGAGGCTGACCCTATGGAACGGAATTTTCCCCAGCTGGTTCTGGTGCCTGTCAAGATCTACCTTGGGGTGTGCTGCTTATGAAGCTAATCTGATGTGAGTGTGCTCTGATGTGATCTGAAGCCAGGCGCTGGGTGTGTTGGTTCTGGGGCCTCTTGGGAGGGACTCCAGTGTATTTCAATATCATATACTGCCTGTGACTGGCTGTGGGCTGCATGTTAGGAGCTATTATACAAAGTGATCTACTGTTGGTGGCTGCCTCTCCTGGTCCTGGGTGTGCATGGGAGGGGCTAAGCTATGTACCAAATTTGTCTTCCACCATCCTGAACCTGGGTCTGGATAGCAAAAGGCCCAAGGCACCATGAGATCCACCTCCACCTGCCATCTTCCTATTAGGCTCGGCCTCTGAACAAGCCTCTAGTGGTATGTGAGTTGCATGAGGCAGGTCCTCATGAATCACCAGGTAGGGGTGAGTGGCGGTTACCAGGCTGATATAGGTTCAAACTCCACATCAGAGCCTCAGGTTATACCAAAGCTAGCTGTCTCCTGCCTGGGGACTGTGTACCTTTGCAGTGGGGTGGAGTCTCAGGGAGTTGTCCTGGTGGGGCCAGTAGAGTTTATCAGGTTAAAACAGATTAAGATATGGCTCTAGGGAGGGAAGGCTCTCCACAGGACCAGTGGCAAGTGATTGGGGCATGTGGAGCAAAAATGGCCCTTGCCTGAAAGCCAATTTAGTCTACCAGTGTGTTTCTGATATCCCCAGGGTCTGCCCTGACCTCTTTGAGAGCTTTCCAAGAAGCTCTGCAGTGGTCCCATGCTGTCCACAGCTAGCTGATTCCTCCCAGGGCGCCAGCTTGGCAAGGCAGGGCCACTGGGAATCTGGAGGGTGGGGCTAGTGCATCAATCACCATGGGCTGATGCCTAACAGAGCAGAGTGCTCACTCCAGAAAAATGGCATCTGTGGTTAATGTGGAAGAGGGATTGCTTTCCTTCACTTCATTTACGTCTTTTTCTGGGCATTTCTTCTGTTCTCTGATTTGGGGCATGTCCCTCCAGCCCTCTTCCTGAAGCCACCCAACTCAGTTTCTCCCTCTATGACTCCAGTCCACTCCAAGCTGTCATCCCTCTGCTGGACTGAGGGACGTGTCTGAGAACAAGATTTTGTGCATTGGCCCTTTAAAAAACTGCTTGGGTTTTTAGCAGTCTTCCATCTCATCCTGGCAGATGGAATCCCTGCTGATTTTCACAGCCAGATGTTTTAATTTATTAATGGGATTTTTTAGTGCTAACCAGATGTTATGTGGGCTCCTCTTTCTGGCACTGGTGTTCCAGGCTGGGGTGTACAGTGTGGAACTGAGACTCGTTGCTTCTCAGGGGGACCTTTGCAGCTGAGATATCCCTCCAGATTCTCAGCCAGCGCACATGAATATAGCACCAGTCCTTTTAGTTTCTCCGCCCTTTCTACCAGTCTTGCTGTGACTTCTTTTATCTATCGTTAGTTTAAGACTTCTGTACAGCTATTCAGGTTGATTATTCTATAACTTAGTTGTAAATCCAGTTTCTTCCTGGAGGAGGTGAGTGAAACTTCCACCTATCTTGCAGCTGAAACTTTCTGCTGCTATCTTGGATCTCCTATTTTAATTTAATTTTATTTTTGTTTTTCGATTACAGTTTACACTTTTGTATTAGTTTCAGGCGTACAGCAATTATATATATTAAAATATTGACTATATTCCCTATGCTGTACTTTACATCCCTGTGACTATTTTGTTACTGCTAATTTGTGCTGCTTAATCCCTTCACCTTTCTCACCCAGCCTCCTAATCCTTTCCCCCAGCAACCATCAGTCTATTCTCTGTATCTATGAGTATTTTGCTCGTTCATTTATTTTTTCTTCAGATTCTACATATATGTGAAATCGTTTGATATTTATCTTTCTTTGATGTTTTTTACTTAACACCCTCTACGTCTTTTCATGCTGTCACAAATGGTAAGATGTTCTTTTTTATGGCATCCTCTTTAAAAAAAAATGTTATCCGCACTTGAGGACATTTTTCATTGCTTTTAGAGAGAGAGGAAGGGAAAGAGAAACATTAATGTGAGAGAGAAGCGTCAATTAATTGCCTCCTGTACATGCCTGAACCAGAGATCATGTGGGCCCAGACTGGGGATCGAACCCAGAACCTAAGTGTGTGCCCTGGCTGGGAATTGAGCCCACAATGTTTTGGTTATGGTAGAGTACTCTAACGAGCTGAGCCACTACTGGCCAGGGCCTGTTTTATTTTTAATAATCCTGTTTGGAAGGGGATTGGGAAACTGAGTTACTAAATTATTTTGGTTGTCGCTTCCTTTTTGCACAGTATTTAATAATGCTTACTGAGGACTTATTATTTGCTAATCACATAGGCCTTAGTGATCTTCTTAGTAATCCCTATTGCCTTCTCTAAAAATAAAACAAAATATTCTAACAAAAACTCACTCAGCCCCCATTATGCCTTAGGTGCTAGACATTTCTTTTCTCGATACCTTCTTATTTTCCTTTTTCTCTTCCCCCCTGTTTTTCATTTTTAGTGTGGTATTTGTTTACTTTCTTATTTTTGATACTGTTGAACCTATTTAATAGATGAAATGGTCAGATCATAGCCCTTGTTTTAAGTTATTAATGGGATTTTTTAGTGCTGAAGTCTTTTTTCACTGACACAATGTGCTATTTTGATAAAAAATTAGCTGTAGAACTTACTGAAATAAATCATGTCATTTATTCCAAAGGTAATGCAAGAACATACATATTTAATGAGAAGAGAGTATAAAAACCATAGTCTGCTTAATTAATTTCCCAGAAAGTGCAAGGAAACAACATAGTTACTTTGCCTTGCCTGTGATTGAACCAGAATGTGGACTTTATGAGAGAACTTGAAGCCTTTAATTTAGGTACTTCACTGGCTTTGAAAGATGGCAACTTGAAGGGCCTTTACTGGTGTATTCAATCAGCATTCACTTGAAAGAGACAAACTACTCCAGGCTCTGGGCTGGGCTGGGCTGCTAGGGATGACTTGTAGAACAAGATTTGAAGTGGCATGTCAGAGGAGTGCTACTTTGCCATGGTCTGCAAAGGTATTAGGGTGTTAGAAGGCCAACATAAAACTATTAGTTTAAGAACATACCATTCTCAGCTCTATGTGGGTGGCTCAGTTTGTTAGAGAGTCATTCTGTTACACCAAGGTTGCAGGTTCAATCCTGGGTCAGGACACAGACAACAGTCAACCAGTGAATGTATAAATAAGTGGAACAACAAATTGATGTTTCTCTCTCTCTCTCTCAATCAATCAGTCAATCAATCAATTAAAAAATTACCATCTCAACAACAAAAAACAAACAATCCAATTCAAAAATGGGCAAAGGACTTGAATCGACATTTCTCTAAAGAAGACATACAAATGTCCAATAAATATGTGAAAAGATGCTCAGTATCCCTAATCATTATGGAAATCAAATCAAAACCACAATGAGATACCACTTCATACAAGTTACAATAACTATTATTAAAAAAAAAATAAAGAAAAAAACTAGCAAGGTGAGGATGTTGATATTGCTTATGGGACTGAGTATAAAATGGTGCAGCTGCTTTGAAAATGATGTGATGATTCTTAAAAAAATTAAACAGTTACTAAATGACCCAGCAATTTCACTTATGTTTGTATACCCAAAAGAAGTGAAAGCAGGATTTGAAGTAACCCAAATGCCCACTGATGGACAAGTGGATAAATAAAACATGATGTATACAATGTAATATTATTCCACCTTAAAAAGGAAGGAACTTCTCTCCCATGCTAGAACTTGATGTACCTTGAAGATACTATGCTAAGGGAAATAAGCCAGATACAAAAGGACAAATATTGTATGATTCTGCTTATTTGAGGAATCTAGAATAGTCAAATTCATAAAGACAAAGTACAGTAGTGGTTGCCAGGAGCTGGAGCGAAGGCACAGTGGAGAATTATTGTTTAATGAACACAGAGCTTCCATGTGAGCTGATGGAAAAGTTCTGGTAATGGATGGTGGGTGGTGGTGGTTGCAAACAGTGTGAATGTACTTAATGCCACTGAACGATATTCTTAAAAGTGGTTAAAATAATAAGATTTGCTCTGTATAGTTTAATACACACACAAAAAGAACACATTTATCTGTGATACAAGTATTAGGAAGCCAGTACTGCTTCTCCATAACTATAACTGATTCCTGACACTTAGAAAGTTAGTGACTTAAAATGGAGAATTGCATGTGTGCATGTGTGCACACGCACAACCAGGATTTTCACAACCTCATGAATCACCAAAACCTTAGTAAAATGACCACAACTTCACTTCACTTTTATATTCCACATCTTATTTTGGAAAATCTAGTTGGCTGAACCTAATTCATATTTAGAACCCTTCTTGCAAGGGATCCTATGGAATAATTTTTAGTTTCCAACCTCTAGTAGCAGAAGACAATTAGAGGGAGATTGAAATGAATGCTAAGTGCCAAGTCATCATATTAGTCACAGATTCAGAGTCAATAGTGATTCATAGCTGTCATAGCTAATACTTCTTTAAGTCATGCCATCATTTCCAGTAGTGGTGAGATTGTCCTGGTCAGTGGTGGGTCAGTCAACAGAGGTAGCAAACAAATAGCTTCAACAAGGAGAATAGGAAAGGGTTTGTTGATAGTCATTATCTCCTTGCACAATTCTGAGCTTATTGTGCTTAGTTTGTTAAACCTGGCATACAGTACTTACAGTTTTAATATGGTAGAACACAACTTGAGTTATTTATATTATTATGAAGAGATTTGGGTTCCTCTAGTGGGATGCACTAAAGGCACATTAATTAAAGGGCATACCATATTTAATGCCATAATGTTAAGGAATACCATGTTTAAAGTTCTTATGTTTATAGTAACCTTTTTCATTTTATTAAGTATGAAGATAACATCATAGGAAATATACTGATCTCTTTTGCCCTCAGGCTGCTGAAATCACGAATTAGTGTGAACTAAATTTCAAAAGAAAGAAATTTGCTAGTAAATAAAAGAGTTGACGTGCTCAAAATTGCATTTTTAAAAATCTCTTTCAAAAATTTCTAACCATGGTCCACCCAATAGATAAGATATCTTTTGTTCAGCTTTGTACAGAACAGTCAGCTACTTTTGTTTATTCATTATCTATGACTTGGAACTGAGTTGGATTAATGATTCTGCCTGAGTACACTGTACTCTCAGTGCTTTGATAAAACAGTATCAACCTTTTATAATTAAGTAATTTCTTAATTGCTTATATTTCAGAATAAAATTTTAAAAATTTTATCTCAAATTGAAATGTTTTCTTTATATATACAAATTCACATTTGGGACAAGTACCAAGCTTTACGTGTAATGCTTTGAAATGTGGATCAAAGTTTAATGACGTACATCGGAGTTAGTTGTCCTTGATACAGTTTTCCACTTCTAGAAATCTAACCTAAGGCACTGTACTACTATTTGTAAGAGTAATAAAATTCTGAACAATTGCCAACAATGGGGGGGATGGACAAATTTTATTATTGTATAGCCACACAATGGAATGTCCTCAGAGGATAATTTAATACCATTAGACAAAATTCATGCAGTAATGTTAAGTTAAATGATACAGAATTATTTATGATATGATTTCTGATTATAGAACATTCTGTGAAAATTTATATATAACAAATTAAAAGCAATAATTCTCGGGTAATTTTAAAATTTGTAAATGTTTTTCAGTGAATGTATATTGCTTCTACGTATTTTTCTTATTATAGAAATATGTTGAGTTATACAGTGCAGAAATTTGTACATTAAAAATCATAAAAGTTCATTAGTCCCCTACGCAGACAAATGAAGTCCAGTTTATCAATTTGCTCTTTTGATAGAGCTTGCTTTTTGTGTCATGTAAGAAATCTTTACCTAACCTACAGTCAGAAAGATTTTCTCCTATGTTTTCTTCTAGAAGTTTTCTATTTTTAGGTTTTACAGTAGGTCTATTTTGAGTTAATTATTATGTGATGAGAGGTATAGATTGATACTTTTAACATATGGGTATCCATTTGTCCCAGTACCATTTGATAAAAAGAATATCCTTTCTCCACTGAATTGCACATTTATAGAAAATGAGATACTCATATACATGTAGGTCCATTCCTTGATTCTCTGTTCCCTTCTATTGATTTGTCTGTCCTAGCCAGTGCTGCTTTATGCTGATTAGGGTAGTGTGCTAGAGTTCTCAGATGCCTTCCCTGGGAGGAGTGTGTGAATGTGGTGGACAGTCACTCCCGTGATTAGGTTATGTTATCTTCCACAGTGGACTAAGAAAGGGAGATTGTCCTCAGTGGACCTGACGGAATCAAGCAAGGCCTTAAAAAGGACTGGGCTTTTCTTGGAGAAAGAGATTCCAAGTACATGGGATATTCAACACAGGAGAAGTTGCTGGTTTTTGGAATAAAAGGAAGAAATATGGGTGGTCAGTATTTGTTGCAATACTGTGTAAGATAGCGTTAGGGTGGTCAGTGACATGGGCTGTGAAAGAATCCACAAAGAGAAGAAAGTGCAGAGAATCTAGTTTTTATTCACTCCCCAAGCAAGGAGAGGGGCGTGGTGTGGAGGGATACACCAGCACTGAGGGGTGGGAGCTTTGAGCTTTCATTGGATTACAATTGGATTAAAAAGAGTGGAGGGTTGCTGTTGTGAGGCCCCTGGGCAGTTGGGGGTTGTAACCAGGCTGCAGTTTGTTCCAGTGTTTTCTTCTGCCCATGGCTGTAGGGAGTGGTCAGTTCTGTTCTTGCTTTCCAGTAATTTCCAGTCCGGGGATAAGCTCAGAAGAGCACAATGGCAGTCATGTTTTTAACAAGGTCACAGGCCTGCTCAACAAATGGTGCCAGGATAACAATGGTTCTGGCTTCACCCTTTCAGATAACTGTATGATAAATCTTGAAATCAGCTGTCTAATTTTGTTCTTTCTCAAGGTTGTTTTGGGTATTCTGGGTCCTTTGCGTTTCCATATGAACTTTGGAAATACAGCCATGTGCTACAAAATGACAGTTTTGGTCAACAATGGACTCCCTCCACGTGCCACTGTGGTCCCATAACATTATAATGAAGCTGAAAAATTCCTATTGCTTAGTGACATCATAGCTGTCATAATGCTGTACCACAATAGTTGTGATGGTGGTGTAAACACACCCACCTCACTGCTAGTCATATAAAAGTATAGCACATAACAACTTATGTTACCGAGATTATGTACTAACTATACTTTTAATCATATTACTTATAAAAAAAAGTTTACTGCAAAACAGTATACCATGTTAAACCTCATATATTTCATGTTGATTGCTTCACTTTTTCATCCATGATTTAATCTTATGTTGTTTTATAAATTTAGTGTGGCATAAATATGCAATGTTTATGAAGTGTATAGTAGTGTACAGTACTGCAGTGTCCTAGGTCTTCACATTCACTCACCATTCACTCACTCACTGACTCACCGAGAGCAACTTCCAGTCCTTCAGGCTCCATTCCTAATTAAGTGCCCTATGCAAGTGTCCAATTTTTTAATCTTTTATACCATATCTTCTCTATGTTTAGATACACAAATACATACAGTTGTGTTACGGTTGCCTGAAGTATTATTCCGTACAGGTTTTTAGCCTAGGAGGAATAGGCTATGCCATGTAACGTAGATGTGTAGTAGGCTGTACCACCTAGGATTATGTAAACTCATTCTGACGTTTGCACAATGAAATTGCCTAATGATACATTTCTCAGAATGTGTCCCATTGTTAAATAACACATGACTGTAAGTTTATCAATAGCAACAAAGAGCCTGCAGGATTTTGATTGGAATTGCACTGGATCAGTAGGTAAAATTTGGGAAGAATTGACATCTTAATAGTATTGAGTCTTCTGAACCATTCATCTCTCATTATAGATTTCTAATTTATTTTAGCAGTGTTTTATAATTTTTAGTATGAAGGTCTTTCCCATATTTGGTCAGATTTATCCTTGAGTATTTCATATGTTTGATGCTATTGTTAATGATAGTGTTTACAAATTTTATTTTTGATTGTTTATTGTTAGTATACAGAAACACAGTTGGTTTTTGTATGTTGATCTTATATCCAGCAATCTTGCTAAACTAACTTACTACTCAAGTAGCTTTTTTGGTATAGATTTCAATGAACATTTTACGTAAATGATCATATTGTCTGCAAATAACAGTTTTACTTTTTCCTTTCTAATCTGTATGCCTCTTATTATTTTTTTTTTTCCTTGCCTTTCTACTGGCCAGAACAGCCAGTGTTTTATAGAAATGGTGAGAGCAGACAGTCTTACCTTGTTTCTGATATTAGCGGGGAAGCATTCAGTCTTTCATCATTAAGAATGATGTCAGCTGTAGGTTTTTCAAAGATACCATACTGTACCTTTATGAAGTTTATGAAGTTTCTCTCTATGCCTAGATTGGTGAGAGTTTTTATCAGGAGTAAATATTGGGTTTTGTCAAATGTTTTTTTGTGTGTATGTCTTTTGAAATGATCACATGGTGTCCTAGTTTTAGCTTGTTAACAAGGTGAATTGTAATTTTCAAGAAGTAAACTAACTGCATTTGTGGGATAAACATCTCTTGGTTATGATCTTTTAAATCTTGGTTATGATATCTTTTAAAAATATCGTTGGTTTTCATTTGGTAAGATTTGCTTAAAATTTTTGCATCTATGTTCTTCAGGGGATATCAGGCAATAATTTTCTTTTTTATTGTTTTTTGTAATATTTTAAAATTATATTTTATTGATTATGCTAATACAGTTATCCTGATTTTTTCCCCCTTTGCTCCCCTCCACTGAACACCCCCACTCCCTCAGGCAATGCCCCCACTGTTATTCATGTCCATGGGTCATGCATATAAGTTCTTTGGCTACTCCATTTCCTCTACTGTACTTTGCAACTTGATGGCTGTTCTGCAACTACCTATTTGTACTTCCTAATCCCCTCAACTTTACCCAGTCCCCTACAACTCTCTCCTATCTGGCAACCATCAAAATGCTCTCGTATCTATGATTCTGTCTCTGTTCTTGTTTGTTTAGTTTGTTTCATAGGTTCAATTGTTGATAAACATGTATTTTTGCCATTTTATTGTTCATAGTTTTGATCTTATTTTTCTTAAATAAGTCCCTTAGCTTTGCGCAGTGGCAGTATCGTAGCCAATGAGGTTTATCCGAGGCGCGATTATTGCTAATTAAATAAGTCCCTTAATATTTCATATAATAATGCTTTGGTAATGATAACTGTTTTAGTTTTTCCTTGTCTGGGAAGCTTTTTATCTGTCCTTCCATTCTAAATGATATCTTTGCTGGGTAGAGCAGTCTTGGCTGTTGGTCTCTGCTTTTCATGACTGAATTTCTTTCCAGTCCCTTCTTGCTTGCAAAGTTTCTTTTGAGAAATCAGCTGACAGTCTTATGGGAGCTCCCCTGTAGGTAACTAATTTCTCTGGCTGTATTTAAGATTCTCTCTTTATCTTTAACCTTTGGCATTTTAATTATGATGATTATGATGTGTCTTGGAGTGGTCCTCTTTACATCTGTTTGGGACTCTCTGTGGTCCTGGACTTGCATGCTTATGTCCTTCACCAAATTAGGGAAATTTTCTTTCATTATTTTTTCAAATAGATTTCCAATATCTTGCTCTTTCTCTTCTCTTTCTGACACCCCTATGATGTGAATGTTGGACCTCTTGAAGTTGTCCCAGAGGCTGCTTTTACTATCCTCATTTTTTTGGATTCCTTTTTCTTCTTGTTCTGATTTCTTGTTTTTTGTACCTTATGTTCTAAATCATTGATTTGATTCTTAGTTTCATCTACTCTATTGTTGTTTCCCTATAAATTGTTCTTTATTTCAATTAATGACTAACTGTATCTTTTTTATACTGCTGAGGTCCCCACTATATTTCTTGGTTATCCTTATAACCAAGTGCTTTGAACTCTGCATCTGATAGATTGCTTATCTCCATTTTGTTTAGCTCTTTTTCTGGAGTTTTGTTCTGTTCTTTCATTTGAGCCACGTTTCTTTGACTCCTCATTTTGGCAGCCTCCCTGTGTTTGTCTCTGTGTATTAGATAGAACAGCTTTGACTCAGTGTCTTGGTAGTATGGCCTACAGTTGTAGGTGTCCTTTCAGGCCCAGTGGTACAGCCTCCCCTATCACCTAAGTTGGGTACACAAGGTGTGTCTTTTTTGGGGGCTGAGTAGTTGAGCCTTGGTTGCTGTTGGCAGATCAATGGGAGGGGTTTACCCAGGCCATTCAGCTGTAAGGATTGGCTGTGAGCACTTAACCACCAACCTCTACCCTCCATGGCTGCTTAGCTGTGCAGGGACAGGGTAGTGGTGCTCCTACATGGTCTATAGCTGTCCACTGAGTGCACTGGCCCTGGGGTTTCCCTGGTGGTGGCAAGCCAAGGTCAGCCCCCACATGTGTTTTGCTTGGGGCCACCCTGCCTGAGCTATAAAGCAATCTGAGATGGCTGTTGCTTGTGCTGGGTTTGGAGATTCCCAGACAAAGCCAAGCTGTGAATCTAGGCTGGCTGCTGCTAGAGCTGGGCTGGGGCTGGGGCTCACTTAGGCCAGCTGTTGCTTGTTTGAGAGGATTTGGGGAGTTGTTCCGTATGAGCCAAGACCAACCATTCATGTAGAAAAACAGCTTGGGTGGGCCCATAACTTGGGTGGGACCAAGTCTATGGGAACCTTCAAGGAGGGTCAAACAGTGTTAGCCAGGTTGATGGAGTCCTCAGGTATGGCACCAGTTTGCCAGCTCTGTGGCTCTGTTGGAGGAAAGTTTAGAAAAGGGACAATGGCCTCTGCTTGCCTGGAGCCAGACACTTCTCCTAGTATGCCACTGGTGCCTTTCAAGCTGCTACTCCAGTGCTGGAGCTCAGAGGGAGTGAGTCTGAGTAGGTGAGTCCGTATGTGGGTTCTTTAAGAGGAACTGCTTGGGGCTCCAGAATTTTCTTCCACCTACTCAATCCCCACTGGTTTTTGCATCCAGAAATTGTGGGTACTTATCTTCCTGGTCCTGGAACTCTGGGCTGGGGGCCCTTGTGTGGGGCTGGGACTCCTCACTCCTGAGATTTCCCTTCTGATTTTTATCTACTGCACGTGGGTGTGGGATCAGCACGTTCTGTGTCTGTGCCTCTTCTACCAGCCTGGGTAGATGTGGTTTCTTTAATTCTGTCGTCATTAGACTTCCATTCAACTTGACTTCTGACAGTTCTGAGTGATGGTTGTTCTGTATTTTAGTTGTAATTTTTATGTGGTTGTGCGAATACGTGAACTGTGTCTGCCCATGCTGCCATCTTGATTGGAAATCTAGTTTTATTTTCTTTGGTGTCTTAGTCTGGTTTTGGTATCAGGGTAATGCTGGCCTCATGGAATGAATTAAAAAATATTCTCTCCTTTTCTGAAGAGTGTTATTTTTAATAGGCTATTTCCCCCAAATTCTGTGCTATTATTGACGTGTATTTTACTAATGTATTTTTTCATATACCTACCCTTATAGAGGTCTTCAGTGCTTTGCGTCTAGATTCCTATTTTCATATGGTAACAATTTCATTTTGCCTAAAGGACTTCCTTTAACATTTCTGGTAGAGCAGGTTTGCTTGTGATAAAAATGGCTTTTATGAGTCTAAAAATATTTATTTTACCTTTGTTTTTGAAAGATATTCCTCCAGACATAGAAAACGGTTGACTGTGTTTTTCTCAGTACTTGAAAGATGTTTCGCTGTCCTCTAGCTTCCATTGTTCCTAGTGAAAAATCTACTGTCATTCTTTTCTTTCTTCCTATGTACATAATATGTTTATTTTTCTTTTTGCTTTTAAGATTTTCTCATTGTCACTGGTTTTGAGCAATTTGATTATGATATGGCCTGGTGTAGTTTTTTTCTTTGTGTTTGGAGTTTATTATGCTTTTTGGGTATATGTGTTTATAGTTTTCACTAAGTTTGGAAAATGTTATTATTGTTATTGTTATTTCAAATGTTTTTCTGTCCTCTCCCTCTTATTCTTTGGGGACTACAAGTACACCTCTTCTAGGCTCCTTGAAGTGGTCCCACCTATCACTGATGTTCTTTTGATTTTTTTATTATGGTAAAATAAACAAAACAAACCTATTTTAATCATGTTTAAGTTCAGTGGCATTAAGTCATTCATATTGTGCAGTTATCACAGCCATCCTATTTTAGAACTTTTTCATCATCCCAAATGGAAACTCTTTACCCATTAAATAATAACTCCCCATTGTTTCCTACCTCCAGTCCTTGGAAACCACCATTCTACTTCCTGTAACTATGAATTTAACTACTCTAAATACCTCATCTATGTGAATCATACAATATTTGTCCTTTGTATCTGGCTTATTTCAGTTAAGGTTCTTCAAGGTTCCTTTTAAAGGCAGAATAATATTCTCTTCATTTTTTAAAAATCTCTTCTTGTGTTTCATTTGTACTATTTCTATTGTTATGTCTTCAATTTTATTATTATCTTCTGCAATATCTAATCAAATATTAATCCTATTGAGTGTGTATTTCATTACATATATTGTCACTTAATCTGCAGAATTTCCTTCTTTGGTCTGTTATCTGCTTTAATTTATATTGATTTTCTACTCATCATAGATAAATTTTTCTATTTCATGCCTGATCATCTTTTTCTTTTTTTAATCCTCACCTGAGGACATTTTTTCATTGCTTTTAGAGAGAGAGGAAGGGAGAGAGAAACATTAATGCAAGAAAGAAGCATCTATTGGTTGCCCCCTGTACTTGTGTGGACCAGGGATGAAACCCACAACCCAGGAATGTGCCCTGACCAGGAATCGAACCCACAACCTTTTGGTTATGGACAGTGTTCCAACTGAGCCACGCTGGCCAGGGCCATGCCTGATGATCTGTGATTGGATGCCAGACATTATGAATTTTACCTGTTGGGTGCTGAGTACTTTTTATTCTTACGAATGTTCTTGTTGTGGAATGTAGTTTAAGTTTCTTAAAAACAATTTGATCTTTTTTAGTCTTGCTTTTAAAATTTTTTCAGCTATACTAGAGATGTGGTGAGTCTAGGTCAGGGTTTCTTAATATCAGCACTACAACATTTTGGGTCAGATAATTCTATTTTGTGAGGGGCTGTCCTGTGCATGGTAGAATGTTTAACAGCATCCCTAGCCTCTACTCTTTAGATGACCCCCGCCCCGAAGTTGTGATAACCAAAAATGTCTCCAGAACTTGTAGTATGTTTTTTGGCAAGCCACCCCCCACTTATTGAGAATTACTGTTTTAGGGTTAATCTTGCCTTAACCCTATGGCAAAGGTTAAGATCTATGGCAAAATCTTCCTATATACTCTACCCAGTGCCCTGTGAATCATGAAAAATTTTTTTCAGTCTGTTTGCTGTGGGCACTTTTATTGGCCTTGTGTGAATACTACGCACTGTTCTCTGTAATCTTTCTGGTTCTTTTTTCATTCTGGTTTGATTTCCGCACATATATGCACTGGTCAGCATTCAGCTACAAATTCAGGGGAGACATTCTGCAGATCTCTGGAGTTCCATCTTAGTCTGTTCAGGCTGCTATAAAAAAAATACCAGGGTTGCTTAAAAAACACACATTTATTTCTCATAGTTCTGGAGGCTGAGTCCAAGATCAAAATGCCAGCAGATTTTGTGTCAAGTGAAGTCTGACTTCCTGGCTTATAAATGATCCTCTTCCATCTTCACAGGGCTGAAGGGGTGAGAACTTTCTGGGGCATCTCTAATAGGGGCACCGATTCCATTCATGGGGGTTCTGCCCTCATGACTTAGTCACCTCCTAGTACCACCCCACTGGGGGTGAGGATTTCAATGTGAATTTTGTGGGGAGGGACACAGACATTCAGTCCATAACAAGTTCTCTGTGCATCTTTCTCCTCTCTAGTATTCTATCCCGTGAACACTAGCTACCTCGATCTCTTCAGACTCTCAGCTCTATCTTCTCAACTTAGCGAGTGGCCGGGCTTCATCCCATTTCTGGCAGGTGCCACTCACGGCCTAAAAACTCTCAAGGTAGTAGGGCTCACCTGCACCTGTCTCTCAAGGATCTCCTTTGTTGTCTGATGCCCAGGGTCTTGAAATTGTTCCCCACCCTCATATGTTTTGTCTGTTTTTTTGGTTGTTTCAGATGGGAGGGTAAATCTGGTTCCTCTTGGTACATTTTGGTTAGAAGTGGAAATCTCCTTAACTGATAATTGATTCATATTAATTATTGGTTAAAGCTGAAAGTGTTCTTAAACATTTACTAACCTAATTTCTTCATTTTGTGGGTTTGCTGTCATGTTCTTTGTTTCAAAGTATCCTGTTCCCTGTAGTTTTTATGGCACAACATAAGTGTTAAATTGGCTCTAAGACCTTCTGACAATTTTTAATATACCTCTTCAATGCAGGTTTTCACAGTGTTAGCTAAATGTGGGCCCCTAACTATATGTAGTAGCCCTTCAATTAAAGGACATGCCCTAACCTGATGAAACACAACCGTGGAATGCATCATGTTTTGAGGGCATGGCCACAGCAGGCTCACAGACTTCCAGGAGACTTCCTGTATGATAATTCATTTTCTAGCAGCTAAAACACTACCATCAAAGCTTGTTTGTTAGTCTGATTGAGAGCGTAAATAACTGGTGATATAAGACAGAAAAAAATAATGAAATAGAAGATTGTTTTGAGCAGTCTCTGATACAAACTGCACTGGAGAATAATGCAACAAGGATGGGCGTGACTTGGAATCCATGTGTGGTAAGCTGTTGGAGAAAGGGGAAAGGTAGCAAAATAGAAATAAAATGACAGAAGTTGGGCCTTGTTTTATATGAGATAAACTTCTCAAGTTTGCTACATCGTAACTGCTGCAGAGTTTGTAGCCTGTGTTTGTTGGATATTCAGGGATGAAGTAATTTATTCAGAGCATACTTTGGGGAAAAGATATGTCCGTAGTGGGGAGGATGAAACCATCTGGCTGTGTAGATGAACTAAAGCATAGTGAAATCCTATGTTAATGGAATCATATGTTTATATAGTTAATGATATACATCAGTGTGCATAAACTCCATGTGTTAAAGTGAATAAATCATAATTCTTTGGACTTTAGGGTGGTGACTATATGCTATGGCTAAAAAAAAACAGTTGAGTAAGAGGTTTTTTTGGAGTTCTCCAGTATAAGATTTAGACAATCTTTTAAAACATGCAGATAACTTAAAGATGGGTGTGCTGTTAATTTTCTAAGACTGAAAAGTTATTGTTTATTGATAATATTAAATGCTCTGTTTGGAAACAAAATATGATTTAAGGCTTCCAAGAACTAGGGTTGCTTTTTAGTAATTAAGAAATATTTAATGAGCATATTTCTTGTTTGCCGAATATTTTTGATGGTGTGAGTGGTGCTCATATAGTTAAGTATCTGCCGTTTTCAGGTGATTATGTCTTAATGGCAAGAGTTTGTGTGGATAGGCTGAGGAAAAGTAAAAAGCTGCTACTTTTTACTTTTCCTCAGCCTAAGGAAGTATAGAAGCTTTTTCATACCCCAAAATGCAAGTTATAAGAGAATGGTAAACACCAAAATCAGTTATTATTACATTTGGGAGGAGAGGAAGGAGATCCTATCAGGGAAAGACATTCACTTGTATTGATGTTTTGTTTTGGTTTTAAAAGCAAACTTTTAAAATAAAATTTAATATATATAGAGAAAAGTGTAGAATAGAATATAAGTATCTAGCTTGATGAATTTTCACAAAATGAACATACCTATAAACTAATACCCAGATTGAGAAACAGAATATTTGTATTGGATCTGTTTGATTTTTTTCAGACAGTGTAGTGGGCATGTGATGTGGGTGTTTGTTGTATAAGTCTTTATTCTTTTTTGAAATAGTTCAAAGGTTGCCTATATGTTTTATAAAAATTATCTGAGAAGGGAATATAGTTTTGAGAGATCTGGAAAATGTCAGAAAACCAACAGGCTTTAGTAGTTCAGAAAGTACTTTAGGGAAATAGTTTGTTTACATGCAAGCCTTTGTCTCCTGTGTATCTGATGAAGTTTATAACCCTGATACTGGCTCAAGTAACTGAAAGTTTTAAAATGGAAAAAGAACATAAACAGCGCTGTGTGGGGTCAAAGTAGTAAAAATTATTTCTACTCTTTTGGAATAATACATTATTAGCCTTTTAGAATTTGCAATATAAAACTGGGTCCTCATATTTATGGGTACATTGAAATGACAGTTTTGTTTTAAAATTTTTATCACTAAAATCTCAATGATAGTTTAAGAAGGAAATTCCTTATTTAGTTTTATAATGAAATATTCAAAGTACAGAAAGAACTGGGCTAATAAGATATTTGTAGGTCTTTATATCTAGTTTAAAAGCTTTATGTCTGTTAGAAATTATTTGTATAGTCCATTGAAATATGCTTAATATAGGGGTTTTCTGAGATTATCTGTCTGCCTTTGTGGTATTGTTTTTTTCTTTTTGGAGGGGGGCAGATACTTATTCCACAAACATAAAGATTCCTGAAATTTTATTTTTACATATAACAAATCTTTCTATGTATATCTCATTTTATGAAAAATATTAAAATGGGATTTTTTCCCCATTGTTCTCAACATTAGACTTTATCTAATTAAGTGTGGCTGCTAGCTCTGGTGTGGAAGAGCCATTTGGAAAAGAATGTTTTGTAAAAACATTTGGTCATTAGCCTCCTTTCTGCAACTGTGTTATATGCATAAAATTATTAGAATGTTAATCTATTGAGAACTCACTACTAAATAATAATTGTTTTTTACTCTCTTCTAGAAACCAATAGGGCAGCATAGGTAAATTACTGTTTCTAGTGTGTTTATGTTTATTTGGTCTTCACAGGAGTTGTTAGGACACACTGAAATTTTTGTTTTGTTTTCCTGTCTTCCCTTGATAGACAGTGGAGGGGGAAATGGCTGGTCCTAATCAACTCTGCATTCGCCGCTGGACTACCAAGCACGTGGCTGTGTGGCTGAGGGATGAAGGCTTCTTTGAATATGTGGACATATTGTGCAATAAGCACCGGCTTGATGGAATCACATTGCTAACGTTGACTGAATATGATCTCCGGTCTCCTCCTCTGGAAATCAAAGTCTTAGGGGACATTAAACGGTTAATGCTTTCTGTCCGAAAATTGCAGAAAATACATATTGATGTTTTAGAAGAGATGGGTTACAACAGTGACAGTCCCATGAGTCCCATGACCCCTTTCATCAGTGCTCTTCAGAACGCAGAGTGGCTGTGCAACGGGGAGCCTTCGCATGACTGTGATGGACCCATTGCTGATTTGAATTCTGATCAGTACCAGTACATGAACGGTAAAAACAAACATTCTGTTCGAAGACTGGACCCAGAGTACTGGAAGACCATATTAAGTTGTATATATGTTTTTATAGTATTTGGATTTACATCTTTCGTTATGGTTATAGTCCATGAGCGAGTGCCTGACATGCAGACCTACCCACCACTCCCAGATATATTCTTAGACAGGTAAGTTTTATTTTCAGTTGCCAAGTTTGTGAAAGATTGCTGTAACAGCAGTGATAAGAGCATATTTATGATAACTATGTTGTTTATTATTGTTGTTTTGCTTGATATACACTTTCCATTTGCTTTATCTAATAGTATAGAAAGATATGCTCTGAAATTGCCTCTTTCTCTTTGAGCAAATTAGACTTTAATCCTAGGTGAGTGGGAAAGACCACTGTTTAATTTATTTTTCTATAATTATAGTTCCATAATATATACAGTACTTAAGATTTTAAAGGGGTTTCCCAGAATGTTGTTTGTAATAAATGGAATTTGGTTACTTTAATGATTGGGATTCTACTATTCCAAAAATTTGGGGAGTTCCCCCTGTATCACCAATAAATTGGAATTATCACAAATAGTACAAACTGATTCACTGATAGTATTCTGTTGTTTATATGAAATTCCGAATGCATTAAAAAAGAATAGTCTGTGTATTTGAAAAATAAGACTAGAACAAACCTCAAAATATTAGTTTTTATATTTATGATTTTTAAAATTCTTTTTAAAGCTTGTAGTGCTTTTTTGTTTATAAAGTGTTTTTTTAAAAAAGATTTTATTTATTCATTTTTAGAGAGGGAAGGGAGGGAGAAAGAGAGAGAGAGAGAGGAACATCAATGTGTGGTTGCTGGGGGACATGGCCTGCAACCTAGGCATGTGCCCTAACTGGGAATCGAACCTGCGATGCCTGGTTCGCAGCCCGCGCTCAATCCACTGAGCTACACCAGCCAGGGCTGTTTATAAAGTGTTTTGCCCTTTTGAAAGTGCCTTATGGTATATGGGGTTTTTTTCTTTTAAAGATTTTATTTATTTATTTTTAGAGAGGGAAGTGAGGGAGAGAGAGGGGGGGAGGGAGAGAAACATCAATGTGCGGTTGCTGGGGGACATGGCCTGCAACCTAGGCATGTGCCCTGACTGGGAATCGAACCTGCGATGCCTGGTTCGCAGCCCGCGCTCAATCCACTGAGCTACACCTGCCAGGGCGTATATGGGGTTTTTTTATTGTATGTTTTTCCATTACTATTTATCCCCTTTATATCCTCTTCCACCTCCATAATTATATTTTTTAATCAAATAGATTAAAATGTCCACGTTAAGATGGCAAAATGACATACATATCACATTTTATCCCCTCTCAAACCCCAACTGAAAGTATGATCAAGAGGTTTTTAATGTTTGTTTGCTTTACATTGTAAGCTCACAGGAATCAGGCAGATAGGAGAGGAGAATATAGCTGCACGTTTTTGGAAGTTTGAAAGCAGATGGATGAGTGGCATCTAGCAGACCTAAAATAACCTAATTCTAAAACAGCAGTCAGGAAAACCGAGAACCAACCCAATCTATCTTTCAGATTTCTCAAAGCTCTGGATATTGGAGGTGAAAGGGTGATGCTAAAATAAGGAGCATCAGATGAAAGCTGTTTAAGAAGCTGGTATATCCTCTGTCTCCTTCCCTCTTCTGTACAGTGTTCCCAACTGTAAACAAAGACCCCAAGGAAGTGAGGAAGACGTGGATAGCTAGGAATGAGTACTCTAGGCAGACGAAACAGCAGAGTGCAACAATCCGGAGTTGGTAGTGCGCTTTAGCACATTTAAGGAACACCACCTGAAAGATGGGAGAACAACAGTTGCAGATGAGGTTTGAGAGGAGACCAGAATCTAGATTGTGTTAGAGGCCATTGTAAGGAAAGGAAAGCCATTGGGAAATATTTAGGAGAAGAGTAGAGTGAACTAACTTCCATTTTAATGGTTCCCTCTCGTTATATTAAGAATAGCCTGGAGGTGGCAGTAAGGTGGGAAAACAGGGATTAGGTAAATTATTGAATTCATCTAGACAAAGATGAGGTGCATTGGATGAGGTTAGCAGTGGTAGAGATGGTGTGAGTCAATCTCTCTCTCTCTCTCTAGATAGATAGATACATTTCTGTGTGTGTGTGTGTAACTTTTGAAGGTATAGCCAAAAAGATTTGCTGATGTATTAATATGTAAAGTATAAATGAAAGAGAGAAGTCAAGAAATATCCCATGATTTTTGACTTGAACACCTAGAAGGATGGAGTTGCCCTTTACAGAAATGGGAAAACTGTACAAGGGATATCCAACCACAGGCCACATGCAGCCCAAAATGGCTGTGAAGGTGGCCCAACACAAAATCGTAAATTTACTTTAAAACATTATGAGATTTCTTTGTGTGTGATTATGTGTTGCAGTGTATTTAACATGTGGCCCAAGATAACTCTTCTTAGTGTGGCCCAGAGATGCCAAAAGTTTGGACACCCCTGCAAGGAGCTGACTTGGAGAGAAATTAAGAGTTTGATTTTAGGCCTGTCAGGTTTGAGCTATCTTTTATACCAAATAACTTAAGAGATGGAAAGACAAGTTAGAATCTGGGGAGATTCAGCTGATTTGGGGAGTTTACCAGCATAGGTAAAGCCATGATGTTAGATGAGGTCTCCTGGGAAGTGAGAGGGAAAATTAAAGGGAAGATTGAAGATCGAGCCCAAGACCATTATAACATTCAGAGATCAGAGAAGTAAGGTATAACTAGCAAAGAAGACTGAGTGTCAGAGCAGAAAGAGAGTTGGGTATCCTGGAATACAAGTTAAAAGAGCAATTTAAGAAAGCAGGAATACTTTCTTTTTTCTTTTTTTGTTGTAGGTGCTAGTGGTGTCGTGGTGGTGGGTTTTTTTCTAGTGGGCAGTGGTGGGGCAGGTGCTGGTGGTGGTGAGAAGAACTAATAATTAGTTCTGTCAAGTGTTGCTGAGGGGCCAAGTATGATGAAGGTCGTGGACCACTGGATTTATCAGCGTGTTGGTCATCAGTAACCTTGACAAAAGTTAATAAGGGCAAAAGCCTGACTTTAATAGATTCAAGAGAGAACGTGAGACTTACTGGAATGTACCTAAAAGTATATCTCCATAAATATGAAACAACATATGTGCAAAGTTATTTATTATGACATTATTTGTAATTATAAATATTGTAAATATTCTAAATGCTTATCTATGGAAAACTAGTGGAATATACTAAGTTATATCTATACAGTAGAGTACTGTTTAATCAGAAAAAGAATAAGGAAGATTTCTGTGAATGGATACAAAAGATTTGCAGGGAAGCCCTGACTTGTGTGGCTCAGTTGGTTGGGCATCACTCCACAAAGCAAAAGGTCACGGTTTGAGTCCTGGTCAGGGCACATGCCTGGATTGCAGACATGGTCCCCCATCAGGCACATGTGGGAGGCACCAATTGATGTTTCTCTCTCATGTCAATGTTTCTCTCCCTCTCTTTCTCCATATCATGTTTTCTTTCTAAAAAATAAATAAAATCTGAAAAAAAAAAGATTTGCAGAAATAACTCAGTAGCAGTGAGCATCATTAGCATCCATATTGTGGTTTCTAAATACAAACACCTGCTAAAAGTAACCCCAGACCAAGGCTCTTTAGAAAAATGGCTGATTTTAAGTCTGGGGCAAAGAAAATGAAAAATGAGCCTGAATCAGATCTTGTGCCATAAAGCAACGAAGTACACAAAACCAATGGAAACATATCAGGAGGACAAGGAACTGGTATGAAGGGGCTCCCACTGATCAAGTTAGGACAATTGGAATATTAAAAAGCATAGTGATGGTAATGAATTATAATATACAGGGGTTGATGGTAATGAATTATAATATACAGGGGTTGGCAAGAGTAGGTTTACAGTTGTGATATAAATAAATAATACTCGATAATACAAGAATAAACTGTTTCATGTACTCACAACTGTAAACCTACTTTTGCCCACTTCTGTATTGAATAAGAAAAAGAATCAGTGACCTATAGTGAGGAACAAAATCAGCAAAGAGTGGTGGGGTGGGACGGAAAGTTCTTCAAGAACAAGAATAATATCAGCAAACAACTATGGCTGGTCTGACTATTTTGCTATCTCCATTATAATAATTGATTCAGGCAAGTGGATGCTAACATCCATTAGGTGAAAGGCCATTGGGAATCAGGATAGTTACATGACCTGACAGTAGCATCTCACATAATACTTAATTACAGGGGTTATAAGGTACCTTTACCAAGGCAAGACCTGATGTGTCATTTTAACCAAATAGTCAAAGGTAACATCACAGTGGGACAAACTGATATTATATGCACTGAATATGATGTTCACAAATCACCTACGTGATGATCTTGCCAAAAAATGTATTCTAATGTAATCTTGAGAAAATTATCAGACAAATCCAGAACACGGAACGTTCTATAAGACAGCTAGCTGATTTAGACTCTCCAAAAATGTCAGTGCCATGGCAGACAAAAGCCAGGCAGGGGGAACTGAAAGGGAAATTGAAGAGGCACAACCAAAAGTAATGCATGAACTTTAATTAGATCCTATGTTAGGAAAAATAAATACTGCTGTAAAGGATATTTTGGGGACAATTAGAAAAATTTGAATATGGACCACATATTAATATAACACCAAATCATTGTTATAGTTTCCTGGGTGTAGTGTAGTGGGTTGTGAAGAGGACACCCTTGTTCTTAGGAGATACATGGTAAAGTATTTGGGGAGAAAGTGTTATAATGTCTGCAATTACTTAGGGAGTATATATTTATGTGAGTATTTATAGAAAGAGGGAAATAGAGCAAATATGAAAAATGTTAATTATTATAAACAATTAGATTTAAGTGAAGAATATTATAAAGTGTTTATTCTTTCAGCTTCTCTTTTGGTATGATCAAAATTTTTCAGAGTAAAAAATGGGCAAAAAATATGAAGAGAGATAAAGAGAATGGGAAGACAGAAATTGCAAACAATCAGGTCTTAGAGGTTTTCCTTTAAGGGCAGTAGAGAAAAATGAAGCTGGAGCATGGGGAGAGGAGGAAAGGGTTTGGAATCACCAGGGATTTGTTTTAGATGGGCTATGTTATAGCATGTTTATTGAATTGAGGATAGGAATGACCCAATTTGGGGGGTGATGTTAGAGGAAAGAGAGGGTGCATTGTTGGAGTCATGTGCTTGAGTATATGAAAAGGGATGGGATCCAGTGGGTTGGAGAGGCTGGTCTTAGGCATAGGGACTGTTCATCCATAACAGAGGGGAAAGTAGAAAAGATGGAAGCAGAGGTACAATGTTGCTGGATATTATAGTGGAACCTTAAAAAATGCTCTCCTGGTTGTTTTTATTTTCTTTGTGAACAGAGTTAGAATGGAGAGAAGTGTGGTGGTTTGAGATGAGGTGTAAAACAGTCATCTAGGAGAGTGAGTAGACTTGTATGATACAGTGGCAAGCACTAAAGGCCTCCTTGTTTGTGGTTAGTAGTCATGTTGGCACTGTGTGTATTGCCAGCCTTACTCGACTGTACAGATACAGGAAAGGAACAACAGATAATTGGATTTAAGCAGAATTGAAGTTTTGTTAGGCAGTACAATGAAGAAAAAAGAAGCAAAGGAGCGATTACAGTGACTTACTATGGGATCAGTTGAGTAAGGAGGGAAGTAAAGATAGGAGGTAGATGAAGGACAGTGAAAATATTATGAAATCAATGGCTTTTAGGTCTCAGAATTATTGAAGCTGGAGTACCAGAAGGCATAGCTAGAAAGACAAGTGGTGTTGGTTCATGTTTGTATGGGATTCTTGAAATTGACATTATAAAGAATAATCTTGGTGATGACGAGATCCAGGTTATAAACATGGGTGTGGGTCACTGAAGTAGAGTAAAAGACAAGGTCATAGGAGAAGTTAAAAGGGAAGTGAGTGAAAAGAACACAAATTACAACAGCAGTATTTTGGGAAAAAATTACAGTGAAGTAAAAACTAAAATATTCAAGAAATGAGAAAATGGATACTGAGGATTGTTATAGATGACTATAACAAGGCATAATGGGAGAAAAGGGGAAATCTGGAAGTCTGGAAGAGTAATAAGGATTTTAAAGTGTACGGTTCAATGGTTTTAGTGTATTTACAAAGTTGTGCATCCATCACCACTAATTCCAAAACACTGTCCTTGTCCTCCAAAGAAACTCATAGCCATTGTCAGTCACATCCCATTCCCTTCTGTCTCTAGACCCTGGCAGCTACCAATCTGCTTTCTGTTTCCATGGATTTGCCTGTTCTGAACAGTTCCTACAAATGGAGTCATATAGTATGTGGCCCTTTTTTGTGTGTTTCTGGCTTCTTTCAGTTAGCATAATGTTTTTAAGGTTCATCCACAGAGTAGTATGATCAGTATTTTGTTCCTTCTTATTACAGAATAATATTTCACTGTATGAATGTGCCACAATTTGTTGATGAATGTTTGAGTTGTATCTTATTTTGGGATACTATTGATGGTGCTATAAACATTAGTGTACAAAGCTTTGCATAGACATGTTTTCAATTCACAATGGGGATTTGAAACCAAATTTTGCCTAACTCAATTGTGCCACCTATTACACAGCTCCATGCTCTTAAGTATCTAAACTTTCTTTATTCATGGGAGAATGGTAGCAGGGGCTGTTAGGGTTCTTCCTGTATCCTCTCAGATCTGGTTTCCATTTTCTTGCTCAATGGTACTCCAACGTGAAGCAAATGTGTGTCTTTGCTGGAGAGCTGCTCTTGGGCTATGGTAACATACTTTGCCTGCTTGAAAAGAGAGCCAGACGTGCTTGGAAATTTACATCTCTACAGCAGCAGCTCTTAACCAGTGACTGATGAGGTGGGGTACAAATATTGCATTTATCTTTGTCCTAATTGGGACAACTTTTAGGTCAGACCTACACTGTCTCCCAAATGCCCCATAAGTGAGCCAAAGTTATCCTTGCCTGAGGTTCCCACAGGGTTATGCTGGATGTCTCACCCTTGCCTTGCTTCCTTGTGCTTCTGATCTCATTTCCCCCCGCCCTATGGTTTTCCTTTGGGAACACTCCTAATGACTTTCACACTGATCTTCCTTTCAGAGTGTGCTTCTGAATTTTTTTGTGTGTGTGAAAAGGAAAGGAAGTTTTTATTTAAAGCTATACAGACTTAAAGTAGTGACCCAATGTCTTCATTAAAATCTCAAAGTCCTTTAGGATACCCACAGACACACACAGTCCTTCCTTCTCCCTCTGCCCTAACCTGGGGGTACTGTATCTCAGGAAAAGAAGCAGAAGTCTCCTTTGATTCAGGCTCCTGGCACCATCAGCTGTGTTGCCAACATGATCTCCAGTTAATCCAAAGCTATGTGGCACCTTCTCATGACCCACCAGCAAGCGTCCTTTCACCCCTTTTCTTCCAGGCAAAGTCTCTCCTGCTCCCACGTGGCAAAAGGGAGCACCCCAAAGCCACATGGTTCTCTCCTTCACCAAAGCTGCAGAGTCTGGGTTTAAATCCCCACACCAACCTTCCTCTGCACCGCCATTTCTGACTCCTCTTACAATCAGTTTGCTTCTGAAATTCACTTGACACAATTTCAAGAGCTTCAGCACAACATAAACAAAATTAGAAGGAGACAGGGATGCTTCTAGAGACAGGCCCACTTACAACAATGAAGGGATAGCTGATAACCGTAACAGCAAAGGAGAAAATAGAAGCACTATAAAAAGAAAACATAAATAATGGAAAAATCACATCAACCTGGGGCTTAACTCCTCTTTATTTCTCAGTAGTCCTTGAGGTCGTTATTGTGTTCAAGGTAATAATCAGTGTTCACAGTGATGACTTTGAATTACCAAAGAAAATTAAATTCTATCCAGGAAAAAAGGCATATCATACATTTTATAAAACTTTGTATTGTAAGTATGAGATATTGAGTACATATTTGATAGTGTCCTCACAACACTCCACTAAAATGACAGTAAAAGGGAGGGGGAGTTCCTATAAACCTGTGAAGGCAAAAGTTGTGATAATAATAAAAAATTGGAAAGTGGAAAGTAAGTGTCTGTTGTAAGATTGGGAGTGGGACTAGCAGTGCCCAAGAGGTGAATTTATTTGTACAATGAAACACTAGAAAAACTCTCAAAACAGGAGACACCAAGCATCTCTCAACAGATACAGACAGGAGCTAAACACAGGAGATTTGGTTGAAAGTCACTCTAAGAACCTTTTAGACCTGCTGGCCTCCAACAGAAGACAGGTAGGGTATTTTCCAGAGTAGTTGAATGTCAGGCTCTGTGGACTTGGAGACACCAGGTCCACATGAGAATAAAGGTGCATGTTTTCAGTATGTTTTCAAAAGGATTAACTGTAAATCTATGTACTGGTCTTCGAGACTCCCAGCTCCTTTCCCATCCGTACTTTCACCCAGCCCCGTCCTCCAGACAGGAGAACAGTCTTCTTGGAAAACCTGCACAAGAGAAGAGGACTGTAGGTACTGTAGTAGGGGAGATAGCCCTATCTCATTAACCAGACCTCGGTTCAATTACTCTATAGTGAAACCTACGACTTGATAAGCTCAGTTCATGAACATAGAACATCAATTTTTTTTTGTTTGTTTGTAAGTACTTCACTGTCAAATGTAAACGGACAGTCAAGAATCACCAGATGTTCGAGGAAAACAGACCAGTGCAGACAGGAAAAGCAAACTGGGAATACAAAATCGGGAGCAAAAGAACACTTCAAAACAAATAATTATTCATATTCTCACAGATAACAGATATTGCATTCTATGAGACAGTAAAAGTAACCTATAAAAAAAGGAAAATTCAGAGGAAAAGGTTTTTGGAAAATAAAAAATGAAAGTAGAAATTTAAAACCAGCAGGTGACTCAGTGGATTGATGCTGGCCTGTGAACTGAAAGGTCAACAGTTCAATTCCCAGTCAGGGCACAGGTCTGGGTTTCGGGCCAGGTCCCCAGTCAGGGGTGTATGAGAGGCAACTGATCGATGTATCTCTCACACATTCATGTTTCTCTCCCTCTCTTTCTCCCTCCCTTCCCCTCTCTCTAAAAATAAATTTAAAAATTCTTTAAAAATTAAAATAAAATAAAACCATCAGGATAATTGGAACATTAATTTGGTTAAATTGCCCAGCATGTAAAACAGAAATGAAAAGTAGAGGAGAAAGGTAAGGTTAATCCACTTGGCCCAACAGTGAACAAGTAGGGGTTCTATAAAGAATGCATAGAGAAAATGAGGGGGGCAATACTAAGATAGAATATAAGGAAATTTTCCAGAACCAAAGGATGTGACTTTTCATATTAAAAGGGTGCACTGAGCTCCCAGTATAAGATGAAAAATTGCAGAATACTGGGTATAACAGGATCCTAAAAAGCTTCTTAAGAGATAAAACTGGTAACATGCAGAGGTTGGAAATCCAGGTAGCATCGACCTTGTTAGCAAAGGTAAAAACTAGAAGACAGTGTAACAATGCTTTTAACATTCTGAGAGAAAATAATGTCTAACTTAGAATACTCAGTCCAGGCAAACTACCAATTAGATACAAGTCTAGACTCAAGGATATTTTTAAATTTGCGAATCTCAGAATGTTTACTCTGCAACCCCACACCTATTAGAATTGCTAAAACGAAAAAGCAAAGATTGATAATAACAAGGCCTGGCAAGGATTCAGAGCAACTGATACTGTCATACATTTCTGGTAGAAATGCAAAATGATACAACTGCTTTGAAAACAGTTTGATAGTTTCTTAGGAAGTTAAACATACACTTAATGTAGGAAACACACTCAACAGTTTCACTCTTAGGTATTTACTCAAGAAGAGTGAAAACATGTCCATGCAAAGACCTGTATGTGGTCTTTATTCATAATCACCCAAAACTGAAAATAGCTCAAAATATCCATCAACAAGTGAAATGATAAAGAAATTGTACATAAGGAATGAATAAAGAATTATAATCACATGTAAAAACATAGATGAATCTGAAGTGTGTTATGCTGAACGAGTACAGTCAGACACAAAAGGAATCCGGATACATACTGTGTGAGCACATTTATGTGCCTTCCTGGAAAAGGCAAACCTCTAAGGGACGAATCAGATCAGTGGTTGCCCAAAGGCTGAAAGTGAGGGAGGCGGTTGACTACAAAGGAGCACAAGGAAACTTTTTGGATTAATGAAAATGTTCTGTATCCTTAATGTGTGGCAGTTACATGACTGAATGTCAAAATGCATTGAACTGTACAGCTAAAAAGGGCAAATTTTTCTGTTTGTAAATTAAACCTCAAATAAATTGAACACTAAAAATAAGTTTATCTTCCAGCCCTTCTTTCTTAGAAAACACTGGAGGATACACACCATCAAAACTAAGGAGTAGTAAACTGAGAAAGAGCCCTGGCTGGTGTGGCTCAGTGGATTGAGTGCTGGCCTGCGAACCAAAGGGTCGCTGGTTCTCTTCCCAGTCAGAGCACACACCTGGGTTGTATGTCAGGTTGCCCAGGTAGCGGGTGTGCAAGAGGCAACCACACATTGACGTTTCTCTCCCTCTCTTTCTCCCTCCCACCCTTCCTTTCTCCACCCTTCTTCCTTCTCCTTCCCTTCCCTTCCCTTCTTCCTGCCTCTTTTCCTTTTTCTTTCTTTTGTTTCTTTCCTTTGTTTTCTTTCTTTCTCTTTATCTCCCTCCCACACCCTCATTCTTTTGAAAATAAGAAATGTGCCATGTCTTTTACTAGTGGGTAACCACAAGAGCTGTGGATTCGGTGAGGAAAGAAATCAGTAGAAAAGAGAAAGAGGAAATATAAAGCAAAGAGGGACAGGAAAATATAAAGGAGTAAAACAAAACCAAATATAGTAGTCCCCGCTTAGCCAAGGTTTCACTTTCCACAGTTTGTGGTCACCCATAGTCTGAAAATATTAGGTGGAAAACTACAGATATAATTCATAAGTTTTAAATTGTGCGCCATTCTGAGTAGTGTGTTGAAACCTCTCACTGTCCTGCTTCATTCCGCCCAGGACGTGAATCATCTCTTTGTCCAGCCTATCCATGCCGTGTGCTACCTGCCCATTAGTTACTTGGTAGCCATCTCAGTTAAATGATTGGCTGCCGTGGTATCACAATGCTTGAGTTCAGGTAGCCCTTATTTGACTTCATAATGTGTCATTTGCCTTGCTTCATCACATAGGCATTTTATCATCTCCCATCGTCACAAGAAGGGAGAGTGCAGTATAAAAAGATATTGTATGAGAGAGAGACAGCATTCACATAACTGTCATTATAGTATGTTGTTATAATAGTTATATTTTATTACTAGTTATTATTAATCTCTTACTGTGCCTAATTTATAAATTAAACTATCACATGTATGTATAGGAAAAAAACATAAAATATATAGAGTTTGGTACTATCCATGGTTTTAGGCATCCACTGGGAGTCTTGGAACTATACCCCACAGGTAAGGGGGACTTCTGTATGCTGTTGGGTTGGCCAAAAAGTTCGGTTGTTTTTCGGCAAGATGGCTCTTACAGGGAAAAAATGCTTTCTTCTGTAGTACCACTTAGTTGTCGTTAACTTCATTTGAAACAATTTAGTTAGATTGTATTGTGTCAGCTGTCCTATAAGTATGTATTTAAAAAAAACTTATCAGCACTGTTCTGGGAACCAAAAGGTTGCTGATTTTGATTCCCACTCAGGGCACATGCCTGGGTTGCGGGCCTGGCTCCTAGGTGAGGGTGCGAGAGGCAACCAACTGATTAACATTTCTCTCCCACTCTTTCTCCCTTCCTTCCCTTCTCTCTAAAAATGGATAATTAAAGTCCTTGAAAAAACTTATCAAAATTGGTGAATTTTTGTTGTAGCTATTTTAATATTGAAGGTAGAGGAAAATGTACATTTTTGGCATATTATACTTTATTATTTAAAGAAAGGTAAAAATGCCACTGAAATGCAAAAAAAAAAAGATTTGTACAGTGTGTGGAGAAGGTGGTTTGACAGTGTGACCGTCAAAAGCGGTTTACAAAGTTTCATGCCATGATTTCTCGCTAGACAATGCTCCGCAGTGTGGTAGACCAGTTGAAGTTGCTGGCAATCAAATCGAGACATTAATTAAGAACAATCAACATTATGCCACATGGGAGATACCTGATATGCTCAAAATATCCAAATCAACAAACTTATTGGTGAAAATGAAAAATGTGTCTTTTATTTCATGGAAAAAAAACATATGGACTTTTTGGCCAACCCAATAAATAAAGAAGGGTCAGGGTCAAGCCCTGTTGTCTGGGTTTTGAAATGAGACCATCATGCAAACAAGGAGCCTTTTTCGCAGCATCTTTGGTGGGCAGTCCTGTATCCAGGTCTACAATGCTACTGGGAGGGAGGAAGGGGTTGTTACTTTTTGACAGAACTGTGACTGGCAATCACTGACAACAAAGAGACTCTGATAAGCAGGGTACTTTATGGAACAGTCCCCCTAACCTCAGGTTCTCCAGACATCACCTCTGGAAAGAGAGAAAAGTTACAGAGAGCAACTTTAAGTTCATCATTAGAAGGGAATCTTACTGAAAAGAGGGGTGTCATTTACGTCCAAATACTTCTTGTCAGCCCCAAATGTAATTTTTTCTGTTCTAGTGTTCCTAGAATCCCATGGGCCTTTGCCATGACAGAAGTGTGTGGTGTGATTCTGTGCTACATTTGGATCCTGGTTCTTCTTCTTCACAAGCACAGGTACTTCACTTAACTCCATTGAAAGACTGCAAGTGTTTTGACTGTCTTGTGTTAAAGTCATCAAACCTGTTTTTCCCTGTGTGGTTTCCTTGTTAATTTCCTTCTCTAGTCATTGTGACATTATAGTTATTGACATAGGAGCATGTTGTGGTTTTAATCAATAAAAGAGTCAGCTGGAGGTAATATCTTCATATTTTGTAATATTCTGAAAGAATTTTGCAGGTAAGTATCAGAGATGTTTAGACATGGGCCAACCATTGACAATCTAGCTGTTAATCTTTCTTTGGAAACATTGAAAATGTCACTTCTGTAGGATAGAAACTCCTCCAAGGACAGTCTCTGGTCTAATGTTCGGATGGAAGAAATGGTTCTGTGCTTGTAGGAGGCCTGTTTAAAAAGAGATTATTTTGTATGAATCACACATGCCTAGTCAGTATGGTTTACTTTAGGTGGTAGAGGAAATTGCTGAATGGGAAAAGTGCTTCTTTAGCACTTTCACCAAGAAATACAAAGGGAAGGATTTTTTTTCTCATTAAAAAAAAGAAGAGAAGTGTAAGGGGAGGCTTATATACTACCTTCGTGAGGGGAAACTACTTGATGTAAGTAAAAAAATAAGGCATAGTGAAAAAAAAAATAAAGAACTAGAAAGTTTGTGGATCTGCTATTCATTGTCTTTGGACCCTGAAGAGGAATAGGCACACTTTCTTGAATTTGTGATCCTTTCTTCTCACAAGGGAATGCTTGAGGGAAACCACAGTGACAGGCTTTAGATCCTAAGCTTTAAAAGTGAAAAGAAAGGTTGATGATTGCTATTCATGTCACACTTTTGGGCCATATTGCACTTCATTCTCTCCCATTTTGTAGCAATATTGCTTAAAACTGGAGGTAGTTTAAAATCATGTGTATCTGCCCTGGCTGGTATGGCTCAGTGGATTGAGTGCCAGCCTGTGAACTGAAAGGTCACTGGTTCAATTTCTGGCCAGGGCACATGCTTGGGATGTGGGCCAGGTCCCTAGTTGGGGGTATGTGAGAGACAACTGCTGGATGTATCTCTCACACATTGATGTTTCTCTTCCTTTCTTTCTCTCTCCCTTCTCCTCTCTCCAAAAATAAATATATAAAATCATTCAAAACAAAACACCTGTATTTCTGCAGCTTTCTGGTTTTTTTGTCTTCTAAAACCCTGTGGATTTAAATATATCCACTCTTCAAAACAAGAAAGACTTTGTAGGAAACCTTTGTAGATTTAGCAAAACATAGCAGTGGCCAGTAAGTGCAAATTTTGATGTTTAGTCAGAGAAAGTGTTTCTCAAAATGGGATCTTCTGTGCCACTTTCATTAGAATCACTTGGCTCTTGTTAAAATGCAGAATCCTGGGCTGCATCCCAGGTGTACACACTGAAGTTTGAAACGTAGTAACTTTGTGTTCAGTGCTTTTTTTGAGGGTGGGAGTAGCATTTTGAAATGTGTAAAGCATAGTCCCTGAACTTAACAATCTTTTTTTTTTCTTTTTCTTTTGTTTTATTTAAATGAATGTTCAAGTACAGTTTTCTCCCCCTTACTCCCATTGAACTTAACAAACTTATAGTCTGTTTCAGTTTAAGACATTTAAAAAATAATAATATAACAATACAAGTGATATCACAATGCACTTTAAAATTTTTGTTAGAGATATACTTAATATAAAATAATATTAAAAGCAACTCAATATTTTATAACTTAAGTTTAACTTAGGTTAAATAACATTTTGTAGATAGGCACTATCATTAACAAATTTACAATGATATTAATGAGCCAAAAATTTCCTAAAACCTCCTGTTCAACTTTACCTCTCATTAAGTAAATAACTCAACGAGCAATATATGAGTAATTGGACTAACAATAAGCTAAGAGTCAGGCTAGGTACTAGTCTTCCCTTTTACGTGACTCTTTTGCTTTCTCTTACCCGTGTTTTCTTATTAATCAATCAATGGTCTTAGGTCTGCACTGTCCAACATGTCAGGTGGTAGCCACATGTGGCCATTTAAAGTTAAATTAGTAAAACTGAAATAAAATTAATATTCAGTTCCTCAGCTGTACTAGTCACATTTCAGGTGCTCAAGAGCCACACGTAGATAACTTATGGACAGTGCAGTTATGCAACATTTTCATCACTGCAGAAAGTTCTTCTGAGCAGTGATTGTCTCTAAGATTTCTCTCCTCTTCCAGGAGTCCAGCAGTTTTCCTGCTTTCTCTGTCTTTCAGGAAACATCTGATGTCTGGAATGTGCTTTGTTTTTTTTCTGATCTTTCTTCCTTTTTGGTCACTCTGTTCACAGGTCAATACTTCTGCGAAGGCTCTGTAGCCTGATGGGCACTGTGTTCTTGCTGCGTTGCTTTACCATGTTTGTGACCTCCCTCTCCGTGCCAGGACAGCACCTGCAGTGCACTGGAAAGGTAGCCTGCTGCCTTCTTACCGTTCCTTCCTCTTGCTCTTGGTGGGCTGATGGCACCATATATGCAGCAGGGCTAAGATTTTGCTCTTATTATTAAAATGTGCTGTCTAGTATTTTCAGTATCTGTAATAAACCTCTAGAAATATTACTTTGGTAAAAATGTTAAGCCAGAATCTACCTCACTGTTACTTCTGTCCATTGATGCGCTATAGAGCTATAGAAAAAACGTTTCTTTGAATTAACCATGTTCTCTTTCTTACTATCTTCAGCATCCTTAGTTCTTCATATCACATGAATGGTTCCCTCACTGTCCTCATCAGTCTTTTTTTGAAAGTGTTGCAGTTTGATTATATTACATTTAAAATATAGTACCCACTACTCTAAACTTTACTCTTTCTGGGATATACTAAATAATAGCTAATTTTTTGTTTTTGTTTTATACTTTGTAGCTTGTTTTGGTATACTGTAGACATCTCTTCTGGTTAAATTGAGAGAGAAAAGATTCTGTAGATGGGAACAAAAAACCTGGGTTTTGAATAACTTAAAAAAAAATACCTGAAAATCACCTCTGCTTTATATATAAAATTGACTGTTGCGACTCATTAAATTTGGACAAAAGAATTTATTATCCTTCTTTTCTAAGCATCCATGCTTTAGTTGTGTTCCCATATGTTCAAATGTATATATTAACACCTTTGTTATTTTAATGTTATTTGTAAAGTGTAAAACAAAATTAAGTGTCAGTTCGTCTACTGCAATATAAATAGCTGAAATGCCAACAAGGGAAGATTAAGCAGCCAAACGAGATCAAGAACTAAAAAAAATGTAGCTCTGAGCTGAAGGACGACAAACTTTCTCCAGGTGTTAGGAGACTGCCCAGTAAGAAAGGTGGAAGTGAAACTGGAAAAGTCGGCATTCGTGCTGCCTGTCACTACCAGAACCAATAAGTAGAGGCAAGGACTGAATCCTTTTTATTTTATTTTTTTAAGATTGCATTTATTTATTTTTTAGGGAAAGGGAAGGGAGGCAGGAAGAGAGGGAGAGAAACAGTGATGTGTGAGAGACATGTCGATCAGTTGCATTCCACCAACTAGGGACCTGGCCCACAACCCAGACATGTGCCCTGACTGGGAATCGAACTGGTAACCTTTCGGTTCACAGGTCACCACTACATCCACTGAGCCACACCAGCCAGGACCAAGGATGGAATCTTTATGGATGCTTTATTAAGATAGCTGGCGATCTGAGAAGACGGCAGGCTATGTACCCTAGATGACTGTATTACATTTCATCTCAAGTCAACCTTTAAAAAAAAAAGATCTTATTTATTTTTATAGAGATGGGGAGGGGGCAAGGAAGAGAAACATCAATATGTGAGAGGTTCCTCTCACATACTCCCAACTGGGAACATGGCCTGCAATCCAGGTGTGTGCCCTGATTGGGAATTGAACTGGCAACCTTTTAGTCCACAGGCTGGAGCTCAAGCCAACCTTTTTTATAAAGAAAAGAAAAGTGTAGGTAAGGGGCATGGAATTTAAAGAAAAGGTTAATCAGATAAAAGCTTCAGTTCTGGCAGTTTTCCTAGCATCCTTTCATCTGTTGACCAGTGATTCTTTATCTGTGTCCTGGGCTGCTGCCTTCTTTCCCTAGAGCATAATGGCTCAGATACCATCTTAATTGCTTGCAGTCCTCCTGGGCCACAAAGGTCGAATTGCTGGTGGGTCTCCTGGAGTCAGGGGGTGCCCAGTTATACATTCCAGTTCCTGGAACAATAGCTTTTTATGTGCATTAATTACTAAGCTCATTAACTATAACTTAAAACTAAAAATTTTCCAACTCGAGTTCCCCCATCATTCATTCCCCCACTGTTAGTTTAAACTTACTTCTAGATCAGTTTCATATGGAAGTAATCATTTTGCTATTGAGCCTGTATCTTCACATTAGAAAGTCTGGTAGAGGGGTTAGGAATATACCTGATTGTAGATCCCCACAAGGGGGCACATTGTGTGCAACAATGAGCTATGATACTGAAAAAGATGAATGAAGACAACGAGTGCCTCTCTAAGGCCAGTAATTCCAGGCAGCCAGGAGGTCAGTTTAGACAAATCAATACCAAACAGTCCCTCTCTTTGTTTTACCCTGGACACCACTTCATCTATTTGCTTTACTTTATGCTCTGTGAGTTGTGAAGCATCAGTCAGTTTGAAACAGCAGAGTCCTTTAAATTTTTCACATCCATGATTATGTCCTCCTTGTAAGGAGGTAGTCTGTAGCTGTGCAGTTTTCTAATACCACTTCTCTAACTTGTCCTAGTTCTTGACTGATGGTACTCAAGACTGAGAGGTGGCATTCAAAGTTTTTACCATAACTTGGGCTAATTGACTTATTTCTACATTCAAAAAGGTTACCATCACAGGCATTACAAGTATAGTCAAAGATACATTCAGCAGGGCTAAAAAAAGTGTAAATAAATCACTGTTACAATCAGATGCAAGAAACAGTTCCCATTGAGCCCAGGTGGTGTGCGCCTTCTGAGGCACAAACACTGTCATTCTTCCTGGAGACCATGGTCCCCTAGAACTGTTTGCTGGAACATAGGAATAAATAGTCCTTCCACATATTAGGAGCCATCCTATGGGCAATTTGATGTCACTAAAGGCATAAAATACATTAGTGGTGGTGGTGTGATTCACATTCACGTCTGCTGAAAACATAAAACAGTTTTGAGTACAGTTGACAGAAGTTGCAAACTCTTCAGCTAGGGCTACATTAGTAACTTTTAAGGTAAACATTTCCCTGTCCTTTAGAGTTACCACAGGTCCCCAATTCTAAATATTGGAGTAGGTTATGTTCTCATTGATAGCTTAAATAAAGTATAATTTCAATGGCTTTCTAGGGGAGTACAAACACCTAGACATGAAGTGAAAATTTGTTTCGCAAGACAAAAGTCAGAGATGTTTAGCATGTTTTTGCTAAATATATCCAAATATTTTCATCTTGTTTGAAAGGAATAAGTTATCAATAACATGGGGTTAAACAAAAAATAATGAGAAAACTGTAAGTCATTGTTTTCAAAAGATAACTTTCAGATCTTATATGTATTTTTTAAAGATTTTATTTATTTTTTAGAGAGAGGGGAAGGGAGGAACAAAGAGAGGGAGAGAAATATCAATATGTAGTTGCCTCTTGCACACCCACTATTGGGGACCTGACTGGCAACCCAGGCATGTGCCCTGACTGGGAATCAAACCAGCAACCCTTTGGTTTGCAAGCTGGCACTCAATCCATTGAGCCACATGGAGCCTGGGCCAACTTTTAGGTCGTCCTGTGGTTCGGTGGTCTTTGTTCTTCCAGTGCTTTCTTTACTCTGGTGTGATGAATCCAATGTTTTATTCCTGCCAATTTGACCATGATTGGGGTGGTGAGGAGTGCGTCCCAAGGTCTGATCCACTTTTCTTCTAGTTGGCTCTCTGGAGATCCTGTCTTCCAAGTCTTGAGTGGCACCTTATCTCTAGGCTCAAAGGAATGTAGAGACCTTTGGGGGAAAGGTCTCTGATACAAGCAAGGTCATTAATCACGGTCATCAATCACAACTAGATGTTGTACATAGTTCTTTACTTTCACTTCTTGATCTACATATATATGTCCCACCCCAGTGTAGCCTGAAATGGTCTCCCATACACAATTTCATAAGGATTCAACTGAATCACACCTCAAGGGACCACCCTAATCCTGAACAAGACAGTAGGTGAAACTTGTTCCCAATGGAGATGAGTTTCTTGACACAGGTTGGCTATATTTTTCTTCAAGGTGTGTTTCATCTTCTTTCCCTTCCCAGCAGCCTGAGGTCTCCATGCTGTGTGAAACTCCACTTGATTCCTAAAAATTTACTAACCTTCCATGTAATTTCTGAAACAAAAGCAGATCCATTATTGCTGTGGATGCTGGGTAGGCCAAAACGAGGAATTATTTCCCTCAATAAGGCTTTCATTACCTCCGAGAATTTCTCAGTTCTAGTAAGATACGCCTCTACCCATCCTGAAAAGGTGTCAACCAAAATTAACAAATATTTCCACCGTTAGACCCTTGGCACCTGGGTAAAGTCTATTTGCCAGTCTTCAAACAGGCACTGTCCTTGGTATTTTTTCCCATCTTTCTTTTGATGGCAACCTGTCTTGGGGTTGTTCTTTTGCCACATGACACATCTAGCAATTACTTTTTGTATGGCTTTAGAAATTCTAGGAGCCATGAGTCACGGTTTAATATAGGTGGTTAATGAATCCCTTCCACAGTGAGTGGCCTCATGTAAATGCTTCATGACTGGCTCTACTAAATGTTCAGGAGGCCATATAACTCCTTTCTTATTCTTTCTCCCCTACATTTGGAATCTTCTTCATTAAAACTCAAGCTCTTACCTTTCTCTAAGCCTGCAGTCAAATACTCAGTGTCAAATTGTGACAAGTCTAAGACAGGTACCAAAGGCATTATAAATGTTCCTTTTTTTTTAAGGTTTTATTTATTATTTTTAGAGAGAGAAGAAGTGAGGGAGAAAGAGAAGGAGAGAAACATCAATGTGTGGTTGCCTCTTGTGCGACCCCCACCAGGGACCCAGCCTGAAACCCAGGCGTGTGCCCTGACTGGGAATTGAACTGGTGACCCTTTGGTTCGCAGGCTGGCACTCAATCCACTCAGCCACACCAGCCAGGGCTATAAGTGTTCCTTTAACAGCCTCTTGCACTGCTTGATCAGCCAGATTGTTTCCTTTAACTACTTCAGTGTCCTCTTTCTGATGCCCAGGACAGTGCATAACTGCCACCGATGAAGGTGCCTGAGCAGCTTCTGGTAATTTTAAATTTTCTGCTACATGATTAATTTCTTTTTTTATTGAGGGTTACTAATCCTCTTTCCTTCCAGATGGAAAACCATGTGCATGCAAAATTAGGAAAGTGTACCTTGGGTCAATATACACATTCACTCTCTTTTGGTGTGACAGTTCAGTGCCCTCATAGTGCAGTCAGTTTAGCTTTCTGAGCAGAGGTTCCCAGCAGTAAGGCCTTGACCTCTACTGTTCCTTTAGGAGTCACAGCTGCATACCCAGCTTCTCTGTTTCCTTTGTCCATATAACCACTTCCATTTGCATATAGAGTTCAGTCCGCCTCTTCTAGAGGATGGTCCTGGAAGTCAATTCCACTAGAATATACTTCATCAATTATTTCAGCCCAGTTACGCATTAACATGGCCTTGTCAAGCTCTGGGAGAAGGGAGGCAGGATTTAACTTACTTACAGTTTTGAGGGAGACATTGGGATTGTTGAGAAGAATAACTCGGTATCTGCCCATTCTTCTAGCAGTGAACCACAAATTTCTTTTTTGCTTCAACAGGCTCAGTACTTGGTGAGGTGGATAAATGGTGATAGGCTGTCATAGGGAAAACATTTCAGCTTCCTGTAAAAGCTCACAGGTAGCTGCCATAGCTCTCAAGCAGGCTGGCCATGCCTAGACAGTATGAACTAGTTTCTTTTACAAGTATGCTGTGGGTTGCAGAATATCACTCAATATTTGGGTGACGACTCCTAGGGCAACACCCTGCCTTTCATGAACACATAATTGAAAGAGCTTTAGTAGGTTTAGAAGCCCCAAGGCTGGTGCAGAAGCCAAGTGCACCTTCAGGGACTCAAAAGCCTGAATGCACTCCTTTGTATATCTTAAAGGGCTATCTTATGGTCCTTTCAGAGCTTCATAGAATGATTTAGCAATCAGCCCCAAGTTTGGAATCCAAATGCAGCAGTAGCCCACCATTCCCAGGAATACTTTTCATTGTTCCTCGGTATTTTCTGTTTCCAGTAAGACTCCTTTTGTCAGGTTTAAGCAGGAACCCATAAAACCTTACTGCCTGTTGGCAAATCTGGGCCTTCTGTGCTGATACTTCATTGCCACAAGACGCCAGGTGGTTCAAGGTAGCCATAGTATTAGTTCTTGGAGAGGAAGGCCTTTCTAATCAGGGTCCCAGTCCTGCTCACTTAAAGGTGTTGCCTTAGTATGGTCAAGAACCCTATCTGGATTTTCTTGGTGCAGTGTCTGAGCCTCTTCATTTGTCTTATCCAACACCAGTCTTTGCTTATCCCTCCAAAAGCAAAATATTTAGTAAGACTTGTATGTCTGCCCAGTTGGGATGGTGGGTAGCAAAAACTGATGCAACTAAGTCAGTCATTTTAGTAGGATCATCCCTGTAAGAATGATGTGAGCTTTTCCACTTTAACAGATCCAAGGTAGAAAATGGAGTGTGTGCCCAATAATATCCAAAGGGATACTCCCACTGGAGTCTTTGCAAAAGGTATTGCCCTGCCCCAGTAGGGGCTTGTCTTCCTCCAAATTTGGTTCCCTGACAGGTTCAGGACAGAGAGACCAGTTCAGGCTCACCTCCTGCAGCTCCCTCAACTGAGTAAGGAGAATCCCCCTCCATCCGGGGCTGGAAGGGCCATGGGAACCTTGACCATGCTGGTAGCAGCCATAACACCTAGATCTTCCTGGTCCCTCTCATCTGAGCTTCTGCCATCTACTACAGGCAAATTACCTTTTCTCTGAACCACTAATCTATTTCCTTTTAATCCTGCATCTTTATTATGTAAAGTTATGAAAGCTTGTACATAAGGTATTTCATCCCACTTTCCTGATCTTTAACAAAACAACTCTAATTGCAGCTTGGTATAGTAATTGAAAGACCCATGCAGCAGCCAGTGCTCTCCTGAGTCTAGATTATATGTAAGCCAAGCACTATTTCAATAAAAAATCATTTTCTTTTTAGTTACAGACTTACAAGCATAGGTTGACCAATCTGCCAAAACTCTCCCCAGAGGGCTGTTTTCCATGGAGGCTCTTCCCCCTTTCTACCAGAGAGAGCTCTGTAATATCACTCAAACCAAATGAGAAGGCACCTTAATTCCTGACATCCCGTCTAAGACGTGACCTGGGAATGTAACCTTGAACCTGGAAGCAAAGCAATTCAACCGAAAAGTGAAGGCGACAGGGAGTGCTGAGAGTCAGAGAAGGAGAGTTCCCAAGTTCAATCACTTGGCAGCTGCCAGGGAGTCTCCAAATCGGCACCTAGGGACCTCCCAGCCCAAGCAGTCAATGGGACTCCCTGCCAATTACCGAGACTTACCGTAGAGTCTCGAGCTCTTACTGGAGAGGAGTAGCCAGAATATGAAACTGGAAAAGTTGGTGTTTGCCCGTCACTCCCAGAACCAGTAAGTAGAGACAAGGATTGAATCTCTATGGGTGCTTTATTCAGATGGCTAGCAATCTGAGAAGACGGCGGGTTGTATACCCTAAAAGACCATCTTATATTTCATCTCAAGTCAACCTCTTTTATAAAGAAAAGAAAAGTATAGGTAAGGGGCATGGAATTCAAAGAAAAGGCTAATCAGATAACAGCTGCAGTCCTGGCAATTTTCCTAGCATCCTTTCATCTGTTGACCAGTGATTCTTTATCTGTGTCCTGGGCTGCTGCCTTCTTTCCCTAGAGCACAATGGCTCAGATACCATCTTAATTGCTTGCAGTCCTCCTGGGCCACAAAGGTTGAATTGCTGGTGGGTCTCCTGGAGTCAGGGTGGGTCCAGTTATACATTCCAGTTCCTGGAACAATAGCTTTCTACGTGCATTAATTACTAAGCTCATTAACTATAACTGAAAATTAGAAATGTTTGCTCTGACCAGTATGACTCAGTTGGTATTGTCCCATAAAGTGAAAGTTCACCAGTTTGATTCCCGATCAGGACACATGCCTGGGTTGCAGGTTTGGTCCCTGGTTGGGGTTTGTACAGAAGGCAACCAACCAGTCATCGTTTCTCTCTCACATTGATGTTTCTCTTCCTCTCTTTCTCCCTCCTTTCCCCTCTCTATAAAAATAAATAAATAAAATCTTTTTTTAAAAAAACTGAAAGTTTTTCATCTTTTGAGTTCCCCCATCAGAAGACTTACAAGATATTTAGGATTTAGTGTAAAGGCAATGTCTTATTTTTAAGGTAAAAGCTGTTTTTGTTTTCAAAAAGGGAAAGTTATTTTTTCTAATTATGATGTTATATAAGTTCATTACTTTAAAAATTCAAATTTTATAGAAATATATAAATTAGAAAGTAAAAGCTCACATAATTTCTTCTCCTTTCACTCTGCTCCAGAAATAATGTTGTTAATAGTCATGTGTGTAGTTGTACCTGCTGCTTTTAAGCATGATTACACATTCAAACAAGTTTATTTGGATGCATACTTTTTAAAAAAAGATAGAATCATATTACAGACAGTTTTTTTAGCTTATATTTTGTTTAACAGTATGTTGTTTACTTTTCTGAAGAAATATGTATAGCTATATTTCATCTTTTCAGTAGCTGCAGACTGTTCCATTGTGTTATTTAATAGTCTCCAATGTACATTTAGGATGTTTCCTAATCTTATGATTTATAAACAATGCTGTCATAAACATCCTTGTACATTTCTGCTTTCTCACTGTCTAATCGTCTCCTTAAGGTAAGTTTTTGAAAGTGGAATTATGAAATCAAAGAACATACCTATTGAGCGGAGAGGGTAGGGAATTTCAGGGGGAAAGGGGAAGGGTTTACAGGAACAAGTATGAAGGACACATGGACAAAAACTAGAGGGGGTAGAAATGGGAGGGAGGTGGGGAACACTACGGGGGTGGGCTGGGATGGCAGTAAAAGACAGAAAACTGTACTTGAACAACAATTAAAATTTTAAAAATGTTTTAAAAATGCATTAAAAAAAGAACACACCCATTAAAAATTATGTATTTGAATGTCAGCTAGAAAAGACTGGTTTTCACTATGACCAACACCCTATGCGTACACATTGGGTTTCCGCCCTGTGCCAGCACTGCCTGTTATCAGTCTTTTGAGTCCTTTCAGCCTTTCTGATTAATGAAAAACAAAATCTGAGACTTTTATAGTCTCGTTTTATAGTAAATCTTTAATCTATTGGATTTAGTTTTGTTTGTGGTGTGAGACGGGGCTGGAACAGTTTCCCCAAATAGTATGCTAATTGACTAGAAGAGATTGAAAAGAAGGAAAATGTAAGCTTCTTACACTGAAAAGAGAATCCTGTAACCAGAGAATTTAATTGTGGGTCAGCCACAAAATATATGCATAGGGCTACAATATATGCTACAAAAATAAATGAGATACCATCCCTCCACAGTCCTTTTTCCTTCTCTAATGACTGCTTTTCATTAGCAGTTAGTTATATATGGAGCTTTCTATTCAAATCTGCCCTAAATGCTGTTAATTGCTTTGAATTATAAGCTAACCTATTTATTGACCTATATTATTTGCAGCAGTCATTAAAAATAGAAAGTGAAAGTGATAATAACTGGCGATCAAATCCCTAACAGTGAACTCCATAGGACATATTCATTGTAAAAAATTAATTGCTTGAAATCTCATTTCCAGAAGTGGGAGGTTTGGGGACAGAACCAAGAACATGCCTGTTTTTGAAATTAATCAATGGAAAGAAGTACTTAAAGCCAATTTTTACATCTTGTCTTATCAAAGCATCTTATTTTTCCTATTGTGTTGTTACAACTTTATTTTTCTGGAAGAATATTTGGGATATTTAAGATTGGAAAGTATAGGGAGACTTGAGTAATTAAGCAATAATTGCTTTTATTTTTGACTGGTATTGTTTCTTACTGGTGGCTGAGACTTCCATAGCAGTCTCTGTTCTTCACTACCTGACTTTTTTACTTTCATGAGAGTAGCATCTCTAACCCTATTCTCATTAGAGGTCATGGAAGAACCAAATTGTGTACTTTAGTACCTTCTCTTCTCTTTTCTCTAATAATAAATTCTTTCTCTCCTGTCCTCAGCTAAAGCAGAAAGGGAAAGCCGGGTAGAGTATAATCAGCAGATGAGGGTTTCCAATGAAATTGTGATATCTAATGAGGATGTTTTGTTAACAAACAAGGGGTAGCCTACTTCACATGCAGCAGGGCCGAACACTGAGTTCTGCAGTGGAGAGATTGAAGCCATGAGGGTGAGGGGCTACTGCTTGACACTTGAACTCCCTAATGGCTTTTGATCAAGATTCTTAAAGGCAGAGATTGAGGGTTAGGAATTTAAGGTATGAGGGTGAAACTGATTGGTTAGTTCTTGTGCAAGCTTAAGTGGTTTTCTTTAGCTAATGAATTCAGTTCCTTACATCATCTTATTTGATGCCTTTGTCACTGTGTTTGGGTGAACTATCTGGTTAAGGAACTAAGATTCTGCAAAATATCTCATAATTGTAAGTCAGTGACATCAGTAAAGTAAAAAGCAGAAACTAAATGTCTCAGGACCTTTGTTTTTGCTTAGACTACCATTGTTTTGTGCTTAACTGCTGCATTTTTCTATTATCTCAAGCAAAGTGTTACCTTTCAACATTTTTTCTGGAACTTGCTTTATAGGCAGGCCTTCAGGGCATGACTAACATACTTTATAATCTTTGTAAGTAACTAACATTTTCTTAAATTTTGACTAAATCGTATGTGACAACAAAAGTGATTAAAACATTTAGTTAAAACCTAAACCTGTGTCTCTAGACTCTGGTATAATATCTAAACGTGTTTACTGTGTGCTGCCCCTTTCAGCTTCTTTCATTTGTTAGCCATAGCAGAATATCTGAGAAATAAGAGTTTTGGAATTGGGCTCCCTGGGTTCATATCCTGGTTATGTTACTAGCTCTGTGCCCTCTCTAAGCCAGTTCCCTCACCCACACAATTGAATTACTTTATAAGATTGTTGTGGAAGTTCAATGCAATAACACATAAAGCACTTAGTAGCATGCCTTCCAATATTAAATGCACATAAAATTTTAGCAATTTTTTGTATTGTTATTATATGTTAAATGCCTTTGTGTGTGTGTGTGTATGTGACCATTGCTCAAACTCTTCCTAAAAATGGATTGTTTTTTTTAAGCTTATGTATGGGAGCTGGGATTAGGTTTGGCTACTAATAACAGGGAATTCAAGATAGCTATGGTTTAATAAACAAACAATAGCTTATTCTCTCATAAGAGAAGTCTGAACGTAGGTACTCCAGGTCAGATATGGTAACTTTAAGGAGTCATCCAAAATTCATGATTTTTCTGTCTTTCTGCTCTCCCAACACTTGACTTGCACCCTCAAGACCACTTTGTGGTCAAAGGTGGCTGCTGGGGCTTCAACTCTCATGTCTGGTTTGCAGGCTAGAAGAAGGAAAGGTAGAAAAGACTTCCTCTGAGCTGTTGTGTCTCCTTCTTTTATAAAGTCTTCCCAGGAATCTTTTGCACTGTCTCTAATGTCTTACTGTACAGAACTTAGTCACATAGCCACCCAGCTACAAGGGAAGCTGGTAAATGCAATGTTTTGGTTAGTTCATTGCCACTTCAAATAAATACCAGTTAGAATGGGAGGATGGATATTGATTGGTAGCTGTTATCTCTGGCATAGCCTATTTCTTACTGGCAAGAATAGCCAAGCAAGTACTATTCTATTATTGTATTAAAAACTTAGAAATATTTTTGTGTAGTAATGACCTTTCTTATTACAAAGAAACTCCTGGTAGAGAAGTTGGAATTACATTGATTTTATTTAATTACCAAACTATTTCTGAGTATAACCAAGACTTGACCGCTCATTGTAGATATCTGGAGTCTGGTTGCTTTTGCTTAGACATTATTTCTAAGTCACTCAGCATTTGAATTTCAATGAAATAGATGTCCAGAAGCTCTCACGTCCCTAGGCATTTGGACACTAATTCACAACTTTCTTTATAGATATATGGCAGTGTATGGGAGAAACTACACCGGGCCTTTGCCATTTGGAGTGGCTTTGGTATGACCCTAACTGGTGTTCACACTTGCGGAGATTACATGTTCAGTGGCCACACAGTCGTCCTAACTATGCTGAATTTCTTTGTCACTGAATGTGAGTATCTATTTAGTGCTTATATACATATTAGAAGACTAACTGCAGAGGAGGCTGTGGGAAGGGTGTCAAGTTCTATGAAGCATGGTCTGAGAAGCATTGGAAGGAATGTGGTTTTAAAATATTCTTTCTGTTCTTTTCCCAGATACACCAAGGAGCTGGAATTTCTTGCACACTTTATCCTGGGTTCTCAACCTCTTTGGAATCTTCTTCATTTTGGCTGCCCATGAACATTATTCCATTGATGTATTTATTGCCTTTTATATCACAACAAGACTCTTTTTATATTACCATACTCTAGCTAATACCAGAGCATATCAGCAGAGTAGGAGAGCAAGAATTTGGTTTCCCATGTTTTCTTTTTTCGAATGTAATGTTAATGGTACAGTACCTAATGAATATTGTTGGCCGTTTTCAAAACCAGCAATAATGAAAAGACTAATTGGATGAAGAGTATCTTTGTTATGGGTTCATGATTAAATATACAGTAGTTGTTGAAAATGAGTAACTTTGCTTTCTCCCCTCAGGTTGTTCGCGGATGCCTTGCTTTTTGGCTTATATGTTGACAAAGTAAAGGTCCCTATTCTGAGCAAGGCTGTGATTATAGAAAGCAAGAAGGAACAATGAAGAGTCCTTACATACCTGTTTGAATGGAAAACCTAAGTAGATGTTTTTTCCCCTTCTGTTTAGGCAGAAGTAATGTTGTGATTGAAGTCAGGCTGTTACCCCTACCTGTTGAGTATTTGCTTATTGAATTTAGCAAATCAAGTTAAGCAGTTTGCTGGTTTAAAGGTTTTGGGTTTTTTAATTTTCAGTAGGACTCCAGGCAAGAAATAACATTTTTTGAAGTTGTTTATTATCTTCAAAGGAGAAACTCCTACCAAGTGAATAGTACTTGTTCTTTGAATTAATCTGTGTCTTTTTAACCGTGCAACTCTGGAAAGCAGTTGGTTTTACTAACATAATGTTTGCCTTCTGACATCTTTAAGAAAAGTATATTGAACATACCAGGATGCCTGAAAGAAGAAGAGAAAGGGGCTATACATGAGGTGACAGAGTCCTGTATATTACTGGCATTTTTCACCAAAGATGCAGTGAAAGATGCCCGTATTGTTCGGAGGGTTCTGTATGACCACAGCTTCATGGGGGGAGACAGCCGCATCCATAAATGTAAAACTGACTGAAGTTTAGTGATGGAACAACTTTGTGCTGTAGCCATTAGTTAGATGGCAGCCTGGTTTTGTGCTTTTTAATGATGTTATTTGTTATTTAATGAGAAAAACTGTGGAGTGTTTACCAGATGTTAGATACAGTTCTTATGTCCTTAAATATGGAGATATGCATGCAAAAAATACTTTTTTCTCTTTGTGAAAAGAAATGTATAGCAGGTTGCAGGCATAGTATAACTTTTTGATTTTTGAAATTTCTGATTCTTGGCCATCAGAAGTAAGCAGTCACAGACATATTTGGATATAAAAAGGTTTTATTGTTTTTTAATTTTAAATGTAATTGTGTGCATACATTTTTTCTACTTAGTCTTAATTTGGCAGTCAGGAAATGACATAACTTCGTTGCCATTTACAACACTAGAAATTTAGTACCTTGCGTAATTTGATCTCTGATAATAACTGTCACTTCACTTTTAATGGTTTTATAGAGTAGTTATAACAGTAGGATGGTTGTGGAATTGGAATTTGAAACCCAGATGATGAGCTTAGCCACCTGGAATATTAATTGTGTGGTTTTTACATTCCATTTTAAAACAAGGAGTTAGAAAAGGTGCTGGCATATTGAGGTCTAAAATTAGGCCACTTAGCAGGCCTGCTCCTTATGTGGGTGAAATATTTTATTTTTGCACTTTGAGTTATATTTCCACCCTTGTATAAGCTAAGAGGGGCCTAAATGGATTGGGCAGGAAAGGAATATTACGCGGACAACTTTTAGCCAGTGCTGAATGACCCCCAGTTTGAGTCCTCTCTGAACATTATTTTTTATTTCTCCATTGAGAAATGGCACAAGGCAGTTCATTTTATTGTGCTTTTAAATATCATACTTCAGAATCTTATAATATCTTAAATTGTTGATTCTATTACATACTAGAGGCAAAATGCCAATATTTCATCTAAGGAAATTGTGTAATGATGAAGGAGTTTGATCCTTGGTCTCAGATCTGGCACTATCCTTTTTTCCAAATGATAATACAGGACCAAATTTAGCTAGGGAGGTCCCTAATGTTGGCTTTTGGGAAATGTTTGAAAAAAAAATCTCTGGCAAAGTTAAGAATGTTAAGTAGCTATGCTAATAGCTAATTTTCCTGCCATCCCCCTTCTTTTTCCTTCATATGGATTCTGTTCTATAGAACAAAATAGAAAAAATAAATTACAACTAATTTGCAGAGCTATTGACATTGAGAGTGTCTAACAGCAAACTGCAGTGAGGATCATAAAATTACTTCAGAGCCTTGCACTTATCAAATCTGTTTCGAGGAAGAGGTAAGCTAGACCTATAATTTATTGCTATAACTATTACAAGGCAGTGTTTACATCCATCCATCATCTCCAAGTCTCTTTCTTGGAAAACTTTGAGACAGAATTTTTTTGTTTCTTTTTTTCTTAATATGAAACCTGTATTTTGGTTGCTTTCTGTTTATACAGAAATTTCCAGATTTTTGTCTTTGTATTTTTTTTCTCATTAAAATCTAGAATACAGTGAAAGTACTGTTTACATTTACATGTTGAGTGTGAGTGTGGCTAGGTAGAAAAGCTATGTGACTTAGATCTACATATTTTTTGACCTTGTACTAGGTTCTACAGTTGCAGACTTGTGAGAGAGAGGCTTATATCATTAAACACTGAGACCTCAGTATAGAAGGAACCAAGAAAGATTTTGTGCCTGGACTGGGAATCGAATTGGCGACCCTTTGGTTTGTAAGCCAGCACTCAGTCCACTGAGCCATACCAGCCAGGTGGAACCAAGAAAGATCTTGGTTTGGGATACAAACTGGATGTTATATTAAGAGTCTTTGATGCATTTTCAATGTTCCTGGGTACAACATGGCTGGCTTCCTTTCCTTTCCTCTTTCTCTCCCTCCTTTCCTCTCTCTCTCCCTCCTTCTCTCCCTCCCTTCTCTCTCTTTTTCATTCTTTAAGTCCATTCTGTGCAGTATTACTGAAGGGAAGTTGAAATTTGTGGGGAGCAGGATGTTTTGAGGAGGGCAAGTTTGCTGTTACCATCAAGCACTTTGGGAGGAACCTTTTTTGCCATGCTGCAGAGTTCTTGACATGCCTGTTCTCCTCACAGTTCTCTGTGGCCAGAATTGCTAGGGTAAAAATGCATGTGCTGGATCAGTGTATTGTTAGTATCCTTTTAAATCAGAAAGCAATGAGCTTAACCTTAGAATCAGTCAGTTACTAAGTGTGGACTGTTCACAAGAAAAACCCATTGACTGAGAGACCTGTTCATAGTGTAACTGATGCTGCCAGTGGCATTCTTCTCTGCCCTGTATCTGCCTGATTGTTGTTACTTAGAATCCCAAAAACCCCATAATTCATAAATGGAGAACAGAGGAGCCAAATGCTTTCATGGCTGGTATGAAACGGTCTGTTTTGGTGACATCTCTTTGGAAAGTGCTGTTTATATGTTCAAAGATATATTCATAACACTAACCTGCTTTGACTGGATTCAACAAAAGGCAATTTCATCATTACTTTCATAGTAAACTTTTTTTTTAAGGATTCTAATTCCAAAATGCTTGAGGAAATTAACCATAGTCTTGTTTTAAATACTCTGATCTAATAAGTTTAATTCTTTGATAGTCTTTTTGTAGACTTAAGTTATCCCTTACCAAAAGTAAGTATAGTAATAGTTCTTTAAGGTATTCAGGCATTAGGACAAGAAAGCTCCCTTTAGAATAGTTTAAGAGCTTTTTTAAACAGTATTGGTTTCATTTAGATAGTTGCAAAGTCAACAAAGCATGTCAGTTTTGATGCTAACTTTACTTGGCTTTTAAGACAGTTTGCATTTGTAAAAAGTGTAGCCCAAATTACTCCTCTGCCTCTATAGAGGAGAATTGTTGGTAACATCAAAAGTCAGGCTGCTTCAGGTGACCAGTGAGAAAGGAAAGCGGTTGAGATTCTTTTTCCTCTCTCTGTCTTTGAATGGCTTTGAATGACTGAAATTACCATGGAAGTAAGTTTTGGTCCCCTTCTCGCCTACCCCTTACCACCCAGCGAATGCCACCAATTTCAAGTAACTAAAATGTGGCCTGTTACTTTGCATCAAGATCAATAAAATTATCTGTGAAATCTATAAGCCATAATTCAACTACCAGTAAAGTTGGTTTTTAGAATATGTTCCACCCTAAATTAACCAAAGGACTTTTTATTCAGAGTACTCCATGTTTGAGCATAAAGAAGCTTTGTGCCTGATGTGGAGAGAGAAGGAAGACTGTGCTAATTTCATTGCTATTTCAAGTCTGTTTCAATCTGAACTGCTGGGTTGTCTGAACATAACCAAGCAGTGTTATCAGTAATGTCATCTTAAAAATGCTTAATCTTAATAACTTTATTCAGAGAATCTATGGATTGTTAGGACAATTGAAGTATTTCTGATATGAAACAAAGTAAGTGGAAACTGGTACATAATGAGGGAAGCAAAATTCGTTTGAATTAAAGTGGGCATGTTTTGTTTCAAGAATTCTACCTAATTGTCACCCTCTCCATGGAGAAACTAGTATTACTTGAAGATGTGAAAGTTCCTGTGGTAGCCATACCTTAAAGCACAGTATTGTATATAAGTAAATATCTTGATTCTAAATTAAATTCAGATTTAACTAATATATATTATTTTATATCTTTGTTGTATTAAAATGTTTTAAAACACTAAAAATAAAACATTTGAAAGTTTGATTACTGTCTCTTATTTGTCTCTGTAGTATTAATGCAGCAAGCCTGTTTTTTTATACAGTGAATTTTTATTTTTGCAAATGACTGGGCCCTGAAACTTTAAATCCTAATATAGCATCTAGTCCCTGGCATTTTCTGAGTCTTAGTTGTCTACTAGATAAGCTGTTTTCCATTTCCCCTTTTCTATAAACTAGGAGAGAAAAGTGATCTTCCCGAGGGTATCAGAGGGAGAGAAGGGAAGCAAATAACTACTTATTCCTGGGCACATTGAAGTTTGTGTTTGTTCTTATTTAATGTAAATGTAAGTTATGTAGGAAGATGCCATCATCTATCAGGTCAGCTTCGGAGATAATGCTGAACAGAAAAAGAAAGGAACCAGTTGTTAGGGGTAGCCCAGTAGCCGGAATCACAGAGTAGTTGGAACACTAAGCATTGTCACAGGTGCAGGACCACCTGAGCTTAATCCACGATTGAACTTGGCCTCATGATGACTACTAACTGCAGCCTCTCTGGTGCTGGTGCTAGCTGCTCTTCTCTCAGGGACTCTGAGAAAGAATAGTCCAGAACAGACCTCGAGGCTGTTTGGTGCAATAGAAAATGTGCCGGATTGAGACTCTGAGGACTCAGGTATGAGTTACATGTCTACCACTGAGTAAATTGGGCCATTTCTTCCAGACCCACTTAATCTTATGTGTGAAATGAGGGGGGTGGGAGGGCCTACCTCATAGGTTGTATTAAGGGCCAAATTATACAAGTACTGTATGTAGCCTTACTGGCCCAGTGCCTGGTACATATTACTGAAATAGTAGTTGAATTTAGGTCAATAAAATAGGCCCTATGTCCCCAGGGAATTAATACTCTAGCCGGGAAGATGGCATAAAAAAGGTAGCTAACAGCATTCATTGGTGGAATAGACCAGTAGTTTTAAAACTGTTTGGCTGAACATCTTCAGGGGTAGGGAAAGAGAGTTGGAGCTGGTATCATTCATTTTCTTCCAGAGTTGGTGTTTTACATATTTGGCTTTCATAAGTAGGCTTTCCCTGTGTGGGGGAAAATGGCTGAGGATAAGGGAATGAAATGTTTAAAAACAACTGAGGCAATAGATAAATTTATTGTCTTCACGGCAGCTTGAGAAAGGAAGGGCTCACTGGGGACCAAAGGTCCAAAAAGAATTCAGCAAGTCTATGAAACTTGAACTGAGCCCTCCCTGAACCAGCCCTCCCTGGTTCATGAGGACCTGACAAAGAGCTTAAAGAGCTCTAATTGTCATGCAGAACTTTGGGTTTATCATGTATGTATTAGAGAACTGTTGGTGGGGTATGTGTTTGTTATAAATGGAGCACTGGGAATGCCCATTGCCATGGTCTAGATTGTGGAGACAGGCATAGGTAGTTCTGTAAAACAGGAATTGGTAAAGGGCAGAAGTGTAAGTCAAAAGAGAGCAGTGAGGTGAGGGAAAGTGCACAAAGATCCTTGGGGATGAGGGGAAGGCCAGAGACCCCAAGATCAAGGAACCAGGACTAGGCATAGCTTGTATAGGAGGCCTTTGCCCCCAGTCAGAGAAGATCAAGACAACAAATAAATGAGCTGCCAGTTGCTACTTGATGGTGTAATATGAAGTTAGGATGTATAACATACCTTGTATCCAGAATTGTCTCGTGGTTGTGCATCCAACCCACCTGTTTGGAGTGTGGGGCTGCCAGACATGAAGTGGGGTGGGAGCTGGCTCTGGTGGAGACCTGAGGAGGGTGCTGGGGTCACACAGTGCCTCCGAGAAGCTCGGTTATCACCCTCGGCTCGAATGTTGAACAAGACCAGGCGATAGCTGTAGTAGTATGGTATTTAAATGCCTTATGTTCTCAGCTCACAGGGCTCCCTAGGAGAGCCAGAAATACAAAACCACCATGACCTACCTACCTACCTGTTCATATTCCAGCCCTCGATCCCACTCTTAAGAGAATACCTATACCTAATGGTTTTTTGATACAGGCTAATCAGCAGTCTTTATCAGTAAGATGTCAAAATAAATGAAATTGGACCCTATTTTTCCAGAAAGGCTGATTTTGGAGGCTTAGCTGGACAGCTTTTGGCAATAGTGATGCAATTGGAGGGACTTGAATGTGGTGGAAATCTTACATGCAGAAATTTGATGAGCCTAACTGTCCAGGCAAGAGTCTAGGTTTTCCTGACTGTTGATTCCACAGTGGTGCCTGTGAGTCTTACTATCTTTTTAAAAAGTTATTAAGTAATTTATTAACATGGTAACAAATTGTATGTGCAGAAAGCTCTTTTCCTCCTACCCCTGTGCCCCAGCCTTAGTTCTCCTTCCAAGAGGCAACCATTTAACCAGGGTGTTTTTCCAGAGGTATTCTATGCATATGCAAACAAGTATGAATTTTTAAAGTTATTTTTACATATTTTGCAGAATTTATAGCATACACACACACATATGGTTTGTACCTTGCTTACTTCACTTAGCATGCCTTCCTCTCCAGCAGCGTACCGGAGGTGAGTAAGTTGGGTGCACTGCACACGGCAGTGTGGGGGAACACTGCCGTGGGAATCGTAGGGCGTCTCATTTGATACACGTTGGAAAGGACTATTTTTTACAATTTGGGTTTGGATTAGGTAGTTTGGAGAAAATTTTTAAGGAAGTATGAATTTGCTCTGAAATGGATGCTTTCAGAATGCTGGGGCAATTTTGATTGTGTATCTTAATAAATCTTAGCAACAAGGCAGGAGAAATGAAGCTAATGTTACAATTGGTAAAGAAACAGCAGCCACTTGTATTATCCAGGAGAGAGGCATATTTGGTTGCTTTGTGGTTGCAGTAATGTTCATGTTTTTGTCTGTGTTCAGAAACTGTTACCTGAGAGAGGGGTGGAGGGAGGAAGACGAGGGTATGGGGGGATAGAGGGTGATGGAAGGAGACTTGACTTGGGGCAGTGAACACCTAATACAATATACAGATGATGTGTTTATGGAGCCGTACACCTGAAACCAGTGTGATTTTATTAACCATTGTCACCCAATACATTCCATTTTAAAAAACTCATAAGGAAGAAATTATTACTGAGCAGTCTTGTTTTTGTGTTGGTGTTCCGTGAATTTTATGTTCAACAGATAAACAGTAAGGCCACGCCGTGAGTGCCAGGCCGGCCTCTGAGAACATGAAATTCTAGTGATGGTCCCGGCCAGCTCTCTGAGGCCGAGCTGCTTCTGTCTTCCTCCCGTGATACGTGTTAGTGTTCTCTCCATACAAGCATGTAAAGAATGAGGTTTGCTTCATTCATTTCAACGATAGCATGATACTCCGTTGCTACTCATTCCTGGAAATTTGGTCATTTAGATTGTTTATTGCTCAAACAGTGTTTCAAAAGTATAACATTACTTTGCATGTGTGCAAGTTTATCTGTGGAATAAATTGCTAAAAGTGAAGTTGTTGGGTCCAAGGCTTTGTGCATTTAAAATTTTGTTAGATATTGTCAGATCGACTTCAATAGAAGTTTTATCAATGTATTCTTTTTTTATTCTTTATTTTATTGATTATGCTATTACAGTTGTCCTATTTTCCCCCTTCACTCCCCACCACCCTGCCCATCCCCTCCCACCTTCATTCCCCCCTTTAGTTCATGTCCATGTGTCATAAGTTCTTTAGTGTCTACATGTCCCATACTATTCTTACCCTCCCTCTGTCTATTTTTTACCTACTGTCTATGCTACTTATTCTCTATATCTTTTCCCCCTCTCTCCTCCTCCCACTTCCT